>WAAE01010707.1:98779-247561 GCA_013400495.1 Nicator chloris
TATTTCTGGGTCTGAGAGATTTTAGCTTGCTAACTTTCTCCCAAGGGAGAAATTCTGAAGAAAGCTTCTTCTCAAAACAAATCTTGGCAAACAACTCTCTTTTCTCAAAACTATCTTTCTCTAGGAGGTGTTTTGCTTTTCTAGTTCTCAAAACATTTTAGCTGTTTCTCTGGTTTAACCAATGAGATTAGAGAGGTGTCATTCCTATTCACCAACCATGTTAAGTCTGTATCAGAACACCTTATAAAAGTAGTAAAAATTAAGCAAGGAGGTTTTTCCTATGCTCTTTACCTTCTGAAATATTTAGTCTCTCATCTTTTTTCGTGTCCTACGACGACACCCCAGCCCGTCCCTTTCACCAACACCATCAGGTGTCTGCCTGGCTGGAGCTGTGCGTCCTGAGGCCTCTCCCTGCTCTCTGCCAGCATCACTGGGGGTGCTGGGAGGGGCTCTGCCCCAGGGAGATGCAGCCTGGCAGCCCGGGGTGGCTTTCCCTGCCTGGCTCCAGAGCTGTCCCGGAGATGTCCCCGCGCCCTCGGAGCCGGCGGCAGCGAGCGTGACTGAGCCGTGCCCAGGAGCAGAGCAGGCAGGCAGAACGAGGGGATCCTGCGGTGTTAGTGATGGGATCCAACCTCAGCTACGTCTGCAAGGGGGAGAAATGGAACCCAGGAAGACAAAAGCAGGATTCCTGTGGTCAGCTCACCCTGTAAAGGTCACGGTAAGCCCTGTTTGCTCACAGAGTTGCTCTTGAAACCCATCGCCATCCAAAGCTGGTGCAGGGAAAACACCTTGCAAAGGAAGGGCAACTTCCCCTGGATAGTTTCCATCTCTGGGTGGTTTTTTTTTCTGGGAGCACAACAGCCACAACTCATGAATGTGGAATATTTTCCTTTTCCAAGTGTCTCTAAAAGGCAGTGCAAACCCTTGGGAAGACTCCTGGTGCCAGGGAAAGCAGAGTCCTTTGGGGGAAAAGCCTTTCTCTACACTGTGCTGAACCCAGGGGCTGGGGCACTTCCAGCTGCCCAAGTGGACACATGAGGTTGATATCCAAAAGCACAAATCTGGGGGAGTTTTATGCATGAGGAGAGAAGCATTCAGTGAGAAAACCCCATGATGTATCTGCAAAATCTCTGAGGAAGGGCCATGGGGACATCACCATTCCTGACCCTTTCCAAGGAATCTGCTTCACCTGGGGGCCTGGCTGCATCCCCAGCCCTTCTCCACATGGTAATTTTAAGGGTAAAAACCAGAAAGCAAAGCCACAGTAAGGAGCCCTGGCTGAGCAGGCTGCTTTGAGCCCACTGCCTGCAGAAAACTGATCCCAGGGGAGCAAGGACTTTCCTTAATCAGCAAGGGCGAGGAGGCACAGGACCAGGGCAGGGCTTTTCTCAGGATTTTTATTTAGGTGGCAGAGAAATCTGACCACAACAGAAAGGAGCTGGAAAAACAAACAGGTGTGTCCAGCAGCAAAGGGGCCGTACCTATAGCAATGGGACAGGCCCTGTTGACAAAAGGCTGCACAAAGGACCTTCTTGAGAGATTAAAAGTGGTTTATGAGCTGGCAGGGTTTCCCGGGAAGGCGCCGGGGCTGGATCATGGCCATGGAAGGCAATTGTTGAAAAATCTGGATGGGGTAGATGCACTGAGCACAAATCTGCCTCCTGCAGCATCCCCCGGGAGCCAGGGTGGGGTTTCTCAGCAGCTCTTGGAAATGTGGGGTTGTGCACAGGGCTGCTCCAGGACTCCCAGCAGCACGGCAGGGCCCCAGCTCTGCAGCAGGCACCCCAAGGGGATGGTTTGTCGTGCTTTATTTGGGCATCACCCAGCTCTGCTTGCCAAATGCTGGACATCACCCTCAAGCCTCCCTTGCTCCCATCCCAGGCACAATGGGAGAGGTGAAATGCTGCTGCTGGGTTGTGCAGCTGTTGCAAGGGCCCTGATGGCAGCACCTAAAGCAAAACCATGAGCAACAGCAGGTCAACCCAGTACCCATCACACGGTGTCCAGGGGTGCAGCACCCCTGAACAGCCCCAGGCTCCTGTCTTGCCTTGTTTCTTCTGCAACTCCTGAAGATGTGAGACTCTGGTGCAGCAAAAACCTCCTGGGAGATCCAGGGGACAGGAGAGACATGTCTGAGGCAGGAGTTTGGCTGTGCCACCAAAGAGAAGCCCAGAGGGTCAAACTGCAGAGCCAGGCATGAGAGCCAGGGGCTGATGGGGGTGACTGGTGGGGCACCAGCACCAGAGAGATTCACACTAGGGTCAAGTTCTGCCACAGACAGGAGGTCCTGAATGCCCAAGTGAACCGACTGCTCACCCGCTGGGGCCGAGCTCCAATGGTCTGGTTTAATTCATCTGAGGCTTTCCAAAGGCCTAGTTTGTAATTAAAGCCAAGGATCAGTTGCTCTGACAACTGTGTGACCTCATGTACAGCCACTCCACTCCACAGCAAGGAGGAAAAGTCTTAAAATGAAAAAGCCAGAGATTTCCTTGGGCAGAGGATGGACCAGTGGCACTGGCAGCTCATGGTGGGTTATAAAGGGCTGATGGGTCACTTGTGTGCCACGAGCCACGTTCTGAGGAGGGAACCAACTGGACACCAACCAGGGAGGCCAGGGCTGCCTCAGAGCACTGATCCCAGGGTAAGGTGAGGGACAGGGTGCTGCTTTCTGGGGGGAATCCAGAATTCCCCCAGGGAATGCAAACTCCTCTTTCCAGGACCCCAGGAATAAAACACGTGTTGCAAAAGGCAGAGCTGTCCCCGCAGTGTCACACAAGGGGCTGGCAGCTCGGAGAAGCCTCAGAGCAGCTTTCAGCCAGGGAAGATGCTGCATCTGCAGCTGCCCCAGCCCACAGAGCCTGGCAGGGCCTCGCTCCCTGCGGGCAGCGCCGGGGCTGAGCGGCTGCAGCCGTGGCTGTGATTGTGATTGTGATTGTGATTGTGACTGTGACTGTGATTGTGACTGTGACTGTGATTGTGGCTGGGAGTGTGGCCATGAGTGACTGTGATTGTGATTGTGATTGTGGCTGTGATTGTGGCTGTGGCTGTGATTGTGGCTGTGATTGTGATTGTGATTGTGATTGTGACTGTGAGTGTGGCCGTGAGTGTGGCTGTGATTGTGATTGTGACTGTGATTGTGGCTGTGATTGTGGCTGTGATTGTGGCTGTGATTGTGATTGTGACTGTGATTGTGATTGTGGCTGTGACTGTGATTGTGGCTGTGACTGTAACTGTGATTGTGGCTGTGATTGTGATTGTGACTGTGACTGTGATTGTGGCTGTGATTGTGAGTGTGAGTGTGATTGTGACTGTGATTGTAGCTGTGATTGTGGCTGTGAGTGTGATTGTGGCTGTGATTGTGGCTGTGAGTGTGATTGTGATTGTGATTGTGACTGTGGTTGTGATTGTGATTGTGACTGTGTTTGTGATTTTGGCTGTGACTGTGGCTGTGATTGTGGCCATGGCTGTGGCTGTGGCTGTGGCTGTGATGGTGGCCATGGCTGTGGCTGTGGCCACGGCTGTGGCTGTAATTGTGGCTGTGATGGTGACCACGGCTATGGCTGTGATGGTGGCTGTGACGGTGGCTGTGATGGTGGCCATGGCTGTGCAGAACGGGCTCTCCCAGCCAGGACACGCCAATCCCAGCCAGCGAAGCTCCACGCTCGGCTGCCTGGAGAGCGCTTGGGGTGCGCTTCAGGCAACGAGCTGGGGAGGAAAAGTGATTTTATGTGGGAGTTGGACTGGTCAGGACTGACTTTGAGTTGGCCTTGGCCAACAATGAAGTTGGCATCAATCTCAGGCCATGGGAAACGAGATGCTAGGAAGGGAAATATCTTGTTATGAAGAATGGCATTGTGGGTATAGTTATGTTAATGAAGTAGCACCATATAAGGTTATGTCCTGAATTCTTGTCTGTGATTGGTTAATGTTTTACATACAAGGTAATGTTAATGTGCACTGGTTTGTGCTATCTGGGATAAAGTCTACATATTGTAATGCTTGCCCCATTGTTGGGTCTTTTGAGGTTGCCCCATACTGCATTTGGCTTACGTATTTTGTTGGCTCCAGCTATTTATTAAAATACTTTTTTGGGCTTACTCAGTCATTCCTGTCCTTATTTTCAGTTGCCACCAGGCTGGGCCAGTTCGTGTTGCATCGCCAGTGACAATTTTAGTGCAGAAAAAGCTCTCAAAGAGCAGCAACCACTCAGCCTGGGGAGCAGCAGCACCACGGCTGCCCTGAGCCTTCGCTGGACCCCCCAAAGGGGCATCGAGCACTGGAAAAAGCAGGAGAAAAAACCCTGTGAGTCTTATTTTGGCCTCCCAGGCTGCTGCTAGTTCTCTCAGCTAGCAGCAAGGCCTGTTGAAGAAATAAGTTTTTCTCAAAACATATCTTGAGGAAAAGCTAAGATAAAAAATGTAAATAACTTTACACTTAAAATTTGTTTACATAAAAGTGTTGTTTCTAATTAGCCAATCATAGTAATAGAGTAGTAAACAATAAACCAATTGTATCCAGCTGTGTAAAAACCTATAAATAGGGGTTTGTTTGTTAATAAAGTTAGAGTTCTTCAGCCTTAGAAAAAGTTGAGTTTATGTCAACATGGCAACAGCAACAAAACCCTAAAGATCCAGAGGGATCTTTCTTGTGCCCTTCTGACACTGGTTTTGGCTGTGAGGAAGCCTCGTGGAGCAGAGTAATTCCTACAGTGCACGGCAAGCACACGCACAGGGGCAGGCACGGGGACTCCTGGACATCAGACCACTCCTCATCCATGAACATCCCCCCTCAATTCTATGCCAGCTTAAGTAAAGACAAGCTCTGCTGGTGCTAAGCACTATTAGTGCAAAAGTGAGGAGAGACTCGCTTCACTGCCAGGGAGGCTTTGAGTTTCTGGTAAATAAAGTAACTGTTTTCATCTCCCCAGGTCCTGCCCCCAGAGCATTGCCTGCCTCGACCTAAGGAAAAGGCAGGAGCCAGAGCAGCGAGCACTGAGCACACCCTCCCAGATGCCATCACCTCTGAAGAGGCTGAGCCATCTTCTGCAGAAAAATAAGGTGGCAAAAGATCAGACACATCACGGTGTGTTTTGAAACTGGCAATTGAGTGGGGGGAAAAAATGATGTTTAAAATCCAGTACTGTATCCAATACTGACCCAAGAGAGGATGAAATGTTCTTTTTAAATATTAACTGTCACAGGAGGAAGGAACAAAACCAGAAACCAAAACAAGCAAACAAACAACCCCCCCCTTCACTCACCCACCCCCCAAGAAAAAACATTGGTGGGGAGAAAAGAGCCCAAAATGCTGCTCAGAGGGATAAAAACCCCAAGGTGCGAGTGGGGACATTTCTGGGAAACCATTGACGTTTTTGATGAATGAGCTTTCTGTGGGTGGTTGATGTAGAGGAGAAGGGTAAGAAACACAGACATGATTTATTCTCAAGCAAAATGATGAGACTAAAGGTCTCCTGACTCAACATTTCTCCTGACTCAAGAATTCATCTTTTTGTTTTCTGCCTTTGCAGATTCTGCTGGATGTGAGGGAAAGCCACACGATTTGCGCATTTCCCATCAACAGCACGGTCTGTTTAGGCTCCAAGGCAACAAACCCAATTGAAAGCCTACCTTTAAAAGCTGAACTAGATGTGCTTAAGATTACACCTTAATTCCATATTTAAAGTGATCCAAGATAAGCACAGTGATGAACTGAAGCCCCACTAAATGTCTGCCTACATACGCACATCGAAGTCTTATCCTAGATGACTTATTGGAGAGGAAAATCTGCACAGGATGCTTTTGCTGATTAGAAAGGTTAAAATCCTAAAAGGAAGCATTTCCTGTGATTCCTCAGGTGTCTTGCTGGTTCTTAGAAAGGTTATGTGGCTGAGGAAGTTAAAACCTTTGGGTGTCTGAAAGGCAGTGAAGGGAGAGCAGAGGTCCAGCCCACAACACGGAGGCAGGCGTGTAAAAGATCAGAGATTCGTGGAGTGGGATTGGAAAGGACTTTCAAGCCCATCCCATTCTATCCCTGCCGTGGGCAGGGACACATTCCACTATGCCAGGTTGCTCCAAGCCCCATCCAACGTGGCCTTGGACACCTCCAGGGATGGGGCAGCCACAGCTGCTCTGGGACACCAGTGCCAGTGGAAGGGGAATGACCCATTACACAGAGCTGGAGAGAATTTAGTCTGCCCTTACCAACACCTACTGGATGTGATGATCCAGCTGTGAGGAGATGCCAACAAAGGGGTTTGGAAATGAGCCTGTAAGAGAAGCTACCACTGACAAACATTTGCAGGCACTTCAATTCACATTTCCTTAGGTTTCATAAAACTGACTTTTTCCATGCAACACAGTTTAAATATTTGCTATTTGCACTGCAAATATTAAGGAAAAACCTCCAAAATGCAGTAAGATTTATGCAGTAAGATTATGGAAAGCCAGACAGTGGAGTGGGGAATGGAAAGAAGAAACCAGCTGAAAAAAAATGCATTGGTGTTGTCAGAAAAGGATTAGCAGGAAAAACTCCTTTGTGAGGAAAGACCCCATCTTTGACACAGACCTGCTATCTCTTCTCCCCCTCTTTTCCCATGCTCCCTAAATCCAAACATCGATTCTTTTTATATTCAAGGAATGGGAATTTCTAAATGCTAAATACCACTACAAACCTGCCCAGGATTTCCATCTATTTATCAGGAATGCTTGTGGATGTTTCCAGTTGGAGGAAAAATGAGTTTTGGGGTTTTCTTTCAAGTGTTTATTCCTGCATACCCACATGTGAGGCTGCCTGCAGTCTGGGCTGGAGCTGGCTACCAGCTTTTTATTATTTGTTCTGAGGTAAAAATCAGGAAAGATTTTATTGCAGAATAGACCTGATTACATTAGACCGTCATGGAAAGAATGAGCTTTAATCTCACTTCCTTCACCTCTTATTCACAGTAGATTTTGCTCTTACTCACTTGAATCAGAGCTGACTACTTTGCTTTAAATGCAGAGGTGAGGTGGGCCAGACTTCAGTTTCCCCCTACAAAACCCAGTACAGTTCCTGTTTTTCAGGCCATGTTACCAACAGACTTTCTTTGTTCCAGTTATTATCCAGCCTGACCTCCTGGTCCAGTGCTGAAAACCAACCTCTTTACACATACTAATGTGGTTTCCAACATTCTAGAGCTTTCCCTAAAGGCCAGCTCATGCTTTTCGAGGCTCCCATGGTCGTGGTTTTGTCCCCTGGAAACAGGAATGATGTTTGTCCCCAGTAGACCCAACACAATTCACTTCAGGGGGATTCACCACTAAAAAGGGGAAGGACTAAATCAGATTATTGGGCCTTTTTCTGCCCCAGGGTGCCCAGATTTTGTAGCAGGGTATTCCAGGCAGTTGCAGACAGACATTCCAGGTTTAAAATGGTATAAACAGGCAGGTGTTGCCCTCATGTTTGTGAAGGTACAAAACCCACTGGAAACGTCAGACCTGAGCTGGGCTTTGAAAACATGAAGATTGGGCCAGTTCTGTTTTAAACACAGCTCAGCCTTCTCCTAAAAGGGGATTTTTTAAGTCACCCACCTCTAAGCTAACTTGCAGTCTAGTTTTGATCTCTTGGAAGAAAAACATCTTAATGAACTAGACCTGAAAAGCAGCTCCAAAGTGCTCTGGATGTGCCCTCTGTTACATTCCAGTGCTTGGCACCACACTACATTTCAGAACAATTACACTGAATTTTTTCAGGTTTATCAGCTGAAAGCTCAAACCTCAGGGAACAGTCCTCGCTCTCCCACACCCTCACAATCCTATTATTTATTTGTGTTTAATAAAATTACCTAATTAGACCATTCTCCAAGGAAACAACCTGCAGCTTTGGGCAAATACAGGAAGATGTTGACTTCGACACAGCCCTTTCCTCGAGCCAAACCCAAGGCAAACAAGTTTTCAATTAAACCCACTGGACCAGGCAGGCACAAGCACCTCTGCTGATAAACATCACTAATTAGAATCAACACCTACTAATACAAAGCTCAGCTTTACAGGAGACATCTGGGGCCTCCAGGTGTGTGTTTCAGATCTCAAAGTAAATACACAGAGGCATTGAAACCAATGGATATCCACGGGAAAACCGAATTTTTAGGGTAAGGCCACTGGAATGTAAACAGCAGGGCTGGAATGTAAGAGATGACTCCAGAAGTCTGGTTCCTGCATGGCTCGATGGAATTGCAGATATTTACCAACCACATGAGGACAAGCAGGTTTGCTTACAGGCATGGAGAATGAGGATTCCTAAAAAAAACCCCTGGATCTCACTGCAAACTCCAGCATTAAACATTCAGTGAGGAGAGGAGAAAAACAAACAAAAAACAGACACCGTGTTGTACTTTTTTTGATTTTATAGAATTTTTACAATATATTTCTCTTCATTTGCATATTTTACCCACATCTGTAGCTTTCTTTTTACATGTTGAACTGAACTGGAATAAATCTAAAGGTCTGATATATTTTAAACAACTGATAAAAATTGCAAAGTAGTAAACCCGTAAGAAAAGAAATTATAAAACTCTCGTTTTTAAGTGTTTAATGAAAGCAAGTCAAATGTATCATTAGGAACAATATGGTTTGTTTCAAACACATCATAGGTGATTCAGGCAGGACAACTTTTTTAGTTTTTCTTATATTAGGCACATTTTTTTTTCAGCATACCTGTTTTCCAGACAGTTTTATACAATTCAATAGCATCATTCACATCCACTTGGAACTTCTGCATAATTTTCAAAATGTGATTGATTATGAATATTCATTATTGGTATTCTATTCCTCTTTCTTTAGAGCTACTAGAAGAAAAAAAAAATAATCAGTGTTTCTTGTCTTTTAAAAAATCCATAATTAATGATTTGAGTTATAAGGCAGCAACAGATTCAGTGTCAACTCAGGTCACAGTCCTTCAGTTCCATCTAGTGGGTAGAAATTATATTTAGTGGACACTGTTCCTGGACAGTTCCTTCAGGGCAAGATGACTGACTCCTGAGGCCAGTCTCTGCTGGTAGAGTAAGTTGAGTGGTAATGCCTAGCAAGGAATTCTGGCCACTCCTGTGTCATCCTTGCAGCCTCATGTCTTCATCCAGAAAGCAAAAGAACAGTCCAACAGAAAAAAAAAAAGTGACTATGACAGAGCTGTGACAGGTTCTATGAATGGTTTATTTACAGTCTTCATCCCTGATGTGAAAAAAGAAAAAGCCTTCTTTGAGTGAGCAGGCAGCTCCAGCAGCTGCACAGCCCAGCTCAGCAGCCCATTGCATATCCGTGATTCCTCGGCCATGGATGCCCATGGAGGCAGTGAAGAGGAAGTCCTCCTGCTCCAGAGAAGCAATTTCCAAGTGCTCACCTGCCCCATCCACATGATTCCCTAACATCACTTCAGGAGCATCTTTTGGTGGAGCAACTCCCTGTGCCCAGAATCTGTTCAAACAATGACAAGGTGTGAAGCAGTTGGTTCCCCAGGGATCTCTGACAGCCCTGCAGGGAGGCTGCAAACTCAAACACCTCGTGTGCATGTGGGAACAGAATGATCTGTGCATTAAAGGTACACCACAATCTTGGTAATTCCCTTCCCATCCTGATGTCTTTAAGGAAATCAAGGCAGGATGCTCAAGGAGGGCTTTCAGAGCAGCATCTCTCTGCTTTAATTCAGTCTTTCACAAATACTACACTTTTCCTGAATCCTGGCATTCTCACTTCCTAAGAGAGCCACTCCATTCCTGAGGGCAATGGCTTCAGCATGGTGCTTCTTGATCTTCAGTTCTAAGTCTTTCAGGCAGAATAATCACATTCTGATTCAAGCACTCACTGTGCACTCACTTGGCTGAACAGAAGTCAAAACAAAACTCCACAGCACTAGAGGCCATCAAAAAAATATCCAAGGGATGTATTACTGCATGTTTCCCTCTCAGAGGGAGATTGGGCCACCCTTAAACTCCAGCCCCATCAGTTCAGAGGACACTCCCCAAAGCAGGGCCCTGTGCAGTGGTATTTGGGCATCACTCAAATTTTGGACAAGCAGGGTCAATAAATACATTTCCTTCTGACAGAGCCACTGCTTTACACAACTTGCATTCAGTTACTACTAGAGCTTTTGGCTGCCTTTTTTCCATACTCCAGTGTTGGGGTGAAGAAGTGAAGAATAAAATAATTAGCATTGAAACTTATCTGAATTTATATTTGACAAGACCAGCTCTGCAAGCTGTGCAATGGTACACAAAATACACCCCCAAATCTTTCTGTGTTCTTTTTAACTCTTTGGAAAGGGAATAACCAGTGTAGCTGTGCAGGAAGAAAGCCAATTTATCTCAGCATAGAAGGTCTGCAATTCATTCCATGGTCACTAACAGAAATGTGGTTATTGCTCTGTAAGATAAGAGTGGATTGATCATTAACCCCACCCTGAGTGCTGGGAGTCCAGGTTCCCAGCATTGCCAAGGACCTCCTAAGCCACTAATATCAAAGTAACTGAAGGGAAAAAAGCGTCATAATTTCTTGTAAAGATGTGATTTTTGAGAAACATGTAAGTTCTTCAGGTGCTCATATCAGCACTGCCTCGTGACTGAAGGCCAGCCTCTGCTCTCTGCTCTACAATAATGGGCTACTTGGAATAATACACTGGAGATAAAGCAGGGTAAGAACAGGTGACCCAGATGAATGAATCAAAGAACAGGAGAAACAAAGCTCTTGCACAAGGATGCTGTGAAACTGGAATCCTTCAACTGCTTTGCAAATTACCCACGATTTGTTTTACAACCTGTAGTTTAGTAAGAATTGAAATCCTTTTCCTTGGGAAGTAGCCTCCAAAGCAAAAATGACAGGATTCAAGCGTGGACCATTGCTGCAGCAGCCACCAGATTCTGGTTTGCCTGTTTCACTCTGAAGATGTACAACAGATGCTGCTGATGGCATCACCCCGAGCTCAGCCTGAGTCACCCCGAGTCTTTTCTGAAGCTGACACATTTCATGGATCAAGTTTCCTCAGGAGCAGATGACACAAACGTGGGGGCCTTCCATTCTCATACTTCAGCTACCTTCTTTCCTTAACTTCCTCTGAATAAAAAACAATATTGTTCTGTTTACTCTAACATGCTACAATATGTGCATACATAACTGTAGGCGACGCATGAGTTACTTCAGGATGTGCTTTTTCGTTGAAGTGCGCTGTTACTTTTACAAATTCTACATCAAGGTGGGAGGAAGGAAGGCTGCAGAGTGCTCATACACTGAAGCTGAAGGAACTTCTCCTGAATGGAGTTAAGATGTTTGTTCCAGTGTCCTATGGACAAACTATTCTATCCCATGCACTCCGGCCTGAGCCAGTATTAAACATTCCAGAAACTTGTTGATTTGTTTGGATAGTTAATGGCAAGGCTGATAGCAGCAATGTTTTTCAGGGCCTAGAAGAGAAAAGGAAAAACAAAGTCACATCAAATATTCTCCTCAAGCCCAAAGTGTAAACAAATTGTATGAAACGAAATAAAATAGAAACCGAGAATCATGGAATGGTTTGGGTTGGGAAGGACCTTAAAGATCATTTCACTGCACTCCCTGCCATGGGCAGGGACACTTTCCACCAGACCACATTGCTCCAAGCCCCATCCAACCTGGCCTTGCACACTTCCAGGGATGGGGCAGCCACATTGCTTTGCCAGCCTGTGCCAGGGCCTCACCACCCTCATGAGAAGAATTTCTTCCCAATATCCTAGAGAAGCATCTGTGCATAGTTCACTCACAACTTGCAGAGGCCTGTCAAGGTACTGTAATGACCAAGTACATTAATATCTCTTCTATAAAGTCCACTGGGCAATCAGACATCATTCAGTGTCTGCCACAAAGACCCCAGCCCCACCCAGCCAGGGGCTAGCTAATCCTACCTGTGCTGTGCAGCGATGAAGATGATCTTCAGTATTTAAGGCAAGCAAATACTCCTGTAGAGATCCAAGCTCCTGCAGCCAGAAAACATGCAATGAGCACCAATGTTTCTACCAAAGGAGATATTCTACTAATTAACATTAAAATGCTGATCATTAGAGCAGTCCCCAAGAACCAAAGGTATCAGAACTGCACACCAGAGTCTCCCAGACTAGAGCACAGTTTGTGATCACAGAAATGAGCTCATGACACTGTTCATATTTCAAGTTCAAAACCAACTCAATGAAAATCACATGCAAATACCTTTAAATTAATTATTAAACCAGAATTCCTCTTAGAATAAACAGTGGCTTTAGGGCCTTAATAGTCATGACTATTACTTAAAGTCCAATGATGGATAAGGTAACAGAATTCCCCTTTAATTAGAATTTGCTGCCACAGTCCATAAGTGAAAGTTGTTAATGTTTCTGTAGCTCTGAGGGATAAAGGAAAACTGCATTTAGTGTAACACTGAACTCTCTGTCATTCCCAGCACTGAGGAAAGGAGGGACAGAGACACAGGAACTGCTTACAGTCACTCTGTTTTCTGTCACAAAGAAGAGTTCTGCCAGTGCACGATGAAGAGGAAGGAGAATACCAGGCTTGGCCGTGTCGTGACATGAGTTGTTTTCCATATGGGTGAAAAGCTGCCAAAGTGGCTTCAATAAGGTGAGGTCACAGTCCCTGAAAAAAGGTAATTTAAATGAAATCATGATGCAATAGTGAGTAACCACCATGCCCATTTCTGAGAATGGGGAGAGGGGAAACCAAAACCAAATCAAATTTAACAGAACAAAACAATACATTTGTGACAATTAAAAATAAAAACTAACCACTTTGCTAAATGCTCTTGCATGTAGAAATACTCATGCCATATATATATAAGCTTTAGGACACCTACCCCTTCTAAAACTCAATTACAGGCTTAGTGGTACAACTAAAAATAATAATTTGAAAGCTATTTACTTTACAGAGAATCACACCAGGTTATTATTTCATCCTTACCTTAATTCTGCAGTATAAATATTACCAAGAGAATAAATTTCTAGAAAATTAATTGAAATCTACCTTTGTCCTGTTTTGTGATGATTTTTGTTTCCTTTACAATGACATGTGAATTCATTAGACTTCTTAAAAGGCCAAGAAAGAAGAGAGAGTAAAACATTGCAGCTATCAAAGCACCGTAAATCGCATCTGACAGGCAAATTAAGACTACCTGCTTCAAACCACAGGGGAATTTTAATTTCAAAATAGTATCAGTTTAGTGCCTTTTTGTTCCTTGGCCTTTGGTGCAGGATGTGGAGCAGTGCACTCACCCCTGGCTGCTGCACTGCACCATCTTCAGCAGCAGGTGGATGGCCTTCAGGCGCTGGTGGCCCGTCTGGCGACACGCCACTCCCACCTGCCACTCCCAGATTTTGGCCAGTGGCAGGTGGGGAATTACCCTTTCCTCAGACAGCATCTGCTTGAGAATTTCAAACCCTGGACAAAAGAAAATTCAAACTGCTGTTCAGTTTTTCTAGGGACACGTTCTGTTCATATAGTCAGTTTTCTCCATACATCAAGTACTGCAAGCCAGAAATATTGAATTAAAATACCAAAAAAAATCTGAGATAACTCTACATTACATCCTGACTTGTCAACTCTTTTCTGAAGCAAAACTTACATAAAAATTAAAAAGAATCATATCTAAAATTAAATTTTTGCCCAAATAAGGCAAACAAAACACAGGCCCTCCCTATTATATGACATACAGTAGAGTTTTGCTGATAGCAAATTATCTACCAGCCTCAATTTCATTAAAAATATTTAAACTCTAAAATAAACTAAAAAAACCTCTTATGCTAAAAATTAGACCCAGAACCATCCTATTTTAGTGGATAACCACTTTTGAAAAATGCAATCACCGTTATTTCTGTTTCCAATTATGGCATCCTGGAGTGTTTACTAAATACTCTGTAATTATGAACATATAATGAGATTTTGGATGCAAATCACATTATTATAATTGCAATCTCCAAGTATCTGTGAAGATTTCATGTTTCTATCCCAAAGTCACAGGAAGTAAGAGACAGCAGTTGAATTTCAACTTGAACAAAACTCATCACGTTATTTCTAAGACACTGAATGCAAATTTTAAGTCATGGAAAAGGAACAACCTCAACAAAGCTCAGCAAAATGACTAAAAAAGGTCCTTTTCAACACATTCTGAGCATCTCTTACCTGTCTGAAACCTTCCCAGGTGCCCTGCTGTCACTGTAAACTTATAACCCCACTCAGTGTTGCTCATGTCAGAAGTAAATCGGTAGTAGAGTGTGTCTCCTGTGAGCAGGGAAGGAAGAAAGCCCACATTACTGTCTTCTGAGTTAGGTTTGCCATCTCAAATACAATTTAAATGATAAATCTGGAATTAATTAATCCTAGATGTCTTCATTCAAGAGAGGTGGTCTTTTATTTTTTGGTAACTATGAAACACAAAGAACAGGTGACAAAGAGGAGGCTGAAGCAAAACCCACAATGGTTTCCCCTGTCTAAAGATACTGGATAGGAAGGATAATGTCTTTCACATTTTTGACAACTAAATAGAGGAAAGTGAAGAAACTCCATATTCTGCACATGTAACTCCACTTTTCCAATTGTATTACTGGATCAGTTATGATTTATGAAACAAGAACACCTATACAGGCAGCCAAGTTCTTTACAGCAACACTTGAATTCATGGAACAAAAGGTTCTAAATATTTGAAAGTAAAGCTTTTACATGTCAGAAAATTAAATTGAACATTTTTACTCTAAGGAAGAAAACCCTTAAACTTAATCACTTAAAAATAGAAGGACTATTTAAAGAAGAAAAGAAAACATTTGACCACTTTACAATTCAAAAGGATTTTGTAATTGTAGCATCTACACCTTCAGAGATAAATCCTGGTAGTTGGCTGTAACCCTACACAAAAGATCTTCTTACCTACTGTGCTCTATAATACTAAAGCTGTTAAAACTTAAAATATCTTTCTGCCCCAGGAAAAAGCCTGTCACCCTAGGACAAGCAGGCTAGGTTTCATTGGGAAGCAAAATTTTCAAAGTTTCATGAACAAGAAAAATTTTGAAAACATTTTTGAGGATTTAAAAGGAAATATCTATAAAAGAATTTCCCTTTTAATCATGAAATGGAGACAGTGTTCTCTCCTACTCAGAGGAGAAAGCCCTTCAATCAAATGAAAAGCCCAGAAGCCTTTAAATGTCTGGTTTCAGCTAAAACCTGCTGGAATCAAGAGCATTAATCCAGACAGCCTTGGTTGGAAATGAACTTCCACAAGGTGAAACTCAAGTGTCACAGCCAAGGCTGCTCTAAACAATGGGCTTCGAAGTTCAGCTCCTTGGCAACTATTAGGGAGCAAAAAGAAGACAGATAAAAGTTCACAAGAATCTAAAATAATTCTACAGAACGCACATCTGCTTTTAACTAGCACCTTGTAACCCAAAACCTGCACCTTGTAACCCAAACTGGTTTGCTAAGAAAGTTCCCAAATCTCTTTCCAGGTGCTGACAGTCCTTGAAGTCAAGAGCTTCCTGCAGTGCCCCAGTGCTCAGTGGGTTAAAAGAGTTTAAAATCAGAAGCAGGGGACTGTGCAGTCCTTGAGCTCCCTGGCATTTGCTCCTCACTGTGCTCTCACAAATGTGCTTAGAGAATCCAGAGGGCAGCTGGCAGTCAAACCCTGGGATTTTTCCAGCTGTGCTCTGTGGCACCAGCTGGAGCCAAGGTGCTGGCACTGGCTCTCTCTGCTCAGAGCAGCAGCAGAGCACAGAGACAGAGATAAGCATATCTTTATTTTTTTTCTTTTTAAATAAAAAATGTGCTTCCTGTGGAAAGTAAGACAAGACATAAACAATGTAAGCGAATATCGTGCAGAACAAGGACTGTGTTGGAACAGAGTCAAGATGAAATTTGTTTCCAGTAGCTGAGTGCATGCTTTGACTGAGGGGTGGAAAGAAAAGGTCACAGCACAACAGATAAGCCACGTTTCAGAAACAAATGCAAGAGCAGCACGTCAGAGCAAACAGAGTGGGACAAGGAAAGGATTGGCTTTGTTCCTACACATCTCAGGAACCCAGGTTTAACTCAGCAGGAGTTTCTCTCAGGAGTCCCAGCAATACCCTACATAACTTTGGGTCAGTGCATGTTCACCTGGAAGCTCAAAGTCCGTCCATTTCTGTGGAGAGCCACTGAAGCTGTGCCGATCCTGCTGGAAATCGCTGCTGCTGGACATGAGCAGCTCATCACAGCCCTCCTCCGTGTTACACTGAGAGTCAAACTTGATGGAGAGGTAGATAGCACC
Organism: Nicator chloris; assembly: GCA_013400495.1. NCBI lineage: Eukaryota > Metazoa > Chordata > Aves > Passeriformes > Pycnonotidae > Nicator > Nicator chloris. The sequence continues at coordinate 115,055 of WAAE01010707.1, forward strand.
AGGAATGTGAACTTTATCCTGAGAAATAAACACAGGAGCTTTGTGTCCTCTCACTCTGTACCGCCTAGAACCCACTTCACTTTTACCATACAAACAGGGGAGATAAAAAAAAAATGGCAGCATCTCTGAGAGTAAAATACTCTCTGATATTTTTACCCAGAGCTAATTTAACAAATGTAAAGCATGGCCTATTGTTCACATTAGCTGTTAAGCATGTTAAATGAATTGCCAGCAGTATTTTCCTTTTTCAAAAGCAGTAATTGTTGCTGATATTGATCTCACTGCCAGAACCTAAGGGGTTATATGCATTTTAGAAATAAAAATCAGAAGAGTCAGAGCAGCAGGGAAATTAAAAATCCCAAGGCTGCCCAGAGGCAATAATTCCTTACCAAATTATCAGAAAAATGCTTTCAAACAGTATCAAGAGAAGAAAATCAGAAACTGTTTGTGTCAGGGAAAGAGTCTAAAATGAGAAATACAAGAAAAAAGACGCCACTCCTACTTTCAGTAACAGGCCAACTGAAACAAATCTTTGGAAGGAAGGGTAGAAACATTTGATCATTAAGGCCTTGAAACTATTCACAAATCTGACCTGCTTCAAATACATGCACAGTAAAACCACATAAGTTATGCACTTTCCATATGATTGAATTAGAATTACATTGAAGTGCCTGACTGAACACATTTCTTTGCAGGGCAAGGCCCGAGCTATCTGACATCAGCCTTTTCCAAGCAAGACTGAACAGACTTCCCAGGCACTTCAAGCACAGAAGTCCCACAGATACCCATGTGGAACTTAGAGAGGCTTCTGCTCCAGCCCCTGGGTGATTCCAGCTTCAAGCCATGCACTGCAACCCGGGGCTGCCTCACCTCAAAGTTCGTGTTGTTGTTGTAAGGATGTTGGGATTCCCTCATCTGCACTGCCATCCCTGGCTCCTCCATGAACTGACAGGCTGTCAGGGCCATGGTGCCCAGCATGTTCTCCTTGCACCCCTGCAGCACCTTCTGGAGAATCTGGGGAGGAGAAATGTCATGTAAATCCAATTTACTGTCACAAGAACATTTACAACTGTACATGCCGATGGCTGACACCAGTCCTGTCCAGCCACACAGTATTTTGAGGGAATCAAGGTACCAGCAAGAAATAAGATAAATTCACAAATGATGCCTACAAATGTCATCTCCATTTCACTGTGAATGTCAAAAGAGTTCACTCTGTCCTCTGTTCTAGATCTTTCATTCTTTATTTGATAAAAAACATGACAGATATTGGCTACGTCTCTTCATACAACTGCTAGAATCAAGGCTGATCCAAAAAGTAATTAACAGGAAACTAAAGCTGTAATCAAGTGAGATAAGCACCTTTGTTAACATACTAAACAGGCACCTTTACCTTCTATACCTACAGGTTTTGATCTGAATAGAATATGTCATATATTTCAGCCTTCAAAAAAAAAAAAGTACAACTCTGTGCATAAGAAGAAATGATAAAGTATCAATTAGATGGCTGAAGTTTTGAAAGCAGCAGATGCAAGTCCTGTGTGTTTAAAACTACCCAAAAATGCCCTTTAATCTATCAGGAGACACTAAATATAATTCAGAACCACCTGAGTCTCCCTTTTCCTTATTTTTATAACAGTGCATAAAAGCTCTGAATCAGGAATTCTGTTACTTGAGGCCCTTTCAGGTCATCAGAGCAACTCATGGCATGTCTTCACCTGCCATCTCCTAACTCCTCCTATAAAATGTAATACACCAGCTCAGGCCAGCAGGTTCATCTCCCAGTCAGCCACAAACTGATTTCTTGGGAAAAGGAGCTTGGAAAACAAAGGCAGCATGTAGCAGTTCCCTGAATGCACTCCTTGCCTGGCACTTGCAGAACAGCCTAAGACAAAGGCTAGGCATTTGCATTTAATATGCCTTAACAGCTTTTATTCTATTTTATTCTATCAGTTCATCCTGCCCTTTTCTGAACCCATAAAAACACCCTGGGGCAACAATTTCCATGACTTACTGTGTCAAGAACCTGTTCTTTTGGTTTGTTTTGGACCTGCCACTTATTACTTTAATCTGACACTCCTTTGTTTTCTTACTGGGAGGGCCAGTGAATAATACTTGCTCCTAACTTTTGCATGCTATTTACTGCTTTAAATCTACAAAGAGAGAGGAACAGACTTTTCCATTGCTCCTTCTCCCTCAATGCCCTACAGGGGAAAGATCCAGAATGAAGAAAACCAGTTGGTTCCTCATACTGAAGTTGTTCCTTGACTGTAATAATCCCTGCCATTCTCTAGGCCTCTTTTGGTTGTACTGCATCTTATTTTAATTTTTTAATGAGGTGAGGGAATCACTGCAGTCCAAAAGAGTGCACAGTATTGGTTCAGTGGCATATCAATGCCTTCTGCTTTATTTTTCATTTCCTCTTTGAAGATTCCCAGCACTTGATTTGCTTTGACTGCTGCGAAGCCTTGAGCTGACACTTTCATTACAACATTCTATTGTAATTCCAAGATCACTTCCACCAGCAGCTCATCAGTGGAGTGGCAGGTATTACAATATACACATTGAGATCTAAGAAAAAGCTGCTTTTAAAAGGCACTGCCTATTTTACCAATTTCTCTAGATTACAATCTAGACTGTCTATTTTCAAAACAGACTGCCTATTTTACCAATTTCTCTTTCATAACTGGAAGAGTTCTCTCTACACACCTAGTTTTTCCATTTTCTGTTAACAAGATCAGCACATCGAGACACTGACGGACCCCAACTGTTCTTTCAGGACTAATTTAAATTTTGAACTTTCAATTTAGTTGAAAAAATGAACTGCAAGTATTTTTGTTAGTCAGAGTCTCACGGCATGTAGGTTTTGTTCACATGTCTAAGTGAAACCCACTTACTTTTTCCCATAGCTGCTTCTCCTCTAGCTGCATCAGCATGTCCAGGATGTATGTCATATGGGCTGGGCCACTGAGGTCTAGGATTTCCTCATTTATTGCCACATCATCAGGCCACTCAGCTAACAAGGATGCCAGCACATGCCTGGCATACAGGACTGCAATTGCCTCATTGACACGATACAGGTAGTCCCTCACAGCCTTTTTGCTCCTGGAGTCCAGCTCCTTGTGCAGGAGGATGGAGCTCTTGGTGCGTCGCTGCTTGGCATAGCTGAGCTGCAGGTCACTCTCCGTGTTGGTGATGAGTTTCTGGGCAACAGGATTGCTTTCTTCTGTTGCTTTATCACAGAGTACAGGCTTGGACTGCAAGAAGAGAAATAAATGCAAGTTTGAAAACAGGCTGTCAGTAGTTTATTGCCTTATGTTTGGTTATCTGACCAGTCGAACTGCGAGCTGAATTTACAAATGAATTTGCCAAAAACCCCACAAAAGTGGGATCTCTCACACAGCTACAGATTTCCTGAGAAACACTGCTTATGTCCACACATCTCACTACACAGTGATGCAATTGTGGAAAGAGCAGTTAGAATTCTAACCAGAAGTGTTAACTGAAGCTCACCTAGAGAGGTAAAGCTACCAACTGCCCTGAAATGAGGCAAGTTGGGAGGGACTTTTGGAGATCACTTGGTCCAAATTTGACTTAAGGCTGAGAGAACTTCAAAATCAGGGCTTTGTCCAGTTAACTTTGGACAATTTCCAGGCGTGGCTATTTCACAGCCTCTGTACAAGCTGTTGAAAAGCCAATTTTTTTTTCCTTATAATTATGTGAAACTGCTTCAGGAAGTTCCTTCCCCTTTGCTATGCAACTGATAAACAGCTGTGCTGGTGACACCACACAGCCAGGAGTGAGCCCTCAAAATAAAGCAGAGCTGTGGGACCCTGCTATTGAATGCAAAACCTAAAGCTTGCGAGTGTAGTGTCTACTTTACAAGATAAATTCATTGCTTCTTTGTTCTGCTGAATTTACTGTAAGATAACAATGATAAGCTAAAAAAATAGCATGGCATAAGCTTACAGCAATGAGATACAATCTCTCTTGTGTAAGGGGAGGAAATTACAGCCTGCAATCACAATTTGTTCTCCTGACCTGGGAATCAAGTTCTTTCACTTCCTTAAGGAAGGAATAACAAGGAAGAAATACTTGCTTCTTGTACCTGCTCACTCATTTTGACATCAAACACTGATAACAGATTATTTCAGATGTATAAAAAATTTCTCAGGTTTGAAGTTACTAAACAGAAGCCACCGAATGCCAAAATTCCTAATTTTCCAATTGCTCCTGTTTGTAGAGGTGTCCATACCAAACAGGGAAGGATGATCATATCTGTATCCACTGCCTTGGCAGTCTGCTCCTCCAGCCTCAGCCGTTTGCTGGGCTGCCACTTCTGAGCCAGCGTCCGGATCCTCTCGTCCGTCGTGATCACATCCCCATCAAACCTTCACAGAGGAAAAAGAAAATCAAAAAGACACAATTGTGCTTCCAAAGTAATGCAGGCTCAATTAGGGCAGTTAAATGCAAATTAAATCTTCCCACCTTCTGTTTTGGAAAGATTAAACTCTGCCTATTTTTATCATGTTAACTGTTTCCCTGTTCTAACAAGCCAAAGGATTTACATGTTAAAAAATCACTCATTTCTGTGAGAACGTGGTGTCTCTGTGAGATGCTTTGAGTACCAGAAGCCACATGTGAGCCCTTGACTCTTCCTCAGTTCAAAGAATTCAGAGCCACAGTGGATCTTCATATGGGAGCTACCACATAGAAAAGAGCATGTGATGTGTTTCAGAAGATGGTGACTTGCTTCCAGAAATACAACTTAGCAGGAGTTTATTTCCTTACTTTTTCACACATGAAAACCAAATCTTATCCTTGGAAGAACTTCCATTCAGCACCAAGAGGATTTTAGATTTTCCCTCACCACTTCCTCTCCGCTGGATCCAGACTTTCACATACATCTTACCTCTTTTGAACTTCCAGGAAAAAAGAATCTGTTCTTTTCATCTGCAACTCATACATGGCTCGAAGAATGTGGAGAGGTGCATTAAGGGCATCGTGTGTCATCTGAGCAAGGAGCAAAAAGGAATGAAAAAAACCCCAAAAACACATTAGAGGGGAACAAGAAAGACTGAATTTCCTTAAGGATGATCTAGGCATTATTGTCCACTTTGTAGGTAGAGAATTAATGAACTTAGCATCTGGATTAATAATAATGAGAAGCAATTTAGCAAAACAATGTATAATGATTTTGTAGCATTCATTACTGTAGCCCATTTTTATTTTCTTTAAAGAATGATGCATTGAAATCATACACCTATACTCTATAAATTTACAAGGAAATTAACCATGAGTTACCAAATATTTTATGCAACTAGCAAATGCACATCTACCCAAAAGGAGGTAAACTAATTTAAATACCAAGAAGCATATTTTGGTGGCTTCATCCAGGCCCTCCAGAGGATCAAGTTTGTTCTGCTCTAAGTCAACAGGACCAACAACAGGCTGCTCCACATCTTGATCTTGTTCCCTGTCTTCCAGTTCAGTATCCTCCTGTTCAGCCAGGGAACTGATATCTTGCTTTGAGGAATACAGCATTATTGACAAAATCTACACAGAAAAAAGGTAGCATATGGTGTGACAGCTGTAGGTATTATTAGTTTATTTGCTATCAGCATCTTAGAGGAACATCATCAGACCTGGACAGTGCTTAACATATGTTATTTTACAAAGAAGAACACCTAAAAAATAAAAAAACAAGTCCAAAACACAAAACAAAACCATTTCCCACTTCACTAATGAGTTACACCTTCCATGCTGCTGCAAAGACAACTTCAGTGATTAGCTGAAAAGGCAAAGAAAGTTGAGAATGTAATTATTTAACCATTTCAGTGCATCAAAGCTTTGAAGATTCCAAGACAAAAACAGAGCAAAGGTGACTATCAATGAAATGCCAGTGATGCCCCTACACACCCTTCTCCTTTGCAAACAGCCCTTTGGCTTCATCATAGTCCTAAAAATGAATTAACACAACTCCTGCCTAAGATAAAACATAACTAGCAGTCGAACCACACTTATCTTTCAGCAATTAACAACCACTGTGAAAGAACAAGCCCATGTGTGCATTGATCTCCCCACCTGCACTGCAGCAAAACCTTGTGCAAGTCGTGCTTTTCTTTGAGATTGTTTTCCAAATTGAAGAATGGAATTTTCAAGAACAGTCTAAATAAAATCCATAAAACAATCTGAGTAGGTGAGTAATGTCTCATCCTGCAAATTGTTTTTCCAAATAAAATCAGATTAGTGAAAATCAGCTCCTGCTTTAAAGAATTTAGTCTATTATCCACACGATTATGATGGGCAGAAGGAGGTGGATTCAGGGATACAGTTAAGTGAACATTTTGTTAGAGACTAATTAGAAATAATCTTGAGTCCCCAGGAGGGCTGTGTACTGCCATAAGCTTTCATGCCACTGTGTGAAGTCTGATTTTTTACAAAATGTCACTTTTCTTACCTCCAAGTCTCGGAGAAGCCAAGTCTTACTGAAGCCAGTTCCTTTGCTACACTTCTTCACTAGAAGTTTGAGTAAACCAGACTGAAGAAAGGCAGACTGGATCTCCTTAAAGCCATGAATCTGCACACATAGACACACAAATAAATAACTAAAAAAGGAAAAATGCATCACAGTGCTTTCAAGGCCTTGTCACACAGCCTCGGGTGAATTTCCTGCCAGATGAACTACACTGGGAATCTTCTTTAATTTCCCTAAAATAAAAATCTCCACTTCAAATCCCTTAAGGGCATCACCTGTGACATGCACAGAGTAGTAACTGAGTATCTGTTTTCATCTGACAGTTACAAAAAAAAAAAAAGAAATAACAAAAATTTCCTCTTCAAATACCTCAGGAGTGAGAAAAGTGAGCTTCACTCCATAAAATGTTATCTCTAGGAATTTCTTCCTGAGCTCTCCTGAATGGCTGGCCCCCACAGAGGAGAAGCAGAACAACTTCCAGCTCAGACTCACAAAAGCTATTTAAAGCCCAGCAACATTTTCAATCCCCTACAGACCAGGAATAAAGGGATCCAGCAGTGACAGAAACGCCCTCGTGGTAGTTCCCCAGCGTGCTCAGTCAGTACCCAAGTTCCTGTAGCACAGGGTAGAAGATGAATTTTTATTGATCACATTCTGTACCTTCAGAGTTCTGTAAAGCCCTTTTAGAGCGAGTGACAAGACCCAAGTTGTTTCCACTGCCTCAGCATAGCTGCTGTCCATGCTGGTCTGCAGGAGGTGGGTGGAGATGAGGACAAAGTGCTGCAGGTACTGCCTCAGCTGGGTCTGGGAATCGCTGCCCTCTTGCTCACATTTCTGAATCAACTGATAATCTTTCACTGCAAGAGAGAAACAAACACAATTCACTTGGTTCACATTAAAATGTTCTAAAGTCATCTCTTAGTGGATATGAGTAGGCTGAGACATGAGGCATCCTTACATCAATTATGTTCTAATAAAGGTCTAATACAAAAATTAACTCAGATTCCCTGAATGGTCAAGCAAATATTTCATTTTTCGGTACAAGTTCAAAATCCCCAGGTCACTTCTGGCATTAGCACATATTTGCACATTAGCAGTACAGCACACAAAACAGCACATGTTATATTTTACAATTAAAATGGGGAAAATGCTGACTTGCAATTGATATGATGAAATAAATACTGCTGATCTTACTGTTTAAAATGTCAACAGTTAAACAAGAAGGAAAGCTTTTATATTCAAATCTTCCTTCAATATCAAAAAGCAGTTTAGTCTGTTGATTTTTCCAAATGTCTTTTACACAACTTCACTAGCCAAATCTTAGGACAACCTTTGCTTTATTAACTTCCCAATATTAGGTCATACAAAGAGAAAAGCCCTTGCCCCTAAAAACCCAACTGATTTGTTATATATTAAATGTTTCACTTGGTCTCAAATTTTAGGGATATCCAAACTGTTTTTAAATTGGCAGTTGTTCTAAAACTTTAAGCACAGGTTTGTAATGGATAAGACACAAACACTACACAAATCTTGAAACAGAAACAACTGCTTCATCTTCATCAAAAGTCTATTTCAGAGATTTCTCAATTAACAGAATGGTCTCAACAGTTTTCTAAATCCTTTTCTGAACAAAGATAACTGAAATAATTACTGCAGAAGCTCCATGATTTGGCAGTGACCTGCAAGCAGAATTTGGTAACCCATGAGCAGAAGTCAGGCAACTTACTAATAATGGAATTCAACCTCTGCAGACCTGCACAGTGGTCTAGTTAACATTTGCTTTTGGGTATCCATAACAAACTGTAAGGAAATACTCTGTGATTCTCTGATAAAACAAAAAATGTCACAGAACCTGTTTTTCTCTTTCTGGTTTTGATGTCTACAACCACTGCCCTGTTTTTCTCAGTGAAGTGCTTCAGGATGATCACGTTATGGGGCTCGTTAGCATTGTCCATGTACACAGAACGAGTGCCCATACACAGCACCTGAAATGGCAGCAGAATTCCAGTTAGGATTTGGAGTATTTATTTACAAATACACAGCCATGTCTTATATTGGTTACATTTGCTTATTCTTGCTGTTGTATTTTGGAGTTGAACCACTGCTTGATGCCTGTTATTTGCTGATCTTTACAAAATGGAAGTTTGAGTCTATAAAAGAAATGTCTACAACAACCAACTTAATGTTACATAGGCAATGTATCAGTTATGAACATCAAGATGGAGAATGGATTGTTTTGCTTGTACAAAAGTCCTTTTAGATACTGAAACAAATGAAGCTGGTTTGTTTGTAGCAGTCATAAGCAGCATCCAAAGAAATGCCAGGCAAAACCAGCTCATTATTCTTCATTAGATCAATGTTAATTGTGCACAAGTGGAAAGATGTGAACTCTGACACACACCAGCTTTTGGGAGTTTATAAAGATTGTCCCCAATCCACGGAATCCGTAGTATTCAGAAAGACACACCTAAAAGCTTTAACCCATTTTATTTCCTTTAGGACCCACAGCCACTTACCTCAGGAAAGCCAACCAGCACCAACAAAGTGAAGATGTTGGTGTGCTTCAGCTGGAAGGGCAGCTGCTTGATGCAGTGGTCAGTGAAAGCAGCAATGACGTGGTGCCACTGAGCAGAGGAGTTCAGGGAGCGCAGGATGTCTGCCATGGAGCTCGCCCAGTCCAGACCCACACGACTGCAAAGCAACAGCAGGCTGCATTAGGAGGGCTGACTGCACATTACCTGAAGCTATTCTTCCTCAAAACAGCATATCACAGGTAATCTGTCACAGGTGCAGCTTTCAAATGACTACAGAACTGTTTTTCCAAATTCTTGAAGCTTTCATGCCAGCTGACACAGGAATTCTGCTTTGTTTTCCATAGAGCAGAAATACTGTTCTGTTTTCTGAGAGGGCCTACAGTGCCAAATCAAAGTGTGCCTGAACATTGCCACTGTTAACTCTGAATTTTAGTTTAGAACTCAGAGGTTTCTGTTTGCATGGCAGCAAGAGGTTTATTTCCCATGTACATGACCACCTGCTCACTCTGTGGATCACACAAATAACCTACAGGGACTCGTCTCTTCCATTAGTTTTTGAGAAAATCCTTTCCCTCAGCTTATGCTCTGGATATTCTGCCTTTAAATTTCATATGTGTTTGTATCTGTTTATGAACCCTCCCTGTAAAACACAGCTACAGTAAAAAACAAGTCACATTTAACAGGCATGCCATTGATCTCAGAATGCTTGAGAGCTTTCTCAGGATCTTCAAAATCTGTCCCTCCCTGCTGTTTCCAGTGCAATTTTACCATCAAAAACTTCTCTCTCAAATACTCTTACACAGAAGGGCCAGATCCAGAACTCAGCACTGGTGATAGCTATTGAGACACACCCTCCTCCTTTCCCAAGTTATCCAAGAGTTTTGTAACAATGTGAGAGAATTAATGTCACACAAAAAATAAAGGACTGTGTTTTTGGTTTTCCTCCTAGTTTCCAAACCTCACTTCCTCCTCCAGGACATGCTGTGTAGGTAAGCACAGGAAATTAGGCCACTCTTCAGCAGCCAGCCTTCTTCTGGAAGGAAATTAAGATTCCCACTGCAATAAAGGCTGCAGATGCTAAGCCCCTTCCATGACCAGGGTACAGGTTTCATTACCTTTCTATTAAAAAGCCTCTGTGCACGAGGCACATGTGAAAGAAAACTACTGTTCAGTAGAGATTAGCTAATTGGGTTAAGGTAAGAAGCACCTGTCTAAACACACAGCTCCCAGACTGAACAGAAGATGAGTTGTCTTCCATCCTTCTGGCACTGTAGACCCATCTCCTGGTACAAACAAATTATGTTTGGCTGAAAGGATTTTAGTCACAGCAGCATCCACTTCTGCAGGCATAAGCCTGAGGATTAACTGGCCCAGGAGTCCCAAGGTTAAATGATAAGTTTCATTCAGGTGGCCAGCATTTGAGATTACAACATGAAACATCAGTGGAAGTATTTGTTCCAGGTTGATCAGAGACATTGTGGAGCCCTGTGGAGAGAGAAAAATCTCAGTGAGGCAGGGAAAGAAAACAAGATTTTTAGTCAAAGCACACACAAAAGCTTCTGTTCTAAAGGTCTTTCAAATGGGGAAGAAGGAATGAGAAACTACATTCCTACTTTGGTTATGGGCCTGTTAGTGTGACCTGACATGTGAAGTTAAACTGAAGATTTAAACTCTGCTAAACAGTTAAGACACTACTTCACAGACACATTAAAATTCCCTTCCCTCTCCCCCCACCCAGGACAAAGCCCTTACATTCCTTAGTGATGTCAATGTCAGAAGACATTCTAATTCACATTTCATAACATTTAAGCAACATGGGCCCATATCCCACATTTAATTCCTACGAATTTATTCATGTTATTTGTGCACCTAGAAAACTACCCAGATGGAAGTAAAAAGAACTAACTGATTTGAAAGGTGGTAACATAGCTGCCAGCAACCCCAAAATCCTCTTCTGAGAGCATTCAGCAAAAACTTGTTCCTGGCTTGGTATTAAAACCTTCTCTGTTGGTTTTTGGATTGAATCCTCTGAGAGGGAGTCACCTGCTTTGTAAATAAAAACAAAAAAAGAAAATCCCCTAAGTGACATTAAAAATAAAAGAAATAAGTAACACCTTAATTTTTATAATCCAAATCTAAAAATAAATAGAAATCATAAAAAGGATTATTGCAATTTGAAAATAAAGCCTTTACAAAAGTGTATGAAAACAGAAGGTAAAGAAATTTATAACATCTAGTAAAAACATATAATGGACAGTGCTACAGACAGATCCATTGAACTACCACAATTCTCACAATCCCAGTCTTTAACAGCATAAGACACTTATTTTCTGGTTCCAAGTGCATCAGAACACACAAATGTTGTGTTAGACCAACAGGGACTATAATCTCCATACATGGATAAATATTTGTGGAAATCTACTCCGATTTCCAGACCCCTTTAAACAGACTGCAAGGCATTTGTTCAAAGCAATGTCTGGCAGGTTTTCACAAAGCAGACACAGACATTTGAAAATATGAAAAACTGGATTAGGAATAAAAAGGACAGCTGTTTGTTTGCAGATGACTGGATATTTCTCTGACAGGGAAAAGGAGAAATCATTTTTTACCTGTTGCAGGAACATTCCCATCCACAGACGACTCTGACTCTTGTCTCACCACAGCTTTCTTTGCAGAGACAGCTTTGATTTCAATTTCTTGTTTTCCTACTTTATCTTCTGCAGGAGACTGGGTTTCCTTGTGAGTATCTCCTTTCCCCTAAAAATAAAACAGAAGTACTAAAAGATTAAAACAAAATGTAATACCTGCAGGAACAAGCATGGAAAGAATTCGGGCATCTGCACTTGAAAAACATTTTTCTTTGAGTATCAAAACCTTCTACTGAAGCATTTCTTGATGTATTCATGTCTCAAGTTTCCAATACAATTAAATCATGGTCTTTTATTTTGCTCATAGCTGCCTGCATAAAGTTACTCCACTCTAATAGTTTTGAACACTGTATAAAACTGTAGGAAACTCATACTCCTACTCAACAGTGCTGACAACCAGGGGAAATGACAGCCCTTTCAAAGAACAAGACATGTCCCTCCTGCAACACTTCTGTGAATCAGTTCAGAACAAGAAGTTTTTGATCAGCTGGATCTAATGAAAAAAACAACTGTCCCCATGCCCCCAAATTTTTACCTACAAATGAAATCATTCCTATCCCTTATTTCAGTGCCACATTCAGAACAGGCTGTTTAAGCATCTGAAGATGTTTAATATCAGACCACATGTCTGATATCAGGTTCTGGAGATAACAGGTACTTACACTACGATGCACCAAGGAGCCAGTGCTGCGTTTCTCATCTCTTCCCTTCCCTGCTCTAGCACTAGGATGACTTTTTGGAGCACTGTCTGTGGGAGGACTGCCTGAAACAGTGTCATTCTCTGAGAAGGACTCATCTTCTGGTAACATGCAGAGGAGAGCTGAATTTTTCAGTCCTGGGAGCAAAAAAGTTATGGAAGTTATTTAGCTGTTGAGTGGCAAAACAGACAAAAAGCAGAAGTGAAACACTTTAAAAGAGAACTGAAAACTTCTTACACATTTCTTTTCAACATTAACTCCATCAAAAACATGTTTTCTATCAAGCTCATAAAATTATGTAGTTCTATTAAATACTAGTGATGGACAGCTGGTGACATCTTCCATCTCAAAGATGCCATTGGGGTAGAGGTCTTAATTTAAGAAAGCAGTGGGGTGTAAATTATGAATAGCAAATGACATTTGTCTCATTTTTCAATCTCCTGACCTCTTCATTAATGAGCATGTGTAAGTATTTGCTAGTGGTGATATTTCAGTTGTGTTAGAGCTGCTCACCAAAACTACCAGTGAACTTACTTGAATTTTATTCTAGAATTTTTGATACATTCAAAATAGGTCCCTATTGTATAACTCTATTTTCTGGAGCAGGTCTTTGTTCACAGAAACCCCCATTTCCAGACAAATGAACACCACTGCCAGAAACTTATACCACAAACGTGGTTAAAAATCTCTTCCCAAGAGATGCAGAACAAAAAACTTTTTTCCACCAAGTTATTTGCTGTCCTTCAGCTGTCAGTGATACATCACTAAAAGAACATGAAGCTGTATTGACTGATCCCTTTACAACAGCTAAGATGGAAAAAAAAACAACCAGAGACTTGCCAAGTTGTCTCCAATGTTTATGTAAGCATAAAATTAGTTTTCTCAAGCACTCTATTTTCCATGTTCCAACGACCCTGAATGACACTTGTTCTACACTTGCTTTCTACATAAACAGTTATTCTCAGTGAAGTACACAGTAGCTTCCCCTTTCCTTTGGAAACTTTAAAGTCAGTAACCACAGACATTTCTGACACTTGTAGAAAGCATTGTTCAGAGCAGGAGGAGCTGACTCACCTTTTCCGTGCTGCGCTTTCATCAGGCAGTCCCCAATGAGCTGAATGCACTGATGCTGCAGAACTCTGGCATGATTGAGGACCTGGGGATCCAGTTTCTCTCCTTCTACTTCCTCCCCATTTGCCAGATCTGCACTGTAGAGAGTCAAGGCAGCAAAGAGCAGCCAGGAATAGTTGTGGACATAGGGCTGGATGAGGCGCTGGCGGTCGCTGATGCGGATGGTCACCATGGGATACACGGTGATGCTGTGGGTGGGCAAGTGGCTGCAAGGAGAAGGGGCAGCATTTAGGAATGCAGCTGGTTTTTGGCTAACCAACAGAGTCAGTCAGTCAACACAAAACACCTTCTCAGGAAAACACTTCAAACCCAACACATTCCACAGGTTCAAACTGTGGGCCTGGTTTTTATGACCTCTGGTGTCAAGCACTGAAAACTGTTGTTCTCCACAGCAGTGATTGTCTCTTCTATCCTGTCATACAGGACTGGTAACTCCTGCAGCTTTCCCAGCCACATCCAGAAAACAATTGCTACCAAGTGACTTCAGAGGTTGAGGCAGGTTTCCAGACATTTCTGCCAAACTGGTCTGATCTTTGTTTCCCCAAAGGACACCAAGGAGATGTTCTGATGTCAGACACAGCTTTATGGGAAGTACCATGAGAATGACTGATTGTATATAGCTACTAAATATTGTCTTTCTGCCACATTGGGAAAAGCAAATCACATTTTTAATACCTGTCAGAGTATTTCTTTGCATGATAGCATCCATAGCAAAGGTCAAAGTCATCACAAACATTGCAGTTCATTCTCCGACCTATGATAACTCCTTGGCAGTGATCACAGGCATATTCCATGTTCACCATTTCATGGTCATCCTCATGCCCTTCAGGTTTAACTCCACCTGTAAAGAAAGACTTCCCTGTAAATCTTTTTGACAAAGGACCTTTCCTAATTTCAAGTCCACATTCCCACTAGGGAAAGAACAGTTGAACATTTCCAAAGAACCCAGGAGAAGTGTGTTTGACTGGATTTTGCGTAGAATTTCCAAGACACCCTCTTGGCTTCTAAAACAGTGTTTTGAGGGGTCATTTGAGGGTTCTTACCAAGGAAACAAGTTTTACACAGATCCATGTCATTGCACTGCAGACAGCGGTAGCGATGCCACGGCGCGATTTCGTCACAGCCATCACAGGATATGTCCACGTTCAACAGGTCACAGTAACGAGCAACAAACATGTGCATCTACAGCAATAAACCAACACAGTTTACTTGAGGATGATTTCCTGACTTTGACAAAGCTTCACACAGGCAGCAGAACATTTCCCCTGCCAAAAATGAATGGGGATCTTTTAACATTTTAGACTCTTGAAAGTTTACAGAGATCCAACTAATAAAAATTAATTATAAACCAGACTCCTTTCTTCCCTTTAGGCTTTTAAAGGTCTGGTATTTACCCCTTCTGTAGAAAAATATACAAAACGTGAGGTCACCTTTCTCTGCTTCTCTGGGTCAGCTTGAGCTATCTTTTCATACCAGGTCTCAAACATGACATCCTGACATTCATCCATCCATTCACAGTTTTGCTTGTAGTCTGCAATTTCATCTTCTTCACTCCACTGACTAAAAGAAAAGCAAGCTTAAAATTAAGTTTGAATGCTATCAGGCTTTCCTTTAATAAAGCTTTACTTTCTAATGAAGAACAAAGTGCTGTAACATGCTAAGAAAACCAGAATTGTGACAAATCCCATTCACTCGGTTAATAAATGACCATACAGACACCTGCTTCTTGCTTCTGGGACATGTTCTTAAATACATATGGGGACCATAATGCAAAAATCAGGAAAATCTACTCTTATAAAACAGCTTTTGGAATGCTGGCAGATCAGATCAGATGTTTTAAGGTTTTCTGGCCTTCACATTTGCTCATATACAATCACAACTACTGCACAACTGTCATATGAAGGTTTTAAAAAGATTTGACATTCATCAAGGCAAGAAACAGTATTGTATACATCTTGCTACACTGCTAAACAAGCAGAGTGTTCAAGTAGTGATCAGGTTAAACATAAAATTCCAATAGTTTTTGTACCAGCAAAAAAAATTGAAACACTTCAGTTAAGCCCTTGGAGACTGACCAGAATTATGCCATACATGTTAACAGCACCCTTACTGCTTGTTCCAGCACGAAGTTCAGGAACCTTTCTGGGTAAAATGGAATCAGGATTTAGTAGCATGTGAGAGCTGCAGTCCTCCTGACTCACCAAATGACACTGTCATGGATACTGATGTTCTCCTGCGACGTCGTCATGAGGAGATGTGGCAGCTGGATCTCAACAAAGAAGGAGAGATCACTGGGCTCCCAGCTCATGTCCAAGAGGTGGAGGAGAGCTGTCTGCACACAGGATAAGGCAGGAAGCAACGACCTAAATAAAAACAAAAGACATTAAAACATGACAGCTCTAAAGCTGACCTAAAGTTGACAGACCTAGAGTTGAAATTGTGTGTGGGGAGGAAGGGTAGAAAAATTCCTACACACTGATTTTCAGCCTTTACTATGCATTGAAGTAATTCTGGCAGGAAGTCAGGTTTATCAAAGTATTCAATTTATAAGTATACAATTTAGCAAGTACAGACTATGGAATTTGAAATAAAGATAGTTTTCCTTCTGGATTCAGTTAAGATCAAGCTAATGCTGTTGCCTGAGCATTAACAAGAGGGTTTGTCTCCTCTCTACAGCACAGTATTTTCTTGATACTCACAAGAATTTATTCTGTTCGAAAACTTTTTGACATTTTCACTTGAAACTGAGCAAAGGACTTGAAAGTTATTGTCAGAGAGACTGACATTATAGCCATAAAATTCTCATTTCTCTGGGACACCTGGTTATAAATCTTCCAAATTCTACCCAGAATGTTGCCAAAACATGAGTTTTAACATTAAAGCATAGCTGCAGAACTGCTGTGCTTCTTGTGGCATTACCCTTGCCCAAGTATTCCCTGATAAATTTGCTATTTCTAGTATTTTACTACTAAGCTGCAGAGACACACTGCAGAATTGTAATTACAAAATGCAGTAAGTCAGGTTTCTAACACTGGTAAGTTTTTGTGCTTTCCTTTATTCCTTTAGTAATAAAAAGCTAACTTGGCAGTTTTGATCTCAAGATCAAGGCTCCTCATTTAGTTCTGTAAATAATGGAAAGTATAGACAAAATTAATTGAGCCATTAAATGACAAATAAGAAATTACAAGGGAGGAGGCATGGAGGAATGCAAAAAAACCAAACAAACCCACATAAATAAAGCAAGCAATGTACTGCACCTGTCATTAATTGTACTAAATCCCTTCACAGAATTCACCAGGAACAAAACAAGCTGATAGTAGGATTCTCGAATCTCTTTGTGCAGCTCAGCACCACAGCCTTCCAAGTTTCCAAAGTAGCTGCAAATAAAGAGTTGGTTTAGTAGCCTAGAATTCACTGTGATATTTCAGGTAGCATGATTTGTGCAAATTTTACAAACAGGCCCTTTTTAACCCCTCTCCACAAGTGGGAAGGATGTTAGTTTTATTTAAAAACGCAGTCTAGAAGTTTCAAACAAAAATGAAAGAGTCCTGTGCCAGGAATCAGGAGTGACAAAACAAAACAGGCAAAGAGAATATTCTCATAGCACTAAGAAGAGAACATTTCTTTAAATTAAAAAGTTGCTTTATGAAAATCTAATCAAGACCTTAAAGGAAATCAGTGCATTGCAAGATGGCCACAGAAAGCTCCTGACAATTGAGAAGTCAAGTGAGTGACAGAGTTCTGACAGCACTGGCCAGACACAACACAGAAATCAGATCTAAACATGTTCATGGCATGAACAGCTGAGCAACTAAGTCCCACTTGACAATAATTATTAATTTTTTTTAATGAAGTACATAAGATATGCCTACTAGCCTGAAAACTAAACCTCAAGTCATATTTTTATTATCCACAAGGATTAAAAAGCAGAACTTTCTGCTCTTGTCAATATACATGCCTGGAGGAACACAAGAACTAAGACAGCAAATCACAGGGCTGAGATTTGCCTAAATAATTACTTACTTTGTAAAATCTTTCTGACAGGCTAGAAGTTCTAGGAGAAAAAGTACACAGGGTGGGTGAAAGCAGTGTGGCTGCCCAAGTGAGTCCAGGCACTGGTGGATGGTCTTGAGCACTTCCATAATGCTCTGCCCTTGGGATTTTCTCAAAGCAAGAACCTTTAAAACACTGAAAGCAAAAAATATCAGCGAAAACTTCAAAACACTGTGCTTAAAACAACACAAATAAAAGAACAATTCAAGAAGTGCTTGACTAGTTACACAATTGCTTTCTATCTGAACTTCCAGCTGTATTTCAGTGTATTAGTTGGACTGAGTGACAAAGCTTCAAACAGAACCCAGCTCTTCCTGCACCACTCCATGTTCTAAGGGCAAATCAGACAAGCTGAGAATTGGAAATCTCTTCTTTGATTTACATTTTCAGAATACCAGGCAATTTAATGAGAGATGCAACTGATGTCTGTTTGGTACCAAGGATTGGTAATAGTGATACCCATGCCTTTGGGTACCAAGGATTGGTAATAGTGATACACCCTGCCTTTGCTTTTGTAGATAAAAAAGCAAAATGCCTCTGCAAACACATCTGAGGAAGCAAGACAATAAATTGCCAAGTGACTGTTTTTTACATTCTTTTCTATGTGATAGAAGCAAATGAAATAGTACTCTCTGAATGCCTACATCCCTGTGAATAACTGAAGTTTGATACATAAGTCTGACAACTGTTTATATACATAATATTCTGCCATATTATCTTGCTGCTAAAATATTTTATTCCACCCGAAGATGTGTGAAGAAAAGCTTCCGTATATTACAACTGACAACATTTTCAATTTGCTTACCTTTCATGTGAAAGTGACTGATCCTTAATAAAGTCTAGAATGTTCTTCAAAATAGGATATTTTTCCTTGACAGTAGGCAGAGCTCTTGGCTCTTCCATTGACCTGAACGACAGCAGCCTCAGCCTTCCACGGCCGAGCTGAGACTTCCGTGTAGGAGTGGAAGGAGGTGATGACACATCTTCTTGCTGTGCAACTGTATTTTCAACAGGCTTACTATGAAATGCAGATGCAGCTTCTGCTTGGTGGAGGTCTGGAATTTGTTTAACTTTCAGATCAGACTGTAATGTTTGACCCCCCTCTTTGGAAACAGGGTGAATTCCTGCACTGGACGACACGGGCTGTGCTGCCTGGAAGTCCATGTCCACAGCTGATCCTTGTCTTTGGCATTTATCACTCACATACTGCTGGGGATCATCCATGTCTTGGGCTTCCAAACTGTCCGAGGCAGAATCTTTCCTCTTTGCTCTTATGGGCAAAAAATTCAGTAACAAAAGGCTCTTCTCCACACAGAGTTTTGCTGCAGCATAAAAATTGGAAGAGTTAAAATCATGACAAACAGAACAACAAATTTGCTGTCTTATGCTTAGGAAGAAAGTGACTGATCTTATTTCTTCTCAGTCGAGACAGCCAGAAAATACTGTTTGTCTTTTCATATTGATCATGATGCTACTGGTTGCTTAGGTTCAGATTTCCAAATGCTAAATCTGAATAATCACACTGAACCATTTGAAGTACAGAGTAGTCAGTGAGAACACATTTTGTTCTAACAACAATCAGCTGCTGTCCTAACATCAGTGAAATGTGGTAAGAAGTGTCTACAAAAACGGATGAACACAAGTTCAGAACCAGTTGACCCAAGTGAAAGGTCACTCCCTGCAGAATTTTCTTACTGTTTTCTGCAAAGAATAGCAAAACACAATCCCAGATAATCAACCCAATGTACACTACGTTATCTCTTAAGGTATGAGAGACTAACCCCAGTTGCTAACTTACCTTTCACAGCAAAAATAATGTCTTCAGGTTTACAAGGCAATGCTTCTCTAAGCTACCTGAAATGCTCAAACATACAAGGCAACACTCACCGAGAGTTTCTGGGTTCACCTCACTTGCTTCTGTGTTCTGCTTCTCCTCAGCATCATTTCCCCTCCCCATCTGGGATTTCTGCTTCATTTCCAACTGCAGACAGGATGTTAATATAGTTACAATATGATTCTCTCTGTGTATCTATACAGTAAGGCAGGATGAAGACTGTAATGATTGAAAGGAATTTAATCTCAGGAATAGATGACAGTAGTTACTATTCCCAACTGCAGAGCAAACCACCCAGGAGCCTAAAAGAGCAGCACCTGAAGTGTCAGAGCAGTAACAGCCTCACCCCGAGCTGCCTGAGCTTTGTAGGCTGAGACCATTCCCTCTCTTGTGATTTGATGTGCATCAGTCCTCCAAGGAAAAGAAAGCTTCTCATTTACCCTCAGCACTCAGGAAAATATATACATCTAGTTGTGAGATAAAGCCCTCCAAAAACATGTCACCCCACTAGCAAGCTCTGGCAGATGCAAACACCACCTGGCATGCAATGGGTAGAGGCAATTACTCATCTTAGCATGCATCTGCACCCATTGTGACTCTAGCACATCAACCTGCCAGGAATGCTCAGGCAGAAAGGAGGAGGGAGAAAGTCACAAGACAATGGAATGATGTTTAAGACACACTTCTTTCTATGATACACCTCCAAAGAACTCCAACTGCAATGTAAAAATCTTTCTAATTTACAACATATGTTCTTGGTAAAATATAACACAAATTTAATTGATTTTCAGTCAAATTCAGTCCTAACTACCCATGATGACACATCTGGGGCTGAGGGAAGGAGAGGAGTGTAAGGATGCACTTAAACATTTAAGTCCAAAGTTTCAAAGTAAACATATGTTCTTTCTAAGTGAAAAGAGTTGATGTGGACTAACTGAAGGAAAAACTGTTCCACCCTACTCCTTAACATTGCATTGTAGAGCACTAAAGTAAATTACATTAGTAGAGATCCTCCTGAATGTTCTTACCATCCATATTCTAATGGAATCAGCCAGGGAATACACTTGTGCAAACTCATCACTCAAAGGCACCTTGCCTCCACTGTTGACTGGAAATGAGAGAAAGAAGAGAGTTCTGTTTATTTACAGCTCCGTTTTTATACAACTACTTAACTAAAATTATACTACAGCCTTCCCTTCATCTCTTAGTCAATACTTGGAATTATATACCTGTAAGAAAAATAGAGAATAAACCTGCCAACTTTCATATGTCCTAAAAACATGAACTGCACCTTGACTGATTTATTTACAAAGTTAATTTACGAGTATCTTTCTCATCTCTTCCCAAAATTGATGCCTGAAGCCATGGAAAATAAAATCCTTTCTTATGCATGCAGCAACACTGATGGAAACTTATCAGAACAATCAAGAAATGCTTAGTAGTAACTTCAAGCTCTATAGATGTATTTGTTTTCTCTACTGTTTTACACAATGAGTTTTTTGAATGGACTTTCAAGACTAATTTGCAAAAACTAAAAACCTGACAAATCAGTTTCTACTCAAACTGCCCTGACAATGACTGTGAAGAAAAAGAGATTCTTATTCAGTCTTCCCTCTTCCATTCTCCCTTTCTAATTTTTCTCCTGTATTCTTTTCAGCATCCCTTCTCCAAACTTCCCATAGCACAGGTGAACACGGGTCCTGAAATTCGTCTGCCCCAGCACCATCAGCAGATGAAGATCCTGGCAGAAGAGTGGGATGGATTTCTTAAACACTCACTAATATTTGTCCAGTTTTCAGTGTCACTCAGAAAATCAGCTCAATTGTCACACTCAGACAAAATGACTAAAGGCAGTAACCACATTAGTCATTGAGTCAGTTTTGTGTCAGTCATTTTTACTCATAACTTCACAGCTCAAAAAATAGCTCAATCATTCTATGAAAATGTACAATGTTTAGTGTCAAAATTATGACAAAAAGTGAAAACCTAAAATGAGATCCTTCAAAACCAAGTAACATCTTATTATCCAATACTTCAAACATATCAATAAACTTAATGGAAGGATGCCGTAAGTCAAAAAGTTGTTCATTTTACCAAATGAAAAATACATAAATTGTCATACAATGGCCAGTAAGTTAAAAGCAAAACATTATCTTCTATTGGAAAAAAAAAAAATTAAGTATCTATTCTGAGGATTGCAGGGTTGATTTCCACAGAATGGTATTTTGGGAGATAATTCACACCTCCTCCAACCCCAACAGTTAATAACAGAAGTTGTTGCTGGCTTTTTAGAAAAGGTACAATGTAGAAAGTTCTCCAAGAACCTCTAATAACTGGAGCCACATTGTTCTGAATTAAAGCCCCAGAGGACATCACTACCCTCTTTAGGTATAGCTTTACAGAATAAGTAGCTCCTGATGGTTATTAATATTTGGTCAGTCCTCTGAAGACAAAAATATATGTTAATAAAAAATAAACACTCTAGAGAGAAAGCTTACCTAGTCTGCCTAAATGATCCCTTTCTACAGAACATCTTCTTTAAATTGCCCCACTAAACTGATTTTTAAATGTTATAAACTCAGCTGTAAGAGAGCCTTTTACAAACTCTAAGTCTTCATTATTAAGATAATCTAATAATATTAGAGTTACCATATTTTTGAAGCTTCTCAAATAAATCTGGAGTGAGATACACCAAAGCAGCAAATGTTGAGTTCACAGCTTGATCAACAGTAGAACCAGCAACTACATGTGTCTTTGGGGTCTGTTTTTTACATGCCTGTATAAGTCCTTTGAAAAGTTCAGATTTTTGCCCACTGAAGTCCTGGGCAGGATCTGATTTTGCAAAGTCGATAAGAAAGTTACGGCAGACGTCGTGGGGAGAGCTCCGAGCCTGCAGAGAAGGTACAACACACAAACTTCAATAGTGGCTGCCAACAACCTCCCAGTGAGCTGCAACCCTAAGACAACCTGCAGTTTATCCACTGATAAACATCCCTGCACAAGGTGGGGAGGGAATGACATGATCTTTGAAGGCCTCTCCAAACCGTTTTATGATTCCATGAAAATGGAAACTAAACAAGGGCACAGAACAATAATTTGAATCGATATTTGAATTGGATATTTGAATCCAACAGCACAAATGATGACAAGTTTAGCCCAGCAGCAGGTGCTTAAGGGCATTCCAGCTCCATAAAGCCAAATGAACCTGTGTGATACACAGGGATTTCATGCCAAGGGAACACAAGCAGTGGGTAAGTACCTCATTTTTGTCTTGGTGCTTGGCACTGCTTTGCCTGGCTCCCGGGAGTGCCTCAGGACACATCTGATGCCTGAAGACAGGTTTCCACAGAGGAGAGTTAAGAACCGATGTTACTTTCAAAGGAGGCAAGTCTGCTTCACTACCTAATTCTGCAAGAAATTCAGAACAGACCCTTCAGTTACTAAATAATTTTCTTTTTTTCTTTCTTTTCATTTTTACAGATTAAAGAAAATAATGTTAATCATCCAGCAGGGAAAATAAACTGATATACAACAAAAAGTTAATGCAAAGAGACTGAACAAGTAATTTAAAAATGTTCTCTATTTTTCTAACACGGTACAGAAAACTGATGTACCCCTTCATTAATGGCAGCATCAATATCTTATCTTATCTTACAGTGACAATGTTACAATATGGAAGGTTTTAAATTAAACATTTTCAGTGTATTTTAACCACAGCAATTTTCTGATTTTAAAGGGTTTAAAAGCTATCTTTCCTACTAAACACCTTATTTGTTGTATGCAAGCATGCTTATATTAAAAAAGGAAGAAAATATTCTCAAACACTTCAATTAGTTCCATGAATTCACAGGTAAACAGCTGTCTAATTTTCCAAGGTAAATATGGACCACCTGATTGGAGCAAGAACTCTTTAGCTTCATTTAATTTCTCCTAAGTGGTGGATGGATTCAGATTTAGGAAGCTTGAGAGAAGCGTTCTTGTTTTAAAATTAAACAATAAACTTTTTTCTTTAAATTATTTTTAAAAATTTATTTTATCTTCAAGGCCCAAATCCCAAGTGTACTTAACTACTGGAATTAACTAAACTAAATTTGTGACTTCAAATTTCATTCAATACCAAATGCTCATGTGAAACAAATGATTCTAAGCCCTGT
The DNA here is from genome assembly GCA_013400495.1 of Nicator chloris. NCBI lineage: Eukaryota > Metazoa > Chordata > Aves > Passeriformes > Pycnonotidae > Nicator > Nicator chloris. The sequence goes on from WAAE01010707.1 coordinate 138,585, forward strand.
AATGTTTTCTGTTGGAACCCTGGTCACTAAGAATTTTAGGCTTTCTGTGCTGACAGGCACTGACCCCCAAGAAAACACTGCATTTGACCTGAGGCCGTGGAGAAGGCTCCAAAATTCAGTAACAGAACTAGGATTACGGGTGTGCAGTTCAAATAGAAGTGTGTAATATCATAGTAGAAAACTTAAAGAGTTGAAGGTTTTAGAGTATAGTAATATATATATAAAGCAAAATGGAGGTTTTAGAGCAGAGTCTAGTCCTTCTTTTTGACCTTCTTCTTCATAGGTCTAGGTGGTCTTTTGTAATTACAGTTTTCAGTTTGTTGGCTCCATATTCACACTCCCAATGTGGAGTGGCTGACAGCACCAGGGAACAATTTTAAATGGAAACAACAAGAGAACATACTACTTCATAAATGTAATTTAGCTCAGTAGGATTACTTCCCACGAGTCCACGTTTCCCACAGACTTTCCACACAGCAAATCTTCCGCGTTCACGGGAGGGAACTACCAAAGGAACTCCATTTCCACAGGGGATGCTCAGCATGAAGTCCTTGGAGCTGCTCCTTGCAGGGATGCCAGCAGTGGGCTGGGGGGCACTCACCTCGCAGGGATTTGAGGGCCATGCTCCGGGATGCCAGGCGCCCCATCAGCCGGCAGACAAGCAGCTGTAAATCCAAGCCCCAAGACACGGCAACGTCTGGGAGGCCGTAAGCAGTGACGGAGAACTTGTAACCCCACTCATTATTGCTGCTGTCAGAGTGAAAGAGAAACTGCAGCCGTGGGCCAGCCTTAAAGGTCACTTTCTACAGAGCAACAAAACAGTCATTTTGCCAAATGTACATGACAGGAGAACGTTTCAGGGTAATGAATTCCCTTCAGCAACTCTGGGGTTTCAGTATTATGTTCTGGCCATAACAGATCTAATTTCCCCCACCATCTCAATGAGAACTAAGCAGGTAAAATTTCTATTCGAGAGCTTAATGAGCAATTTTATATATGATCGAGCTTTAAAAGTCAGAGCCACAAATCAGAAGAGCAGCATCCCATTTGAGGACAGAGCCCAGCCTCAGGAAGGGCCACATCTGTCTTATGATATAAAAACTTGCAAGGGCAGAGCAAATTTTACCCATATATTATTGCATTTAAACATTGATTATTCCTTTTCACTTCAACTGATTGCTCTTTTGATAACAGGAGCAAAGAAGGATTCTTTACTCATTCATTTCTTTTATTTGCAGCACTGCAGGCTTTTTTCCCCATTTCCTGCCCCCCACCTAAGAAACCTAATAAACACACCCATGCACAAAAGCACACATCCTTTTACATAACAGGATTCTACAGGAATCATAAGGACTTCCTAATTCTGGATAAATAATTTGGTTCAGAATTTTGAAGGTGCTCACCTTAGGCCATTTCTCAGTGCCAACCTTTGTATCGTAACGAGTTTTTGCCCCTCTGGCATCAGTAAACTCCAGGTAATCATACCTGTGAAAATTGCAATTCATTACTTCCAAATTTACTTTTTAAGTTTTGGGGAAGAATGGTTTTGCTTTTGGATTTTCACTAGTGCTATATCTAAGTGCACCCTGTCACTTCTTTCTGAACCACACCTTCATGTGACTGCTAAGGAATTTATTTCATGTTTCAATGCAGAAGTCCCAGCAAACACAGATCTGCTGTCTTGCAGGACTTGGGAATTGGATGCCAAATCCATCATCTGGCAAATGCTTTAACTAAGCAGTAGCCTGATGTGTTACCAAGAGAAACCAAGCCAATAGAAAGAGGGCAAAATAAATACCACAAGTACAAACTGTGGTGGTCACAGCACTATTATTCAACAGATCAAGGCCAAAGGAAGCAAAATTCATATGAAATATTCTGTAATATTTGCCAGGAGAGGTAGCTTTGACCACAAGGTCATTCAAAAACACACATTGTTCTGGACAATGAAGAAATTGAAACGGCATGTGTGGAGTGCACACTGAAACATGAATTGCTCCTCTGCAAACAGACACTGGAATTTAACACAGCACAAGATGAAATTACCTCCTTTCAGTTTCACATTTTTCATCAAATTCCACCTCAAAGTAAGTTGCCCCATGACACAGGAAGACTGAGACCTCATGGCAATTATTTTCATAGTTATGAGGTGATTCCATTGTCCAGGTTCGCAATACTACAGGCTGCTCCTGCTGCCAGCTTTCCATGTCCATCTGTACAACAAAAATGCATTCTTAGATACAAAGGTAAGGAAAAAATAAATGATCACACCAGACTTTTGTGTCTGTACATTTAAGTTGCCAGATGTGCATACAAACGGCATTTTAAAGGCTACAGCATTGATTTACACTGAAATTACTTCTGAAGACATCCTTGATAATCACAGTAAGGAAGCACTTCTAAAGCAAAACCCACCCAGTCTGCTGCAGGAGGAGTCTCAGGAGGAGCCTGTCTCAACCACAAGTGACTACAAGTCTCCAATCATGACATAAAGAGTCTGGATGACTAATGCAGATTTAAACATCTACACTACAGATGTACAGACTTTATTTGCATCACCACAAGCAGTGAAGCTAAAAACGTTAAGCATATACTATTTTTAATTTGTTTTCCTCTTCACCCTCAGAATCCTCTCCTTCCTATCTACCTTCCAGGCTGCTCATTCCAGTTGCACTTTGTGACCACTTTGCCCATCTCCCGTATCAGTAGACATGTTTCTCGTTCTTCACTCAGCATTTCATTACACATCCCACACTTTCAGAAGCTTTCTAGCTCTTTTCCAATGCTCACCAACAGAATCACCTGAGTTTTCTATATTTTTCTTGCAATTCTGCTTTTGTTTCACTCTGTTTAATAGTGCCTGTGTTTTTAGTTACCTTATGAGGTTCACTACAAAGGCTTTTCAGTGGTTCTATCAAAGTGCTGAATCCCTGTAGCAGAGTACAGTAGGGAATGTCTAAAGTGCAAAAATCCAACAAGAAGATGACCTAGGAGCAAACAGAGGTGTCATGAAGATGCCAGACTCACAGCCATGCCACCCAGGAACAGGATAAAACCCCACAGGTCACTCACCAGCTGACGAGTTGCCATGGCAAAGACAGAGCTACTTATTTTTTCTACTATTGTTTTGCCACTATATTGAGATAAGAGTGACCGCAAAATTGTTCTGATGTTTGACAGGAACTGGCCAACATCTAAAGAGGAAAAAAAGGAATCCTTAATAGCTGCCTTAAGGATTTGCTCCCACAATCTACTTTATCAAACATTAGGTGCATGGTGATGTGCACAAGGACAAATACAGCAGGAAAGGATCTGCTGCCCCAAGGCTGCAACACCCAGCACTCCAGAGAAGTTTTCTGTGATATTTCTATTGTGGAAACAAGTCATGCTTATCAACAATATCACTGAAAAAATGGGTGATAAGTAATTTTATCAAACACCCCAAGATTGTTTCAACAACCTCCATGTATCCAGCAGTCTCCATACACTGCTAATTGATGTAGCTGAAGTAGCAAGTGAGGGTAGGAATTTTGAGCTACAGCCTTACTCCATTTTTAAATATAAGACAGAAGCACATCAAATTTATTTATATACAGATAACATAAATATGATGTAATTTTACATGAAATTACACCTTTGTTAAGTATTTAACTCAAGGCCCAATTAACTCAAGGCTGAGCTGCTGCATTAAAAAAAAAATTAACAATCCCCCCACAAAAAACCCAACAATGTTGTTTAGATGTACCCAGCTTCTTAACCAAGCTCCTTTCTTCTTACTATTACAAACATCCAAGAAAGCACACATCATCACCCAGGAGTTTACCAAAATAAGGGATGCTAAGAAATTAAAATGTTCAAATGAAAGCCTGTAACTATTTGTTGTTTGGGGTTTTTTTCAGGACTTGGTCCCCAGAACTTACTGAAATGCTTTCTGACAATTCTCCCCATGTAAGATTATCAGTACAGCTAAAACTCCAAGTTGCTTAATATGCCTACTAATTACTTCCTAGAGAGATTAAAAATGCTATGACAGTTCTGAGTATGCCTCAGGCAACCTTTGGTGATCCCTAATTATACTGCAATTTGCAAAATCACATTTTAAAGCCCTGTATTGCACCACATCTAATTCTGTATTCAATCCCAGCACTTACAGTTTTTCAGGATTTCTACTGCAAGATCCTTGGCTGAATTATCAGAGCCTTTAAGCTGCAGATAGCACCAGGAAAGGAGGCTGCCCTGAACAGACCAGAATAAGGAAGACAAGACTGTGCCACTCTCTTGCTGTGCAACATCCAACATCATCATTTCACACTGAAAAATAAGGAACAGTCATGAATGTAATGGAGCCTCTTCTGCTGCAGCATGACACACAGTATGCACCAAGTAAACTGGGATGGACACAATCATCCCACTCGCCCCAGAAAAAGATGAAATGCAAATGACAAGCAGCATGTAACACCACGTAGCAAGAGATGCACTTTGTTTTGATATATCACCATTTTAAATAGGAACAGCTACACATGAGTCACTCCATGTTCTCAGCACAGTTTTTCTGCATATGTAAATAACCCTCCTCCATTTCCACCTCCCTTAGTGACATGCCCAACCCTATCATCTCAAAATGGAATGAGTCCTTCTGTATCCCAGTGTCTCTCCATAGAGTCTTTTCAATGCTGTGGAAAAACACCACATCTTACATATTTCATACTGTAAAAACATTATTAATTTTCTACTCTACTATTACAAAATGTTAATGCTTAAAGGAAAACACTCAGCTGGTTGGAAAAGCTAATCCTACTGACTTGCACAGCCATGAACAGTTGTATCCAGAAGGACAGAGAAGCTGCTCCTTAGTATCCATGGCAGGGAAGCAGCTTGTGCTTGAGTGCCTACAAAACTCATGACAAAGAAGCAGGAGCAAAGCCAGTTACCTCTCTTGCTGCCACAAGCAGAAGGGTGTCCATGACTGCTAATACTTCACTTATGTCAAAATCTGCAGAAACTCCTTTCTCTGGTAATAACAACAGTCCACCTGGATCTTGATCACTATAAAACAAAGATACTCTTACTAACCAGCAGCAAGGAGTTCCAAACAGTTCTAAACCAGAAATTTAGTATTTTTTTTTATAATTACAATGAAAATCAAAAGTTTGTGTTCTGATGACTCCAGACTAATTAAATCAATTCCAACCACCAGCACTGACAAACAATTACTTAAAAATTTGGAGGACAGCCTAGGAGAAGCCTAAGAGCTACATACTGTGATTTCAGCACCAACCTTGGCCAGTGTTTTATAGAGCTATTCAGTTAATAAAAATATTGAGTGGTAGCATGTCCTTTCTAAACAACATTAGTTGATTACTTCAGAGAATTATTGTTCAGGAGAGTAACGTTTCTAAAAAGGATTAAATACAAACTTATTAACAAATGTGGGGTATCAGACAAATATTTTCAATTTCAGGACCCCTTACCTGAAGTGGGTACACAAGGATCTGAAGGCAAGATGTACAGATTGCTTATGTTCTTGCTCTGTGATGTTTTTCTAGAAAAGGAAAAATATTTATTTTTATGATACATTCTGTTTTCTTCCTCTGTGACAAAGAATTCTAATTTCTGTGTTCTATTACTCATTTTTGGTAAGAAAGGCAGGGTTAGCTCCTCTTTCTTTGGATAAGCTGCAGAGAGAAAAGGGGGAGGGTAAAAAGAAGCAAAGAAAAAAAAAAGGTTTTTACTTGAATGGGACAGAGTATGTATTATTTGAGAATAACAACTCAGATTTGTCCTCTTTTCTGCATAAAGAAAGCAGGCACTAAACAAACAATTTCTCATTCAATGTTTACCATCATGGTGAAGAGCTGGTGTCGCCTGGTCTGTCTATCTGGGAAAAAAACTGCTGCTCCACTGAGTAAGGTGTTCTTAACTTCCTCTTTCAGCATTTTCATTGGCATGAAGTTACTGTCCCCCATATCCACTACTGCTCATACAAAAAGGAAACAAAATTACAAGTTCTAATTAATACCCCATCTAATATGTTAGAGGCATAACTGAATTAAATGTTAGTCTACACAACTTCAAGCCCTTGCAACCCCATTATACACACAGAAAATGAGGGGAAACTTTTCAACTTATAGCAAGAAAGATTTGTATTAAGAAAGAATATATCTATTCACCAAGTAAACGAATTCTAGGAAGATTATAACACCCATCAAAGCTAATAAAATTTTCAAGATGTGACAGATTTTATAGAAATTGTTTTCCCCTCTAGCTTGCTTTGCAGGAGATTTTCAAATTAACCTTGAATAGAGAGCGTGCCACCCTACTTCCAATGACATCTAATGTGTAATTTCCATTCTCTTCACTGGCTCCAGAAGCTTCCCTGTGTTCCTGTAAACCTCACAGTCTACTCATGAGCTCATTTGTACTGATATGCAATAGCAGAAATGAATAAACCCCTGTAATGCTATAGCCAAAGGGTCACATTCCCTGGGGAGGTGACACGTTCAGAAGGAGTTTTCTATTGCAGCTGTTTCCAGACCATGCTGTCAGAAACTCTACAAAGCCATTTCTTTGGGCCAAGGAAAGTTTCTAGTGATAGACTAATTAGCACACACTGACCTGAAGGAGAAACAAAGGAATAGGAGCTGACTTGGCCTCTAGGAATGAATATCTTTTCCCAAACTTTTAACAGACGAAACAGTCAATAAATATTGAATGAAAATTACCTTCACACAAATGTCTATAAAGCTCTTGTGCAGCTTCTGTGTGACCAGCTGTTTTGCTCTGAGGAGTTTCTTGAGGTTTAGCAGTTTTATTATCTCCAGTAAATACAGAGAAACAGCTCTGGAGAAGCTGCAACAGCAGTGTTTGAGCAAAGATACATTCTTCCCTTGGGCTGTAAGAAGATACATAACAAATAGAAGCAAAAACTGAAAAAGCAGCTTTCTGCCCCAAGTCAGTATTGCTATGAAAGTCACCATTTCAGCTAGATAAAAACCACTGAGTGCAGAGATATAGCCAAAGGAAGTGTAGCTACCAGCTCAATTAATCTACTGCTCGAGCTTCTACACAACTCTATAGTTAAAAGTCCATATGGCAGCAGGAGGGAAATGTTATTTATGTAAATGATGTGGTTTAGGAAGAACAAACTGCTGTAACTAAACAAAGCATATTTTATTTATACATACACACACTGATTAGTGCTTCAGCAGACACTAAAGAAGAAACTTACTTTTGGTGCAGTTTATTGTAAAAATTCCAGAACAGCTGCAAATCAAGGCCTGTGAAATCTAAAAATGACTTGTATTTTAATCCACTCTCCTTCTGGTGAACCTTAAAAAGGCAAAGAAAATGTAGGATTGGAAAGTTAACTCTATACAGAACAGACTTACAAAACACAAATCCCTGAGCACTGGGCTTAAAAGGAAAGCACAGCCAGCTTTATTGTAAATTTGCACCTAACATGAATTCCAGTTCAAGTTCTTTCATGGATATTCTGGTGTCTAAATGTGACAGTTCATGCTGAAACCTTCTTATTCACAGAATCCTCTCCTCTTTCTGGATTTCTAGAATCCCATCCCTTTTCTCCACCACCAGAAGACTATCAAACCTCTACCTCTCCATCTAATTTAACTGGAAGTAACAAACCTTCAGCAAAGATACACAGAATTCTATTTTTCAGAAATAATATTTTTCCACAACACGCTTTTTAACCTTTGTTAGAAGCACCCCAACTTTTCTTTGCCCATTCACAACTGCTGTTTGCACAGCCTCAATCCTTTTAGCCTGGCAAACAGAGGCTTAAAAAACCCCAAAAAGTAAAAATACCAGGTCCTGTGCCAGCTGCTGGATGAAATGAAGTGTCTTCAGGAGCAGAGTTGTGCCACAAACTGTGTCATCCTCGGTTTTCCTGCACTGCAGGCAGCTCACGGTCCCGCAGGGCTCGTCGCGCAGGGGCCGCAGGTAGCCCAGAACACTCAGCCCTTGCACCCCGAGCCGTTCTGCTGAGTCTTGTCTTGTGCACAAGAACTTTATCATCAAGTACTAGATGGATATAAAAACAGCACAAGGTTTGGGTTTAAAAGCTGGTACAAATTGGGCTTTTAAAAGGCAGGAGTGCACATAGGTGAGGATTGAGGCGCGATTGAGGTGGGAAGCCTTAGTCTCTTGTCTCTCACCTCCAGAGGTTTAAAATACTGAGCCTGAAATTCAGGCTAAGTTTGATCTCCCCTACTGCCAAAAAGTTACAGGGATGGTTCTATGACCTCTAAAGATGCCTGCAAAGTTAGCTAATTCATTATCAGTTCGTTCATTCTGCACACATTGCTCCTCCCTGCCACACCTACAGTATTTTTGCATGTTAAAGAACTATTATCTGCATTTAAAAGCAAGCAGAGGATCCATATGTCATATTTAGAACATACTTTGATCAGTTTGTTCTCAGTGAGGTGCAAAGAACAAAACAGAAGGAACAGCAAGTCCTGCCAGCCACATGCACTCAGTTACTCTGCAGCAGCAGTGACTTAGCAAGCAGCAACAGAGTTAGAAAAAATCCCAGCTGACACAACAATGCCAGCAATTCTCTTAATTCCCACAGTGCAGATGGACTGGGGAACTACAACAGCTGATTCCAGAACCACGACCTGAAATGCAACATTCCCTACAAATGCACCAAGCACTACAAATCAAGAGCATCTTCTGCCATCCTGGGAATGAGAGGCTGCATTCCCCAGGGACAGCAGCGTAACTGACGGAAACGCTTCGGAATTGTTTGCCCACTGAAACATGGATTGAGGAACCTGGTTCTGAGAGAATAAATGCTATGACTACACAGTACTTAAATGGTCTAGATACTGGAATAAAGCAACAATCATATTGAAACCAGTAATCTGCACATTGTCACATAGCTTTGCATTGAATTTGATCATGAAGCACCACTTAACTACAGATATATATATATGTGCATACAGAGAGAAAGAATAAAATTCAGAGGATGAATGTTGAATTATTCATTTAACTAGAAGCCTATTAATTTTTTTCTCTATACAGCAGAGTTCTCCCTCACAAAATGCAATTAGGTTTGTTTCAGCTGGCACAGAAAAGAGCCCCTGTTCATTGTGACTGGGCCAAGGGGGTTTTGTGGGTTCTTACTTGGGAAACTCTGCATTGCTGCATTTTGACATCAACTTCATCCCATTCTTCTTCTACTTCAAACCAGCCAATAGGATCATCGTCTCCCAAATCATCACATGAACAACTGCTTCTGTGTATAAAAGAATGTAACACACTTTGTAAAGAAAAAGCTTAGAGACATTGCAAAGCTGTTGATACTCTACCAAAATACTTAGAGCACATTATGGCTATAAAGATGAAGAAAGACAACAGAAAGTTTCACAAACCCAAAACTCTATCACATGCAAGGTTAACAAAAAAAAAAAAAAAAAAATCAAGAAAATCTTTTTCTTCATGGCCCCTTAACCTCCCCTTACTCCTAAGTAACAGTTCTGAAAACTGATTTAATAAAATTTAACTTAAAAATTTCTGTTATCATCGATCTACACCCCAAATGGAAGGTTTGTTCTGCTATATCCCTTTTATAACAGCCCTTTAAATCAAGTGGCTGAAAACAACAGCTATGCACACATTTCATTCAACATATCAAATCGAGGCTCATTAAAATCCAACAAATACCAAATAAACGATGCACCACTTTTAAGTCACTTGGAACAACTCTCAGGAGTTCGAGCGCAAAAACTTCGAGCGCAATAGTTCGAGCATTGCAAAACAACCGAACACAACGTTTACTTTCCACGTATGCATTGCAAAAATCCATTGATACCTGGTTTTTAAGAACTGTTTGAATTCCCTCAGCTTCCATTTGTCGTAGCTCTCGAACCTTTTGAAGTGTTCCTCGGCGTGGAACTTCTCCGAGGCGCCGTTGTAGGCGAACACCAGCCCGCACTGCGCGCCGATGGCGCCTCGCCGCACCTGAGGGCCAAACACAGCAGGGCAGTCACCACAGAAAAACTGAGGGAAAGCAACCAAATCCTGACAATCCTGGTCTCTGGAACTGCACAGGAAAATCAAACACGCTCAGAGAAATGTTATGAAAACTTCTGTAATCCACGGAATTGAGATCATGTTGTTGATCGTGAATTACAGTGAATAACACGGTTGTTATTTACTGTATTTATCACCCTGCCAGCACCCTAACATGAGCTAGAGTTCCACACATTAATTCCCATTGTACTTTTGTTTTCTTTTTCCATTTAAAATAATAAACAAAACTAAAATCATGTTTCCCTATTAATATCACCACACTGCAAAACAACTCAGCTGCCTCTCCAGCTCCAGTTAGAACTTACTTGCCAGAAGTCCATTCATGTTTAAATCTCTTTGACATAGAAATATGCATTGTTGCTCCAGGAATAAAATAAAACTGTTGCTTTGCCTTAAGTAATTAAGTCAATTCAGCTGCAGAAACCTCACTGAACTTTTGTCTTGGCCATGAGTTTAATCACAAGACCTTCCTTTGAAACTAGGTAACAGTCACACCAAATGCTCAAATTACACTGGTGTCTCTGAGCAGAATTTGAAATTCCTCCATTTTATCAGAACTCATATGCTTTGTATATTGATACTTGCTATTCAAAAAGTTATTTTAAACATAAGATGAAAGACCTTGCATAAAAATCAACACACTTCAGAGAGAAACCATAAACTAAAGAGTCTCTGGCTTGAGAAATGTCTTGCAAGATATAGATAAAATCAATATAAAATAAATGTCTTTACTACATGCTTGTGGCTCCCTGGAACAATTTAAGACCTCCTTTTCCTGAAGTTCCCTGACTTACACTAAAGAAAAACTCTAAAATAACAGTCTTTCATAATTAATTTAAATTTCAGTTCATAAAAAAAAATCCAAATTCAATTCTGCCACTAGGGGAAAAAAAATAAGTCTTCTACTTCAAAAGTTCACAGCAACTACATACCTTTATTCTAATTTGTGTCACTTGAAATGAAGATTCGGTTCCAGTAGAAAGAATGATACTTGCTCTGGTTTTCCCAGTTTCAGTAAGAAAACCTAAAGCAGCAGTGGGAACAGAATGAGTTGAAGTAGTGCTAGTGCAAGGTGTTTGAAAGAGAATACTGGGACTGTGGGCTGAAGAGGGGAAAGAAAGAAAATCCCAACACTTTTCCAGTGAAATTCTCATTAGCAAATGTTTCCAAATAAAAGAGACTACCTCAAAGATTGTATTTCACACAGAACTCCCCAGGCAGCATCTCTGTGGGCACTGCAATGTCTGTAGCAGTTTCAAGAGTATTTTCTTATTAAAGTTTATTAGCAATTCCCAACTATTACTTTGGCTTGTGGCTCTGCTCACTGAACTCAGTGAACAGTCCCCAAACTGTGATCCACCAAACAACAGCAGACAAGCCACCAAAATAACTAAAGAGTAAACTCAAATAATACACCTGAACAAACAGAGGTGTGAAATAAGCATTTAGAATGTGCCTGATTTTCTGTCACAATGGCTTTCATTTACCAGTAGGACTGCACAAGACAATAAACTATACAAAAAAAAAAAAAAGATTAGGTGGCATTTCACTTAAAAAGGAGGTCAAGAAACACAAATCTCTTTGTTTATGTTGTATCCAGTACATAAAAGCATTGCATTAACAAAGAGAGGCTTTAAGGGAGAATTAATAGGCACATGCAGTGAGAATTTAAATGATTTCTACAAACTCTCTCCCCATCAATATTTAGGAAACTAACAGTGACTTCAACCCACAAAGTGTGCTCTAGTAGAATATTCCCTGTGACAGCTCACTGCTGACTTCCACGTAGAATATTAATAACTCTCTCCAAAATCCAATCTTTTTGTTTGGCTGGCTTGTTTTGACAACAAACCAGTTTATGAGAAATATTTTGCACAGTGCTGCAAAATCATATTTATATATTGTTTTGGTTTGGGGTTTTTGTTTGTTTTGTTTACCTTTTTTTTTTAATTACAAATCTTCCATAGCATATAACTATAAAGAATCAAATCTATACAAGTAAATATGGAACACCACCACAGCATTGTTAACAATCATTATGTTGGGTGGAATTATCTAACTTAAATGATTTTATGATTCTAATCTTATGGATTTTAAGTCCAGGCTCTTACCATCCCCAGTCCATGGCTCTACAAGGAGGTTTTCAGGCCCTGATTTATCTTCTTTTCCCTTTACATCACATGCTTGCAGAGTGAGTCGTAAAGGCTTTCCTATGTCACAAAATAAACAGGTTTATCAAATTAATTAAAAATGGCAAAATATATTTTCCAAAGTTCTTCGTTCAGAAAAAAACAAAAAAAAAAAAGGAAAAAATTACAATACTATGAGATTTTGACCACTGTCAGACCCAAAAAAGGGGAGGGAAACTGGAATATGAGAGATACATTAATCTAAAGTAGTTAGAGTTTTAGATACAGACAGAAGGAAATTGAAATTCATCAATTAATGTTCCTTCAAGTGTTGCCACACTTTGGAATTCACAACCCATGAAATACCACTTGTCTTACAAAAGGCATTAGCTGCTCTGGGGAAACTGAACCAATTTTCCCAATTTTTGGAAGTAAACATTGATAATTATAAAATAATCCTCATGTTCTTTGGCACATGACAAGAAGTACTGAAAAATCATACTAAAAGGCAAATAAAGGATAGAATTCTTCATGAGAGACTAATGAGAATCTCAGAAGTTGATACCTGAGAAAATACAGATTTATCAAACAAGTACAGCAAATACAGCAAAATCACCACCTGATGCCAGACCATGAACAGCCCTACACTCATGACATACTCAGATTATAAAAACTTAATTTTAACTCCTCTTTTAAAAGTGAAAACAAAAAGAACCATAAAGAGATGCTAATGACATTACATTTACAATGCATCTTAAATCTGTACATGCCTGCAGGAGAGAGCACTTACTGAGGCTCACTCACACAAACTAATGTCTCACTGGAAGAAGTAAAATACTTTCTGTCATTTGCCTTTTAAGCAACATGAACACCATCATCACCATCCTGATACAGGGGCCATGATCTATAAAGTTCATGTTTTCCCTCTTGAGAAAATTCTACTTGATCTTCTTGATCCTACTTGATCTACTTGATTTTCTTTTAATCACAGAAAGCTGATCAATCATCAACTTTTTGGGCAGTTCAGCTGCTAGGTTGTGATTTCAGTGACAGTTTTTAATTAAGAAGATTTGGATAATTTTAAAACCCAACAAGTGGAACAACTCAAAGCTGTGTATTTTCTTCAGCCTGCCCAGTAAAGGATCCAGGATGGTTCCATTACCGTATTTATAGAGCAGGTTCTGTCTGACTGCTGCCATGGAAGAGATAAGTGAGGAAGCCTTGTATGGAGTGTCCAGGTGATCAGTGATGGCACAAAGGGAACTCAGCACTTTGGCAACACTCCCCCGGGCTAAGGCAAAGGCCAGGAGTGTCAGCTCCACCTCTGGAGTAGTACAACAACTGTGAGGGAAAACAACAACACTGTGAAAAGAAAATTTGGGACATTTTGTTTTTCAATAAAGATAAGCTGCCACAGAATCTCTTGGGCATCTGTTTCTTGATGTATTTGGATTTTTCAAGATACTTAAAAAAGAGCATGTGAGTAAAGATGCAAAAATTTGATTCACAGACTCTTGTAAACCACTTCCCACTGCATCAACCACACAAGCTCACCTTGTTATTCTGATAAGGAAGCTATCTACTTCTTCCAAAACATTTGGTGATAAGAAGCTTGAAAAATCTGTGGAGCCTGGTGTTAGGGATAGAGGTGGCATGTGCTGCAGTGCTTTCCTAGGAAAAAGTGAAACATAATGTCAGGAAACCAGGCAGAATTGGAGAAAAGAGCCTCCTGATGTGAATTAGATGCTTGAATCTTCATGCTTTGTGTGGGCAGGTCTCTGCAAATTGCTTCTAAGTGCACAAAATCTATTTACACAGAGAATGTCTTCAAAAGGGAATAACAGTATTGCATTCTTGGCAGGGAAAGTTCAATGAGTGCTGGGTAATCTTGAATCTAGTCTCAGTCTCGGATTTAAGGAGACAAACATATCAAGGAGTTTTAAATTAAATCAGTGACAGCATTAGAAATAGCTTAGTGTCCAAGCACTGCTTCATTTTAAATTGGTCTAGAATTGAGCAAGAGCCCGTGAATAAAGGGAAAATTGAGCTGAAATTCCCTCAAAAGAATTAGAGAAACTTACAGAGACACTTGTTAGCTCAAATCAGAATTTTTCTGAATTTCCAAAGATAATGTGATAACCCCTGAAACCAGGAATTCTTAAGCAGTTTCACCAAAGTTATTCTATCCAATATTAAAGGTTTTCCATTCAGTATTAGTTATTCCATCCAGTTCTAAAGTTTGGGGGTTTTGCTTTATAATTTTAAACACTGAATCTAATTCCCAAAAGCATGATCTTAGTCAGGATTTCTCCATTACAATTTTTAATGCTTTATTAGCTCAGTGTTCATGTTAGATTTCTAAAAAATATCTAAACTACACCAAAACTGAAGGCCCTCAGTTTTCAGCAAAGCCTGCAACTATGGGCCTGTCTCAGGCGTGAGCACGTATGAAATGATCTAAACTTTAAAGAGATTTCACAGATGACAGAAATGCAAAGATAGGCTTAGTGGACTTTAGCCTGCAGGATTCATTAACCTAATGACAGCTCTGCTCTTCAGTGTGGTGACATTGTGCTAACTGAGCTCTACAAAAGCTGAGGTGGGTGTGGAGTGTTTTATCAGGATTCCAGTCCTTCAAGTCATCGAGGAGAAGTGTTTGGCAATCAAACAAGGAAACGTTACACAGAAAATGGTCAAGCACCACAAGCAAACATTTGCATGGTGCATATACTCAACTATATCCCCACAAAATGCATGACAAGGCTTTACATAAGCAGAAATCTGCTGAAAATTGAGCTAAATTAAGCTTCAGTCCTGAGGTGAAGATGTTAATTTTATTGATTATTAATACAAGCCAAGAAAAATGAATTAATTTTAGGCTCCTCAAAGTCATTACAAGTAAATGGATCAGTGAAAAATCTACTTTTCAGTGTCCATTCAGTCATGGTTTAACTACTAGATTAGATGAAATAGCCAGAATTACATTTGTTCTAGGAGGTGCAATTGGATAGAAGAAAAACATCAAAAATCTGAATATGAGACAGAAAAATATGCTTAAATGTGGGAATCTAAAAAGATTAAACTTCTTCTAGTAAACTATTACTTGAGAAGATATCTATAAAATGTTCTGTTTCAGTTGTTATTCTGTCTCTGATCTAGCTTTGCATAGATTTTGTTGTTTTCTTGTGTCTCTTGTTTATTGCTTGTATGATACAGACCAATAATAAATCTTAAGTCTCCAAACTGGGCAAGGTCCCATCCAGTTTTGAGGTACAGACCTACCCAGCATTTCAACACCTCAATGGAGGGAGTGGAAACCACATACATACGGCAGATTGCTCACTAAAGCCAGAAGGACTTTTTAAAAAAATTAAGAAGCGGATAAAATCACACCCCGCATAGGTTTGTTACTTACTGAGTATTCTGTAAAATGGTGTGAACAAATGCTGGGTTTGTTTCCATGGAAGCTGTCACCAGAGAGGTCAGCAGGGACCAGTACCAGATGGCCGAGGCGTCGCACACGGACACTCCCACCTTCTTCACTCGCTGGTACCCCACAGCCCGCAGCCCGTGGATTCTGGTGTCACATCCATCACTAAGGCAACGTTTGATGTTTATCTGTACATCTGTCAAAACACAAAATAGAAATTTTTTTTTCCCCATTTCTTCTGCTAGATTAGAGCTAGAAGAATCCAGATATTCCAAACATTAAATTAGTGCAGGACCTCTTAGAAAAGTAACGGCGGATATGGAACTGCACTGCCTGATATGGACAAGCACACACAGTGTGCACCCTCTGATCTGGAAAATTTAGCCTTTGTATAAATAGCCCGTGGATCCATCACAGATGCCATGGCTAGAAACTAGGAAAAATTGTAACAAAATGTCCTCAAAGTGGAAAATAGATTGTCTATTACTTCACCAGTACCTTCCTACCTACATACAAAGGAAGTGTCTTGGCTGTGGAGATAATAGGGAAAAGGAGTAAAGCCTAAAGGCAAAGTTTAAAGTTACATAAAAATCTTCACACAAGTTCTTGACCATTTTGCACAGATGGCATTGTCCTGATTACTTTTGAGGAAGAACATCCTTGCTGCCCACTTCTGTGGCAATGAAAGCTCCTCTCAGGGAAAAGCATCTTTTGGAACTGAAGGGACAAAATTCCTGAAGCTGCAGAAACCATCTTAGGAAGGAGCAGCTTTCCTTGATTGATTCCAATATAGCACCCACAGAGCTATCAGAATCAAAAATAACACTATTTAAAAGCATAAAACCTGCCTTACATTGGACCAACTTCAGAGTTTCAGTACCAAAAAAAAGCAGATTTTTTGCTCAATACTATCAGCCAACATATGCTTTCACTCTGCAAGCAAGGATATTTTAAAACTGCCCCATGTCTTCACATTGAAAGGCTAAAATTGCATCTTTAGGCATTTTTCTCTTCAACCCTTAGCCCACGTTACAGAGACCATGAGAAGGGCTCAAGACTCTCTTACAGGCCAGGAATTAAACTAGAATTAAAACAACTTCTCTGACCCAAGGAGAAGGCCCAAAGTGTCACCCTTGGTGACTGACACTTCAACACATCTCTCCATGATCTACCCAACCTTTCACCTTCCAAAAAGCACCAAACCAGTATCCCAATGGTATCTTTGTTGACTCACACATCTGACTAATGTTAGCGTTTTCCAACAGTGTTACGTAGCCAGTGATATTGCTTGGAATGTGAACATCTCGGACCTCCTGGAGACTGCTGGCATTCCTTCCCACTGCCACTGTGACTTGCTGTGGCATGTAACTCTGGTCGTTAGCTGCCACTGCAATGGACAGGTGTCTCAAAACCACATCTGGTTTCATCTTTAAACTGCAAAGCAAAGAAGATAAAACAGTTCTTGCAAAGAGAAGGTAAGTTAAGCATTGTGGTTTTGTTATTATATATCATAATATTATACATATGTATAAATCATAGATATTATTCACTCCTTTTCCTCCTCTACAAACACAAATAAACCCTCTGAAATTTACCTAATGCTTCATAGGTGTTCTTAACACCATACCATGGTGAACAAGTTAAAAAATTTTGATTTAAAAAACAGTTGCATGTGAGAGATTGTAGACTTTTCTACTTTCAACTGAGAATTCATTCCTCAGGAATAAAAATGCAATGTCAATAGTGACCAAAATGAGATTTTTTGTTCTTTGAAGCACACATTCTTTTATCTACCACTGAAAAAAACCCACTGAACATTTCTATTTCATTGAGCATTTCTGCTTCATGGAACTTCCTGGACAGTGGCAAAGTGTTTCTATTCCAGTACCAGCCACTGCATCAGTATTACAGCTTGGAAAGCTTCACTATACAAGGCTGTGTGTCACCACAGCAGATACAGGCATTTTACAGGTGACCTTTTATTTGGCAGTCAGGTTTTTAAATTTTATGCAGAGATTAATGACTTCTGCTTTTATCTGTATTCATCTGTCACTTATCAATTCCAGCTGTTTTCAATTACACCTCTTTTTGGTTTGTGTGACAAGGTTTTAGCTACAGGGTGTGAGAAGTTGCTGGAGGCTGGACCTGTGTCCCCATGGGGAGAGCAGCATGCACTGGAGGAGGTTTGCTGGCAGGATTTGTGGTCCCATGGGGGACCCATGCTGGAGCAGCCTTTTCCTGAAGGACTGATCCCCAGAGGGGCCATTCATGTAAGATCTGGACTTGAGCATCTTTGGGGGTCCCTTCCAACTCAATATTCTGTGATTCTGTAACTGCACCCCATGGGAAGGACCCACATTGGAGCACTTTGAGGGGGCCTGGCTCCCATGGGAGGGACCCCACGCTGGTGCAGGGGAAGCCTGTGAGGAGTCCTGTCCCTGAGGAGGAAGGAGTGGCAGAGCCAGCATGTGATGAACTGCGTACAGCCCACATTCCCCATCCCCCTGCGCCTCTGGAGGGGAGGAGAGAACTTCTCTTCCATTTTTCTCTAAGCCTGGGAAGAAGGGGGGGAAGATTTGGTTTTGTTTCTCCTAACCCCACCCTGATTAAAGAAATTGAACTAAATTCCCTGAATCGAGTCTGTTTTGTCTGCGATGGCAGCTGGTGTGAGAGCTCTCCCTGCCCTGACCCAGGAGCCGTTCATTACATTCTCTCTCTCCTGCCCCGCTGAGGAGGGGACTCATGGAGCAGCCGTGGGGGCACCTGGCATCCAGCCAGGATCAATCCAGCACAACACCCCCTGGCTGTCAAGCTAAGGCCTCCCAGCCCTCAGCTCACCGTATCCAGTGGGATCGAGCGCTCCCGTCCGACTGCCAGAAGGAGGAAGTTTCTCCGTTTGTCATCTTGTCGATATCGGCGGAATTGGAGGAGGTTTCGATGTGTGTGTAGCACTTTGTGACAGACTTCAGCTTGTCTGACTCCTGATTACCATTCAGATCACTGGGGTACTCTGCAAAGAAATCACTCAGAATATTTTTCTTTGGCCTGTTTTGAGTATTGTTATACCTTTGTAAGAACTATCTCACACAAATTAACTTGGCACAAAACGCAGTCCCTGACGACTGTTTCTGACAGGAAATAGGAGACAGCAAAGTTTCATTTCAGATGAAATTGCAATAATCTCCATCTACCACTCTCAGTATGAAAACACCTCCATTCCCTGGAGTTCAATAGCCTTTATCTACCCCTTTCATTACTGGCCTCACCAGTGCTTTATTAGTTTTGTGCCCAAATACAAAACAGATGAAAGGGAAAAGTAAATTATGATGGAGAAAACTTCATTTCATGTATTTTAGGGAAGGGAGGGACAAAGCACTCTCTTTCCTATGTAAATTGATCTATTTCAATAGAAGTGCAGAAATCTGAAAATACCTAGTCAAGCTGCAAAAAAAAGGAGGCCTCCCTGTAGGGACCAGGCCAGTCCCATCAGAGATACAGTAAAAGATTCATCACCTCCAGTCCAAAATGATAAAGTATCTTTTAATACTGAACAGTCAACTTCAGGAAACATCCATTTCACATGGAAACTAAGTTTCTAGCAACTAGTAGAGATATTTGACTGAATACAGAATATCACATATGAGTAACCATCAGTTCTGAAACAGGGCAGGAGAAAGATAACATTCCAGAGTGTTACTCAGATTGCTGGGTGGTTCAGAAATTAATTTATGTGCTTCAAAAAACCAAAAAAAAATCCACAGAAGCATGCAGATCAACTTCATAAAACATGAAGGCCTGTTAGAGGTGACATAGTAAAGAAAGCTTTTCATTTCCTCTGTAGTCTCTTTTTTAAAGGCATGGTCACACTACCATCCTGAAAAAGAAGGGAAGACCTTGCATACCTCTCTCTTTTAGGAGAAGTCGATCCAAAGAATCCTTCAGCACGGACGAGCGCATGGTGCAGATGTTGTTGAAGTACTCCAGCACTGGGTAAGGGATGGCAGTGCTGGAAATGCGGTTCCTGTGCAAGAATCTCAGGATCATTGAGGCATGAAGGCCCAGGCGCTCTTTCGATTCAGAAAATATATCAATAAACCCTAGGAAGAGACATTATTTCCTCAGGCATCACAATGTAAGAAAGATATAAAACTATTAGAGAATGTAGCTCAAGTCTGCAACCTCTACAGCAGAGAAAAGTGCAGGAAAGTATTTTTGCCAGTGACTTGAAATGCCTGAAGGAGTTCAAAGCAATTACCAAAAATCTTATGTTTATTTTGCTGCCCCAAACCCTTACCTTCAAAATCTAAGGGAAGCAGTTGCTACTTGGTTAATAAGTTCAGGTGCTTGCATCACTCACCCTACACTGAGCTTTTCCCTTTGGCATTGTGGGTTATTCCCAAAGAGTTGCCTAATGCTTTCCACCAGCTTGGTCAGAAATGCCAGCTCCTGAACCCTGGTACTCTGAATCCCAGTGCATTTACATGCATAGAACAGTACTCTCTAGGTCCTCTCCTCTAACTTCTCTGTAGCCAGTTCTAGTGTTTCTTGTCTGATCCTTTAAGACAAATCCCCTTTAGCCACTTATCATCAAATGCTTGGAAGGAAAGCCAGTAAGTGACACTTATCCCAGAAATCAAATTCTGGAAACTGACACTTTCTGAACTATAAACCATAAAACCTGAATTATGTTTTATCAGGACTTCAAATGCTGAATAAGAATATAATGATAATAATAAGGTATGTGACTCATCCCCTGGAACAGACTCCATGGAGGATTTATTCCTCCAGTTACCAAGTACAAGATGGCATTAGCTGGGCACTCACCAAAATTCTGCAAGGTACACTTTTCTGTCTGTGAGATAAACCAAACAGGGGTAAGACACTCCCCAGTCACACAGAGAAGGAAACAGTGGTTATTTGTGAAAGGAAGTTCTGCATGTAATTCTGGAAATGTTTAATTTACAGCAACTCCACTTGCTTGACACTAAAGAACCAAGAACCTTCTGGAGGATGGTTTTGACAAGATTAGGACAAGCAATGCTATTAAAGCAATTTATTGGAGCAGCACCCCTTCCGTGGCAGGGCTTGGGAAACCCTTTCTTCCAATACTCTGCTCTCATACCTGGCACCAGTGAACAAGCTTGCAGTTGCCTGATTACATGGCTCAACTCCCCCTGAAGATTTGCTCCACTAGAATTCTTGAGAGCCTCCAGCATGTTCTCCACATCTACAGTGCCATCTCCTTCAGCATCAAATTGTGCAAAGGCCTGAAGAGTAACAAAAAAGAAAATTTATTTCAGCATATTTCCTTAAAGCAAGGTATTTTATAGAAACCATAGCAACAAACATTGTAACACTACTAAAACAAAATCAAAAGAACCCATTTCCCAAAGTATGGAATTCATGGTAACAGGAAGCAGGCTGGCTGGAAATCTGCAGTGCTTAGCAAGTTTGAAGGTATTTGCACTGCCTTCCTATAAAAGTCAACTGGAGTCATGCTTAGGTGGAGACAGCCCATCATATCCACGAGTGAATCAGCAGGATCCATCCATGGACAGCTGGGACTGTAAGGAAGGTTCTCACCAAAAAGCTCCTCAGTTTAAGGGTGGTTTGGTTCCAAAAGCCGCGCCTTCGATTACTCATCACTGCTTCATCCCTCTCTCACTGCATCCACTCAAATTCCTTCAGGGTTTACAGCTTTTCTTTGTTTAAGAAATTGTCCTAAGAACAGTAATATTTTTTCATTTGATTTTTCCTTCCATAAACTGTCCTCCTACACAAAATAACAGTTTCATATAGTTTGTCTAAGTATTTGTGAAAACAGTGGAGAGAGTTAGAAAAGGGTTGGGATATTTTTTTATTGGAGAGAATCGTCGGCAGCTTTATTAACTTTGACCTTAATAAAATTTTTAATATAAAAGGTTGTGTTGAGCATGTACAAAAAGTAACACACAGCATTTCACAATATTGAACTAAAAAACGTACAAGGTATTTTTATTCAGCTGAGCCTATAAAACAGAACTAAGCTCATAAATGTAACTTCCTTTAACTAGCCATTTCAGAGAACTCGTGATCCAGTGACACACTACTATTAAAAATCTGCCTGTATTTTCACAATCAGGTTTAATTTTGAAACAAACTTCTATTTAATTGCTAAAACTTGTTCCAAAAGAGAAATGCAGTATTTCAGGAGCATCCACCTTTTTCATATAAACTGGGAATGCACTTACAAAAGATATTTCTTTACAAGCAAGACTTTAATCTCACTGCCCTGAACTTTGTATTCCAAGTTCAGCCACACAAGCTGAGTAAATTTGGTCTCTTAGAACAGATGATCTCACAGGTGTCTGAGTCAAGGGATCGCTGCTGCTCAGGAGGCAGCTCCTGCTTCAATCTCTTGGTTTGTTACCCGAGTATCAGACTTGATGTGCCATTAACAGTGCTATCCTAGAGAGTAGTAACCTGAAATGATTAGCTCAAAATAACCTACCAATTAACCACGACATAATTACACCAGTAAAATGAGAGCAAAGTCCTCAGAAGACAAGAGAACCGAAACACAGTGTTTTAGCTGACTAAAGCTCTCATGGCAGTTCTGTGGCACAGAGCTGGATTTTAGCTTGGAAGCTTTATAAAGTCTCATTATACACACAGCTGAACACAAGCTAATAATGATCACCTTTAAAAAATTATTTTGAGCAGCAAAGCTGGTGCTGAGCATCCAGCAGGCACCACAGCCAGTCCAGCCTAGGCACTGGGCAGATCCCAAAACAAAAAACCAACACCTTTGCTTGAGGAGAACAAGCCAGAGGGAATTAATTCTAATAGACATAACTCAGTTGCCAAAACAATTCAATGTACAGTTTCACACCACACCATTCTCACCATTTTTTCCTCATATTTGAAGTCAAACTGCACAATTACTAATCTACGAATTGAACAAGTTTTGTGATGTTATTGGTAACAATAAAACACAAGGCAACAAGGCTGCATCTGATGACATCTACTTTAAACCTATTTTTTATACTCTCTTGTAAGGAGGGATTACTACATGTATGTTTTTCTTCACATCTTAATGCAGTATTTTGTTATTTTATTTTTAAACTCTTCCTATGACCTCAGGAGATTGCACCAAAGCTGGAACCCTAAAATTATTTTTTAACTGTTCAGTATAACTTGAACTCTGTATTTGACAAAAAACATACACAACTTCCACTGCTGTCCTGTGTAATGGGGGAAAAGAAAAAAAAAAGTGGGGAAAAAAAGAGTGTCAACCTGTACTCAAAGAACTTTTGAGTTGTGTGCAGGACTGGGATATGATACAATTCAGCAGCAGCCTTACACAACCCAGCTCATTCTACTCCAAAATAAAAGCAGTGACTCCACACAGTTAACTCTGAACATGAAGAACCATGTGAGAAGCATCTTTCACAGGAAATGATGGGTAAAAGGGTTGTTTGAAAATACAGCACATGGAAGAACCAGCCCCTCATCTCACAGCTCAGGAGCTGGATGGCACAAGGAATCTGAAAGGTGACTTGGGAGAACTTCAGATTTCACCCTCTGCTCTCAGAACTGCAGCATTAATGTTGCCAGCCAAAGCTGGATACATGACATGACGACCTCTGAAGCAGTACTACGAAGGATTTAGAGGTTCAGTTTATCTAGAAAACAGATTCTGCATTTAAACATTGTTCATAAAACATTTGAAGTCTGTGCTCAAAGCCCTGCACTGAGAACAGAGAGACTGAAAGGGCAAATCAAACCTGGGCTGTGCCAGACAGGACTCTACAGATATTAAAAAGTGAAACCTTGACCTGCCACCCCTAAACTGACTTCTCATCAGTGTAAAAGGAAAGCTCAAATAGCACAGCTCATGGGTTAGTGCCAGCTACAGAAACGATGACATCAAGGTTTTCCACGGAACTCTCAGCATCTCGACTTTGCAAGACCAGATGTGACCACATATCCGTGCCATGGTAAATCCTGTGACAAGCTTTTTCCCCACTCCCTAGAGCAGGAAATGAAACCAAAACAAATAGATTCTTCATGCAGAGGAGGGCGTGAAATACAGACAATCCTCAAAATATTTCTGCAGCCCACAAAGTTCAGCTGCTTGTGTCAACAGGAAGAACCCAAATGGACAAATTTCACCCTTGCTGCTGTTGCAAATGAAGATGTGTTTGTTACTGGCTCTTCTTGTAAAGGAACTGGAAGTGGAGGCAGCATTTCATCAAGCTACTTACACCAGTCTGGTAAAAACACACCTATCTGAACATGAAAACGAATCTCCTTCCAGTTTCCAGGAGCCTTGTTCACCTGTCAGCACTGATTTGAGGCGTGTGTGTGTGTGATTTAACAGTTTACATAGTTATTCTGCTACTCGGGAGTAAAACAAAGACAGCAGGAAGTGACTGCTGAGCCTCAGGAACTGCTTGCACTGAGGAATTCAGACACGGCCACTTTCTCAAGTGAGTGTGGAATTCCCAACAGGGTATTCCGCTGCATTTTGGATTGCTACAGAGTAAAGCTAAAGCTTAAGTGTTCTAGACATTAAATTCTCCATATCCTTTCCCACAGAAGGGCAAAACTGGAATCTCAGCAGGAAGGAAACTACTCTCTTCTACCATAAAAAGCTGACCATAACACCTTCTGGCTGTGGAAGGGGATCTCTGTTACATTACTTTCTTACAAGTTTTCCAAAAGTCCTACTTTACAATAAAAGAAATACTTGACAACTTCACTGCTGGTGTTAAAAAGCTCCAATAAAATTAAGCGTGGTAAACTTTGACTTGCTGATAACACTAGTAAGTATCAAGCAGAATTACTCAGGCAGGATTTCCTACCTGTGTTCTCACCACACAGTGCTCTCAGCTGCTACTCTGCACCAGCAGTAGCGACAGCAGAAATACTGTTCACC
Source organism: Nicator chloris (assembly GCA_013400495.1). Lineage (NCBI taxonomy): Eukaryota > Metazoa > Chordata > Aves > Passeriformes > Pycnonotidae > Nicator > Nicator chloris. Next base: position 163,120 of record WAAE01010707.1, read on the forward strand.
CGTTTTATTCTTAAGAGGTTGCTGAGCACGATCACTGATAACTGACATAAGTTTTTTTTTAAGGGTTATCTGGACGCTGACAGGCTGTATACATCAACAGCGGCAGCCGCTTTTCCGCCCTTGTGCAGAACCCTCTGGCCTGGCCTCTCCCCATGTACCAGGACGCGTCTCCGGGGTCTCCAGGGCCGTGTGGATGGCCACGGACACGGTGCCAGCGCCCACACCGAGGGCTTGGGGAGACCGACCCCCAGCAGCACCCCGGAGGCTCCCCTGCCGCCGACCACCGCCGGCCCGGACAGGCGGATCCCTGGAAGGGGACCCCATCCCTCAAGCGTCCAAGGCCAGGCTGGACGGCGCTCTGAGCAACCCGGTCTACTGGAAGGTGTCCCTGCCCGTGGCAAGGGACGGAACGAGATGGTCTTCAAGGTCCCTCCCTGCACGAGCTATTCCACCATCCCTGCGGACGGCGCTTCCTGCCGGCTCTCACCTCCTCGCTCTCCCCGCGGGACCCGGCCGCCAGCCGGGACACACTCTCCAGCACCTCGCAGAACTGCTCCAGGCTCACGGCCTCGTCGCCGCGGCTCAGCCGCTCCTCCAGCCATCGCACCAGCGCGCTGTGGTGCCGCGACACGAGCGGCTCGGGCAGGGCCGCCTCCCGCAGCCGCGCCGTGGCCTCCCGCAGCCGGGCCTGCTCCAGCAGCACCTCGGCCGGCGGCAGCGCCGGCGCGGCCGCGCCGGGTTGGGGCGCGCCGGCCGCCCCCTCCATGCCCTCTTCGGCGCCCTCCTCCTCCTCCTCGCTGCTGTGGCTCGCCGCCGTCCCCATGAGCCGCTCGGGAGCCCCTCGCAGCCGCCGCCGGTGCCGCCGCTCCCGCCGGTCCCCGCCCGGCCCGGCCCGGCCCGCCTTAGTCAGCAACTTCCCGCCCGCCGCACCTGTCAGCGCGGGGCCGCCACACCGCCGTAAAGCGGCACCCGCGCCACACCGCCGCAAAGCGCCACACCGCCGCAAAGCGGCACAGGGCTGCTGCAAAGGCCCGGCCCGCCAGCCCCCGTGCCAGGCGATGGAAGGAGAAGGAGCAGCTGGAGAGGATGCAGCGCGAGGAACCGCGAGGGTGGAGCGGCTTGGGGCAGATCTCTCGTGAGGAGACTGCGGGACTTGGGCGTGGTTCTTGTGGAGAAGACTAAGGGGGGATGCCATTAATTCACAGAAGTATCTCCACGGGGTGCCAGTAGGGCGGTGCCAGATTCTCTTCAGTGGTGCCCAGTGACAGGATAAAGAGTAATGGCCACGAACAAAAACACGACAAATTTCACCTCAACGTGAGTGTGGTAGAACACTGGGGCCGACTTGTCCAGGGAGGGCATGGGAGTCTCCCTCTCTGGAGAAATTCCAAACCCACCTGGACCTTCCTGTGTCATCTGCTCCAGGTGACCCTGCCTTGGCAGAGGTCTCGACTGGGTGATCTCCAGAGGGCACTAACAATTCTAAAGATTCTGTCATTCTGTGAATGTCCTTATGAACAACATAATTAAGAAGAAATTTTTCCCCGGTGAGGGTGGTGAGGCCCCGGCACAGGGTGCTCAGAGAAGCTGCAGCTCCTCCATTTCTGGAAGTGTTCGAGGCCCGGTTGGATGGGGCTTGGAGCACCCTGAGCTAATGGAAGGTGTCGCTGCCCATGGCCGGGGCTGGAAGGACATGATCCTCATGGTGCCTTCCAACCCAAACCGATCCACGACTGTTTCCGTGCTGCGCTGCCACACTGCCGTGAAGTGCGCCCTCGGGGCCGGCCGTCCCGCGCACGCGGCGCTGCGGTTGGCCGCCACACTGCCGTGCGGTGAGAAAACCGTCGCGCAAGCGCCGTGGTGTCGCGGCGCGATGTGGCGGGGTGCGGCCGCGGCGCTGCTGTGCTTGGCCGCCGCCTGCCTCCTGCGCCGCGGGTTCGAGCCCCGCGCCCGCCTGCTCAGCGCCGCGGAGCTGCGCCGCTACCGCGGTGCGCCGGGTGAGCCCGGGCTCTACCTCGCCCTGCTGGGACGGGTCTTCGATGTGGAGCGGGGCCGCAAGCACTATGGGCCCGGCGGCGCGTACAGCGGGTTCGCAGGTACCTCCGGTGGGGCGGGCACGGCCTGGCTGGGGAGGGGATCACCCCCCGGCTGGGGAATTCACCCCCTGGCTGGGGAGGGGATCACTCCCCGGCTGGGGAATTCACCCCCTGGCTGGGGAGGGGATCACCCCCCTGGCTGGGGGATTCACCCCCTGGCTGGGAAGGGAATTCACCCCCTGGCTGGGGAATTCACCCCCTGGCTGGGGAGTTCACCCCCTGGCTGGGGAGGGGATCACTCCCCGGCTGGGGAATTCACCCCCTGGCTGGGGAGGGGATCACCCCCTGGCTGGGGAGGGGATCACCCCCCGGCTGGGGAATTCACCCCCTGGCTGGGGAGGGGATCACCCCCGGCTGGGGAATTCACCCCCTGGCTGAGGAGGGGATCACCCCCCGGCTGGGGAATTCACCCCCTGGCTGGGGGGTCTCTGCCATCGGGTCTCACCGCCGGCTGGGGAGCTGCATGCCTGGGGCATTGAGCCCTGGCTCGCCGCGAGGAGGGAGAGCTCAGCGCCTGTTTGGGGAGCCAACTCCACGGCTGGGCTGTCATTCCAAGGCTGGGGTCGCACCCCTGGCTGCGGGATTCACTCCATGCCTGGGGGCTCATTCCCTGCCTGTGGAATTCACTGCATGGCTGAGGAATTCACTCTGGCGCTCTCTCACCACGCCCTGCCCCGCAGGCAGAGATGCCACCAGAGCGTTCGCCAGCGGCGACTTCACCCCGGCAGGGCTGGTGGACAACGTGTCGGGGCTGTCACCCCCGGAGCTGCTCTCCATCCACACCTGGCTGAGCTTCTACAGCGACAACTACGAGCCCGTGGGTAGGTGTCGGGGCGGGCTCCTCACGCAAGGGGTGCGCAGCCCAAGGTCCTGAACCCTGCGAGGGACCAGCTGGAGCTGCAGCCAAGCCAGATCCTCGAGGTCTGCTTCCCTCTAAGGGAAAGTTTAATGGTTTTCCCACCTGGCTGTTGTCCTGCTTTGATTGTCTCTGCCGAGCAGAGAGCACGGAGGCAGCCTGAAATCACCAGGCTGAGGAGACCAAGGGAGCAGCAGTGTAGGGAAACTGTTTTGGGGAGTGAGGTGCATGGGTGGGAATAGCTTCTGGGTTGTGCAGCTGAAACTGGCTTTGGTTTTCAGATCTGTAATGAGTCTGTGCCTGAGCTTATCCTGCCTGGATTTATTAATATGGGTAAATTGCTGTGTGATACAAGGGTTGAAGGGATGTAAGCTCAGTTCGGTTCTAAAATTGGGTCATGGTGACATCTCCTTTTATTTCTGTCTTTAAATAACAAATTAAAAATAAAACCCCACCAGAACTATGCAGTTTCCTTGCCTGGAAAGACTGTGGTCTTAATTGATCTCCTGTCCCAGGGAAGCTGGTGGGCAGATTCTACGATGAAAATGGGGCACCGACAGAAGCCCTGAGGGAGGTTGAGGCTGCCATTGAGGAAGCTCTCAAATTCCAAGCAGAAAGTGAGCAGAAGAAGCAGCAGTTCCCACCCTGCAACTCTGAATGGAGCTCTGCTAAAGGCACCCGGTTCTGGTGCTCCAGACAGAGGTAAACTTGTACCCTTTAGAGCAGAGCCTTTTTTTTGGGGGGTGCCGTGTGCTTTGTTCTTGCTTCTCCTGGCAGGAGGGGTGTGGGAAGATGTCCTGGCTCCTGCAGCCACCACACTCCATGGGTAGGTGAGGTCTGTGACCTGGCACAGGCTGTGTGTGCAGTGGTGCTGCCAGGGCTGGAATAGGCCAGGCATGGACTCTGTCCCTGTCTGAATTCACAGGGTTGTTCAGGTGGGAAAAGCTCTCTGAGACCCCCAAGTCCAACCATTCCCGCAGCACTGCCAAGGCCAGCACTAAGCTGTGCCCCCAAGTGCCACATCCACACAGCTTCTAAATGCCTGCAGGGGTGGGGACTCCACCACTGCCCTGGGCAGCTGTGCCAGTGCCTGACCACCTTTTCCAAAAAGAAATTTTCCCCAATATCCAACCTAAACCTCCCCTGGCACAACTTGAGGCTGTTTCCTCTTACCCTGTCCCTGTTCCCTGGGAGCAGAGCCTGACCTTCACCTGGCTGCACCCTCCTGTCATGGAGTTGCAGAGAGTGAGAAGGTCCCCCTGAGCCTCCTCTTCTCCAGGCTGAACCTCTTCTGTCACACTGGAATCAAAGAATTTACCACATGTGCACGTGATCCTCCTGTTCAGAAATCCCAGTAGGACTGGGATTCAAACAGGTTCTGTCACCTATCAGGAATACAATTAACCTGTTTTTCAGTTTCACAGCCTGGCTCACAAGCTGATACCACAACATTTTCACTTAAATCACATAAAAATAAGGTTAAGCTTTGAATAATCATTTCCTACTTACTTTCCTGTTAGCAGCCATCTCTCAGCTTAGGAACTATTTTGTTTGAAGATGAAATTTCACACACCACACTGCAGAATGCTTGGGCTTCATGTCAGCCCAGCAGCAGCACTGTGTCCCCCAGGGATCTGCTTCTCTGTGTGACTGAGCTTGGGGACAGCCTTGGGACCAGGTGTCATGTGGCAGTGACTCGTGTAAGAGGCTTAAAAGCTGCAGTGGTTGGGGAACAGGCAGGACTTCGCCCCGAGAGAGACATGATGAATTAGTTGGGAAGTACTTTTTCTTCAGCCCCAGTTCTCAAAATCACTGTGTTTAGTCAGGCACAGAAGGCCTAGAAGAGCCTGGTCTATTGGAAGGTGTCCCTGCCTATGGCAGGGGGTGGACTGGATGATCTTTAAGGTCCCTTCCAACACAAGCCACTGTGATTCTGTGAAGATCTGTGGTCACCTGTGAGCATTGAGGTGCCTCCAGAAAAGGCACTTTGCTGTGCTACAGAAGGCTGTGATTCCTCTTCCAGCAATGGAAACATGGAATGCAGGAGCTGGTCACTGTCAGAAGGGTAGAGCCTGGAGCAGCAGTGATGAAACCAGGTTCAGGCCACAGGTTTCTGAAGCACAGCCAATAAAAAGGTATCAGCTGTGGGATGGTGGCTGCTGGGAGCAAAGTCTGCCTCAGTGTTAGTTCTAGTTTACCTAGATTGTCTGGGTTTTTTTGTTTGTTTGTTTGTTTTGTTTTTTTTTCCTAAGGATTCTCTGTTGACTGGAAGCCTTTTCCTGGGTTTGAATTGTAATTGATTTTCACTTTCCACTCGCAGTGGCGGAGTGCACAGAGACTGGGCCGGAGTCCCTCGGAAGCTGTACAGCCCCGGCCGGCAGGGGAGCCGCTGCGTGTGTGTGAGGAGCTCAGGCCCGCCCTGGGGGCAGCCGGGCTCCTCCCAGCACAGCGACACGGGGGACCTGCATGACCCTCACCTGGAGCCGTACGAGGGCTGCCACCCCCTGGCCGAGCAGTGTGTCCTCCTCACGGGCTGACTCCGGGCCAGGGGAACCCTGCAGTGAAACGCTGAGCTTTGGGTGGGCAGCTCCAGCTCCATCCCCCCCACCTTTGTCCCTGCAAAGGGAGCAATAACAATCTCTTATTTGTGATGCTTTTTAACATAGGGAGTTGAGAGAAGGAGGAAACGCTTCAGCCAGGTTAGTGGCTAAAAAAGTCAAGTAACAGGATGCTTGCTTTATTTCTGTGGGAAATATTTTTGCACCAGGGAACAAACTGTAAGATGCACGGCCTGAATTGTATTTTGGAGCTGCTTTCTTGTGCAGTCAGGAAATGGATGTTTGTGTGCACAGTGCTGGGACAACGTGCTGTGGTCAGTGAGCACAGGAACTGCTGCAGCATCGCTGCCCACAGTTGGTGCACTGTCCTCAGGGCCTGCTGCAGGGCAGTGCTGATGCTCCTTCCCAGGCACCTGAGTCACTCCAAAGAGTTTAAAGGTAGCAGGGAGAACCCTGAGTTTCTTCTGCAATTAAGGTCCACAGTATGTAGGAGCTTGTGCAGTTTAATTACACACCAGCTTTATCAAATTCTTGGAGTAGAGAAGGCAAAGGCCAGAGCTGAAATATTTCCTCACTCGGTGTTTGCATTTGATACTGTGCCAAGACATTGAAGCCACCTATGAGGATTGTTTGATATTAACCTCACCCTCCTGGTCTGTGATTCACCACTGTCAGGCTGTTCTGATCAGGAATGAGTAGTTTTAAATCTTTCTTTTTTTGTTGCCTGGGTGGCAACAGAGCCATCCTACTGTAATCTGCCTCCTGATTCCATTTGCTATAAGACTTTTCCCATCAGGTCTGTGCCTGTCAGACTGTAGCCTGAGCTGGATGTGCCCTTACAACACCCAGCACACTTAAACTCCACACGTGCTGTACCACAGCTGGCAGAATTCAGCCATGAGTGACTCCCAGAAATGCAGGGCAGGTTATTACCACTTCTGGGAGGGGCTAAAAGGGAGGGAGGAATACCTGCACAGGGTTCAGGCACTACAAACCTCAAGCTGCAGGGAAGCAGTTGCTGGTTTTCATGGAATCTGTTGTTAAAATCAGGTTTTGTGTAGCTGAGCTTAGAGAGACACGCAGATCAGGGTCCAGTGGTGGCACAGGTCCCTGCTGAGTTGTGGTCAGTTCTTCTCCTTAAGGCAGCTGCCACCTATGTATAAGGAGCTGGAAAGTGTTTATAAACTGATTTTTAGCTACCAATACCTCTACAGAGAGGCCCCAAATCTAAGTGATTAGTCAGTTAATTAACAACTTCACTCCCTTGTGGTAGGACACATTACAGCACTTCTCACTGATGGAAGCTCAGAGGATGCTACAGCTGCCAGGGATGAAGCCACACAGCAACCTAAACACGTGCATGCTCGTGGTTACAGTGAGGGGGCACGGGGGTTGTGTTTTCATTTTGGGGTTTTTACCTGTCATGATCCTGAAGAGAAGCTCTTCCAGGCAGTGCCCTGCTGTGCCAGCTCCCGTCACTCACAGGGGGAGCAGGATGTGTGGCAGAACCAAACCTCAGCCCTGGGTTGGGCCATTTTTGGGGGTGGAGTGAGCAACTCGCTTCACACAGTGCTGAAGATCAAGCTTGGTAGAGGTGCAGGAAAGAGCTGCAAAGCAGCACTTCACTGCCTCCACAACTGTGGCCTTTGCCACATTTAAAAAGACACCACCACTTTAAAAAGAAATTGCATTTAAAGTAGTGAAACCACCCCCCCAAATGATTGGCAAGTGCCTTTAAAAGAGCTTTTTAAAGGTATTAAAAAGTTGCAGCAAATTCCAGACTATTAAATGCTGTAAGAAGTAGTTTGTGAGGGCAAACCAGTTCCAGTGAAGGTGGACCAGCTTGACCTTCTAAGCAAGTTTCATCTTGCTGTAACACTCAATCAGTGTGCAAATAGTGCTGAGGGAATGGTTTTGATTGCAAGAGCTACACAAAAATCAAATAAACTGCTGCAAAAAGGCAGGGCAGGAAGATGTTGGTTTAAGTTAAAGTTGGTTGAAAACCAGTTCACAGCTTATTCCTCAGTTTAGGGTTTGGAAACACTTGGGGGAGTTTGTCTTTCACTAGGAATAAGTCATCTATTAAAGCAAACAAGGAGACACCCTCACTGACCTGAAGTGCTCCAAGACTATCGTGCTTGTAACTCCAATTCAGCAGCTCAGCTGGATTCTCCCGTGGTGGAAAAGGGTGACAACAATGACAGAAAACAGTGACAGCTACACAGGGCTCAAGTCACCACAGACAGTGCTCTAATAAAGCTCACCATTCATCTGTACTTGAGTAAGTTTTATTAATAAAAGACTAATGCATCACAATCTCACCCAGAAGTCTGGGCTGGGTTTGCTATTGCACTGAAGTTTTCCTTTTCCTGAAGTGAAGCTGCAGCAGTTCTCTGCTCTCCCAGGGGCTCAGCTGCCTCCAGTACACAAGTGAGTGTGTAGGAACTTGAACTGATGAACTCCATGAACCAGCTCTGGCCCGTGGGGAGCTCGGATTTGTTTCACAAGACTGATTCTAGGTAAGTCTAATATAAGGCATTCCAGATGACTGCATGGTACAAACTAGAACACCAGACCTTGACAGCCAAAAGAACAGTTGTAGCAGTTCCACAACATGAAAATGAATACCCGGACTGATTTCAGAACAAAGAATAAAGTTGTTATGCCCAACTGGATGTTGTATCTCTGTGTTTCTTCGTGGTTTGTAAGGATAAGCTTGCAGAGGGGCAGCTGCCTCTCCAGGAGCAGATACTTCCTTAGCAAGGTTTCACCTCATGATGCATCATCTAGTTCTGCATTTTATTACAAGTAGATTCATTACACAACAAAGTAATGCATATTGGAAAAATACATTTTTACAACGACTCCAGACAAACATTGCAGATAAAATGCCATTGTTCTAAGACTTCCTTTTCTATTTCACAGAGGGTATTAGAAGGTTCAGTTATTTCTGTCACTCATACAAGCTTTGATCTTTCTAGAGACGAGTTTGCTGCAGTGACCACCTCTGCTGGTTACAGAAAAAAGAGGACTTGCCTATCAACATTTGATCTACAAAACCATCCAGCCTTGGCCTCCCATACTGTTACATGTTAGTTTATAAGCACTACATGAGCAGTTGGACAAGCTGTTACCTCCAGCACAGGAAGTCATTAAGGCATCTGTCAGCTTTTAGCCAGCAACTTACTCTGCTCTGTTAATACCTTCAACAGCAACACTCTTACTCCACTCTGTGGTGTGAACCAGTGACTGCACCTTTTACAGACAAAAAATTTCAGCCAGACCACGGTTTGTGCTTGTGTAAGAGTGCCAGACCATGGTATTTGCTTGTGTAAGAGTGCTGGATGACTGCAATCAAAAGGAATCCAGTCTCAGAACAAAAAGCTACAGCATGAACCACCCGACTTCCCATGCAGCCCTGATGAAGTGCCTGAAGCCTTGTGTGACAGCAGCACTTCCAGGGACACAAACTGATTTTCCACCTAACCTTTTGTTCAATGCTTGGCAGACTTGAGTCTCGAGTTAATAGACACCACTAAAAGAAGGGGTAAGAGGGGTGGGGGATTGGTAACAACTGTATTATGCTACAAAAAGGGAAGAGCAGTTGTTTAGAGTTAGAAATGTGTTGACCACCACTACATTACCAAGTGCCTCATTCACATTTGTACCCTGTAGTGGAGCATTGCCAGCAAAACTCCCAAAAAATCTCCGTGGTCTGAGAGTTCAGACCAACACTAGGCAGAGTGTGTGAGGTATTGAGTCCCTCCAGTTGTCTGGTGGGGTCAACTCCTCAGCTGAACTAGAAAAGAACTAACTTGGGTTTTGGTTCAAGTTGTGAGCTTTTCCCCTTTAGCTCTGGCAGAAAGCTATTTAGTTGGCTGGAAGGAAACTATCTCAAAGGCACTTTAAAAGGATCAAATTTGCTGAATTTAGTTGCTTTAAATTTAACAAACACCTCAGGCTGTACATTTAACAATAACCTTAACTTTCCTTTCAGACTTCAGTAAGTAAGCTGGGACAGTACTGGCTGTAAGCAGCAAACCAGGAGCACTACAGATGGTTTCCCAGATCTTTCCCACAGTTTTACAGTTATAATCAATACCTATTTTTTAGAAGAGCAACTACCCAGCCTTAACTTGCCATTCAGTTAAGCTGAATTTTCACCAGATCCACATTTTCCATCATTAAAAAGCTTGCCTAATCTGTTAGAGCTGAGCTCCCTGTTCCTTTGCCCTTACATCAGAGAAGCCACTGAAACACTGATGTTTAAATGCTTTGGCAATTACATGCTGTGCAGTTTTCCAACGAGGCTGAGGCCCACAGGCCTTGGAAAACCCCTCCTCTGCACTGTCTCTCAGCATTCTCAGCACACTCTTACCCCTCCACATCACTTCAGCTCCAAACCAAGAAGGAAAACAAGGTTATCATGGGACTACAGTCAAGACTTTCACCAAATGCACTTTCTCTCCATCATTATCTTTCACTGCTAGAGATCTGCAACCAGTGACAGCCTGAAATATCAGAAGTACCATGTTTTCCAACACCTCTTTCACTTAAACCCCCCAAACTGTAGATTGTAGTTAACTGACACCATCAATTACTGTAGCTAACATTAACTGACACCACTGTTTTCCCTCATTCACCTACAATATAATGCCAGAGATGCACCATTTGCTTTAGTAACTGTGTTAGAGACCAGCTGTGTTACCCAGAGCATTCTGTTGGAACATGACAGCAGCAGACATCAAACAGTGAGGCAAGTTTGTATTGTCATCCATTGTACTTCCCTAGGGGTACAGGGGTGATTCCAGTTATAAGAAATGCATATTGGAAGATCGAAGTGCAGATCAAGTGAGACTTAATGTGAAATTCATACAAATGTCAACAATTACACCCTCTCCTATCCTCTCCTTGTACAAGCTTGAGAAAAACTGAGCAAGTCTCCTGTAACAGCAGCAGTCTCGTTCATCATCTCATCTTACTCTTTAAGACCAACAAGTCTCTGCTCCAAACAGGGCAACACATCATCATCTGTCCATACTGTTCACTGGAGATAAGTCATTAAAAAATGCACACCAATTCATGGAGTAAAGATGAGGAATGCTGAATTGAGTCTATACTAGCTTTATCTTGAAATAAAAACAGCCTTAACATGGCATGTAGTTTTGCTTAAGTACCCATTTTGTCTAACTGAAGCCTTTGCCCATCAAATCACAAGCTGGTCTACCAGTCAAGTACTTTCCTGGTTACCTGGACAATGTGGTGGTCAGTTTGCACAGATTCAGCATGTTTAAGAGAGCACAACCAGCCTAGATTAAAACAGTGCAGCTTAGTCCTAATAGGAAGCCACCATGCACACTCCCACTCACCAGCAATCCTGCTGAAAATGGACCCAAGTTTAGTGTCTAGAGGTGCAGCACATTCTACACTTGGTAGGGTTGCTGACTCTCCCACAGCAGTTACCAGGCCCCTGAAGGCCCAGGAAAGTGTTACTCTCCCTCCTGGGACTCCTAATGCACTTCAGCATTTATTGCTGTACTGTGAGTTAGACTTCACCAGTTTTAGTGTTTCTCCTTTAGCACATGCTCAGGCCTTTCAGCAAACTCATGGTCATTTATACAAGTGCCATGAACTGGAAGGACCAGCAAAGTAAATATGAAAGTGCAATGAAGACTGACAGTTCCAGCAGGCAAGAGCATTTCCTAAAACAATCTTGCACTTCTCTTGAACATGCTAAAGCTAATGAATCATTTGCTGAGGAGGTATCAGGATGTGGATCTGCAATTCTGACTGCTCTGCATCAGATGTAAAGCTTTCTGTTGTAAGGCCACAATTCTTGAGCTATATTTTGAGCTACCCCAGGTCTGAAGAGTTTCTTGAACAGTGGTTGCAACAGCTCAGCTTAGCTTCACAAAAAGTCTCCTCTAGAGAAGGGGAACGTTCACCTTTAAGACAAAGCACAGGAAGATACCTGGTTACCCTGAAACTTAATACCATCTCTACTAAGCAGCCTGAAAGCCACAGGACTTAATAGAGTTGCTCAGTGCAAAGCACCATGTTGAGGACAGACCTGTTTTATGCTGATTCAATCAGTATAAATTTCAGCTTCCATACCCCACTGCAACTAGAAGAGGGTCTAAATTCTTTTGTCACGTGGTTTCAACAATCCACTCTGATTCCTAGTGAAGTCTATTGCAGCCTGATACATTTACAGTCATACAAAATCATTTATACCAGAGGATATCATAACAGGGTCCTTAATTAGTTCAGTCTATTGCAGAAGACATGTATAGGCCTCCTCTTCCCTATCCAGAGGGCTTGTAAGCAGAGCTGCTGTCAGGAGCACTGACTGGGAATCCCTTTACTTCCACAGCATACTAGGAGACTCCTCCCAGAGTCAGGACATCAAAGCAGATGTTGCAAACTCGAACTGGCTTGTTCAGATCGAATTTGATGATAGGAATCTCCTTTGTTGAGCACTTATGGCAGAGCAGGCGTCCACAGTGTCGGCTGTTGACAGAAGAGGGGTGGGAGAAAAGTGAATTCCCTCCTACTGAACACCAGGATGTTACAGTTTGACATTCTTTATCGATGACAGCATCATGAAATACACAGTAGCAATTGAAATGATATGATTGTCTTCTATCTCCTGGTATTTGTCATGGGGTAATTGACTTATGTCAACAGCACATGCTGGTTCTGTACTAGTGAGTCACCTGGTACTGCTTCAACTGATGCATGTGGAGTTCCTCTAGCACACTGAGCTAAGAAAAATGTTAGCTTAACACCTTTCCAACCCAGCATATTTTGTACAAGTTCAGACTATTTAAAAAAGGCAACTCCTATCTACACAAGAGCAGCTCATGTTCACCTTCAGCCATTTCCACACTACGAACAGGATCCCAAACCAGAGCTGTCAACACCTGCCCAAATCTGCCACCTTTTTTGGAACAGGTCATCCTGCCACTGTGGTGGTGGTGTGCTCCGTCCTGTCTCTCCTGTGCAAGCCACAGCCCCAGTGGCTGTCCTCTCTGAACCTCATGGCTCCATAGGAGGCTCTCCCTGACCCCATCCTCCATGCAGGAAATAATCAAGTGCACCTTTGCCATCAAGTCCTGATAAACCACTGCCACATTTACCACTAATCTTCCCTTAACTCACTGGCTTAATAAAATACATTGTTGCTCCTCTGTGGAGTGAAGTGCGTCACATTCTTGCTCTGACAACTGGGTATTGAAATCCTGTTTCACTACTGGAGCTTGGGCATGATTTCTCATTTACAACCTATCAGAACATTAAATGCACAAGCTGCTTAAAATATGATTTCAGTCAGACTACAAGTGTCTGATCTAAGACAGGATGGAATGTTTCAGATGGATTAGTGGTTACACATTTATGTTAACATGGAGGTTTCCTAAACTACTAGAAGGAACAAGCCTAGCTACACTTGGGGAAGAATCCATTTCCTTGTAAGCACAGCAAGGTGGCCCATATTACCAGTGATGCTTTCTTGTCGTGACTCCAAATTTGGCAGCACATTCATAGCAGTTGGAGCCATCACACCAGGGAGGTTCTTTTGTCAGCATATCTGTTAAGAGGTAAAAATGTGAAGGCAAAATGGGCTCAGACACCTCCTGAGTACACTAAACCTGAAGGCTTCTTCCAGTTCTAGGTTGTATTCAGTATAATGGATTTAACTACTCTTGCAGGAGCTGGAGTCTCATTTGTAGATAATCTATAGCTGCTTTCCATCACATTGCCCACAGCAACTGTACAGTTACAGTTAAAAAGCAGTGTCTGTGTTATAAGCTACGTTGGACTACATAAACAGCCAAGAGTTTCCATGTCTCTCCTTCCAGAAAAGGCAGTATCTAAAGCCTGCATTGTACAACTTTTCAGTAGATCACTAGAAAATCTAGTATTTCTACCCTGCACTGATAGTAGTATAAAATTCACAGGTTCTGCCTCTCTGGAATTACTGTCAGCTAAGTCAAATGTCCAGTGTTCTTTCCTCTGAAGTATCCTGGAAGCATAAGCCAGACATACTTTCCCACCACAGCAAGTGGTACTTACCCAGCAATCTAAAGAGGAGCTGTTTTGTAGCAACTTGATAGTTGAAGATATTGACTCCTTGGTTATTGTTAACTCCCAGGCGAGCCCCAGCTCTCACTATTGCACGACACAAGTTAGCATTTCCCTTCATGTAAGCCAAGAGGAGCACTGCAAAATAAAAGCCAGACAGTTCCTTGCTAAGAGAGTGGCAGATTGTGTTACATTCAGTCCAGACTGGATCTTTAGTTTTTAAGTTTCCATGTATTGGGTGCCTCCTACTGTATTTAACATACTATTGCCAATTATTCCAGCTTTAAAAGTGACATAGCACAAATACAACTCAAGTGACTTTCAAGTTTAATAGTTGTTGAGTCTCACCTACCTGTGTTTCCTTCAGCATCAGGTTTGTCTAGAGGGTATTCTGGCATACACTCCAAGAAGAGGTCACAGATGGCGGCTGCATTATCTTTTCCATATTGTCCCAAAATATGCATTGGTGACTGGCCTCTGGGGAAAAGAGTTTGTTATCCTGATCAAAGTCTGCCTGCTACTGCAGTTACTCATCCAACTCTTGGCTTTCAAGTTTGGTTCAGACTTGAACAATGCTCCATCTCAGTAACTCAGTATGTCATACACAATTCTCTGCTTAACTTCCCTTCCTTGGTGTACACATATAATTTGCACAGAATTTAGACACAGCATCATCTGCACACTTCCAAATTTGTGTATAAATAATATAATACAAGCCAAATATATATTTTTAAGCAGCATATCAGCACGTATTTTAAAATACCAAGTGGTTCTTTTAGTCTGTTAAGACTCTAAATAATTACCTGATATTAAAGGCTTCTGCATCTACATTGCACTCTGTGAGGAGGACCCGGATATTGTTCAGACGGCCGTGCATCACTGCCAGATGCAGAGCTGAACAGGAAAACAAAAAAGAAACAGAAGGTTCAAGACTCACAGCAGTAATTACAGCCTGATAACTAAATGAAACACTTTCCCAACCCTCCTTCTCAAACAATTCCTTCCATCTGCTTTGATCTCCTGCACTTTCATTCTTTCATCTTTGCAGTGCAAGCCCATTCACAGAGAGCTCCCTACCACTAGGAGACATCATTAACAGACCTCCTGAAGTGTTTTGCATTTACTTGTGTAACTTGAGGTTTACCGTTATTTCCATTTTCATCTACAGCTGCAAAGTCTACTCCATTCTCCAGAAGGACTGAACAAATGGTGGGCAGGTCTTGCTGGGCTGCTAAGTGGAGAGCAGTCTGACGGTGCTTGGTCAGTTCATTCACCTGGGCACCTGCAAGCAGCTGTCAGGATGCAAGAAGGAATATGTTCAAAGATGGTTTCAGGGTTATTTTAGCCAACAGTTTATTTCTGTGAATGAAGCACACAAGACTCTACTGTACTGTGGGCCTGGTATTTCTGGGTCTGAGAGATTTTAGCTTGCTAACTTTCTCCCAAGGCAGAAATTCTTAAGAAAGTTTCTTAAAACAAATCTTGGCAAACAACTATCTTTTCTCAAACCAATCTTTCTCTAGGAGGTGTTTTGCTTTTCTAGTTCTCAGAACATTTTAGCTGTTTCTCTCACCAATGGGATTAGAGAGGTGTCATTCCTATTCACCAATCATGTTAAGTCTGTATCAGAACACCTTACAAAAAAGTAGTAAGGATTAGACAATAAAGTTTTTTCTATGCTTTTGCCTTCTGAAATATTTGGAGTCTCTCATCTTTTTTCATGTCCTACAACGACACTGTACAGAGATACTTCTAGGCCTCCAGAGTGTATAAAATGGAATCATTACTGAGCTGCTACAACTTGTGTTTGTGTTCCGGTGTGCAGAAAGGGCAAGGAAAGATTCTTTAAGTTGAACCACACTATCCAGTGATTGCTGCAAACCCAACATGCTGATGTGAAGGCCACTGTGGCAGCTCAGCTAACAGGACAAGCTGAGGGAAGTTTCTGTTTCAGAACAAGTGGTGTCAGTTCCATGTGGTTTAGCAGCCTGCAGGCTGTGTGCAGGAAGGCAGAGTGCAGGTTCTCAGCAGAGGCACGGTGAGTGCAGCACACACCAGGTTGCGCACGATGATCTCGGAGCCAGCCTGAACTGCCAGGTGCAGAGGGGTCAGTTTGGAGGCGTCCTGCACGCGGGAGTTGACGTTGGCCTGCACGCTGATCAGGAACAGCACGCTCTCGATGTCCGAGTTCTGAACTGCCACGTGCAGGAAATTCCGGCCTTTGTTATCAACCTGCGGCACAAAGGCACGTCAAATTAATTTATTATTCCTCCAGAACATGGTGTTTTAGGCTGTAAGACACGTTTTCACTACGAGACACTTGCTCCCTCTCCTTGGACTGTGGAATCTTGCTCCTTTCACTGGTTGACATTAGAGACTTACCTGATAGAAGTGCCCATCAAATAACCAAACTGAGAAATTACCTGCTGCAACTGCTCAGTCCAGTCTACCTCAAACTACTTTATTTCTATTTTATAACCTTGTCATTTCTTGACCACACACTGGAGAGTATTGTTAGCAGGTGTTGTGGTTAAGTACTGAGCAGCAGTTAATGAAAAACTCAGTTAAATGAAACAAGCTTGAGTCCATCTGGCAATTAATCCAGAAGGAAGCAACATGGAATCCTGCCACAGTGATGTCAAGTGTATTCACAGAACCATTGAATGGTTTGGGTTGGAAGGGACCTTCCAAGGTGATCCAGTCCACCCCCTGACATGGGCAGGGACACCTTCCACTGTCCCAGGCTGCTCCAAGCCCTGTCCAACCTGGCCTTGGACACTTCCAGGGATGGGGTGGCCACAGCTGCTCTGGGCAACCTGAGAATTTGGTTTTTTGGCTTAATAACAAGTACATGTTGTTTAACTTTGCCTTGCAGCTGATGTTAAACCATATTTAAACTAGCTGTATTTGTAACCATGTTTTAGATGTATTACAAGAGCTCACTAAGGACTCAAATATTTTACTAGTATTTAAACTTACGCACAATAGGATCTCCTGAACAGCTGCCTGAAGTGTCACACCAGAAGCCTGAAGACACAGCTGGAGGTTTTATAGTTCAGCAGGGCAGCATAGCATTTATTATTCAGTTATTTTAGGTCAGGTTTTCTGTTTTGGATTGCTTTAGGAGAGCTGGGTAACAGATTATTTCTGTACTAGTCCAGCACAAGAGAAGAGTGAGTATTTTCTCCTTATACACAGATATGCATGTTTCTCAGTTTAGTATTGACAAGATAAGAAGATTTGACAAGACACTAACCCTAAATGTTCTTACTCACACATATCACATACACACCTACACTTTCCTATTAAATCCTGCTTGAGAATTGGCATCTGGCAAACGGATTGCACAGAAAGGCACAAAAGGATAAAACAGAACTGGCTTGTGGAACAGCTGTTACCACAAACTAGTGCAGTAACAAAACCAGCATGGTTTGAACACTCCCAGCTTACCTGTTCTGCAGCTCCTGGCTCCCTCTTCAAAATTGCTTCAGCTGCTTTATTATTTTTATACGTCATAGCACAAGCAAAGGGAGTCATTCCTT
The DNA here is from genome assembly GCA_013400495.1 of Nicator chloris. Taxonomy (NCBI): domain Eukaryota; kingdom Metazoa; phylum Chordata; class Aves; order Passeriformes; family Pycnonotidae; genus Nicator; species Nicator chloris. The sequence continues at coordinate 180,254 of WAAE01010707.1, forward strand.
GCCTGTCACGTACATTCAGCTTAATATCTGGATGTGAAATCATCAGCTGAATGATAACATTATGTTGGTTGCTAATGGCAACATGGATTGGAGTTCTTCCTTCTGCATCCTAGAAGGAAACCAGAAGTTTGTTATACATAGACTCAGTAGTACATAAATCCTTCCCTAATTCTGAAGGGTCAGGGAAACTTAGTAGTTAAGTCCTGTGACCAACCTAGCTTCCTTCAGCATGGACACCAAACAGCTGCAGGGCAAGCTCAAACCCACAGTGTAAGAAAAGCAAATTGAGATTTGTTTCTCCCAACAGATTGACCTCAATCCTGTGCTATACAGCCTTTTAAACAGCCATAACATTTCCCATTTAGTCAGTCATTTTGGGGGCAGACATTAGCATTCAAATTTAATAGCAAAGTCAGCTGAGGTGTTTAAACATTTGTTTGTATCAAGCAGCAGTTTACAGCCAAGGCTGCTTTGTGACTGTGTTTTGTGATTCGTTTTAATGTCACTTTCAACAGCATCAGGACCTAAAAATGTTATCCATTCATTTCTTCTGTTGTTATTTATAAAGCTTCTGTTTAAGGATTACTGTGTTATCAAAAAGGAAGTGTAACTCCTACTTACATCACCTCAGCTTACTCAATAACAGAAGACATTTCCCAAACACACTAACGAAGTAGAGTATTCTGGAGTTTTACACTGTAGCTGATTTAATGATTAATTGCAGCCGTGCTCCTGCCTTTAATTCACACTGGGGACAGAAGACACTGAATCTCTCTGTTACATGAGAAAGTAACTAACATGGCAGTAAATTTTCTGTATCATTTTTCTTCAGCATAGCTTCCTGAATTAACCACCATATGGGCAGATAAGCACCAGATGTGGTAAAAAGGGACAGGGGAGAAAGCAAAGCTGCATCCAGTCATTGCACTGGCTCAGCTCTAAGAGCAAGATTTTCTTTTCTCTATCAGGCAAAATACACAGCTGAGAGGAAAGCTTGTTTTCAGTACACTGGAGACAAAGAATCTACTTTAAAAAACTGTGCATAATTTGTCCACATACCTGAGCATTGACATTGGCACCAAACTCCAGAAGGCACTGGATCACCTCCTCTAGTCCCCAGCAGGCTGCCAAGTGTAGGGGTGTCTGTCCATCATGGGCTTCCTCTTCTCCCTCTCCATTCGGGCCTGGCTTTCTGGGACTATTCACATCACACCCACTAAAACAAACACAGTGCACTCAATTGATTATGTTTAATCCAGATTTAAACTGCTTCAAAAAAGGTCACAAAAAAGATTACAAGAGCTGATCCAGAAACTGCTGACACATTGTACAAAAGCACAAGTTCCTGGTTTTGGTTTGCCTCTTGTCATCGAGAACATGATGCTATTACAGGTAACAGAATGTGTCTGTGCGATTGGTCAGAATTCCCTAAGTGTCACCCACACAGCAAAAGCCTAAGGAAGCACACAGTTGTTACTGATTCAAGATAGAATTCAACTAATTTATGCCAGGGAGATCCCTACATGTATGTTAGAAGGTTTGTATTTTGGAAGGGGTCTGACCTGCGGATAAGGAAGCAAGCAATCTGTTCACTGTTCTCATCAATAGCTCTGTGGAGAAGGGTTTGTGAGCAGCCACTTGGTCCTGGCCCCCAACACGTTGCATCACAGCCATGCCTGACCTGGAAGGAGAAGCCAAATGACACAGTGAAGGTATTTTTCAACAGGCTCCTACTACAGTCCCTGACTAATGCTTCTGGAACTTTATGCCCTAGAGGTAAAACTTGAGATGCCTTGTCTACTCTTGCGACAGTCACTGAATTTCAGGAAGCTACTTTAAAGTCTTCCAGACCCATACTTCATTGGTTTACTGTGTAATCCTTAATTAGGTGGTATTTATTAACAATTCAAATATTTGGCCATATACTTTGATAGACAGACCTAAAACAAGCTAGACCAGTTACCTCACTTTCAGCAATGACAAGCAGCTACAGTAAATCAAGCAGTAGCAGCAGACATTGCCTTTGAAGGTCTGGCCCATTTACCTGCTTTCTTAGACATTCAGCTAAACAGAGAGAGTTTTTTCCCAAGAATTGTATTGCTAATATTTGTATTTTTCAACTAGAGAACTACATACTTGAGCAATGTGGCCCTTAAGACTTGTTCTATTCTACTTTACGAACTATTGACAAGGTTTAAACATGAGTAGTTAAGAGTGTTGACTCATAAATGTTCTTATCCAATACCAGCACAGTCAAGAACAGTTACAAGACATATTTCTCAGGTCACTAGCAGAGTTTTTAAATAGTTGTCTCTAGCAGACAACTGGAAAAAGCTTTCAAGTAACTTCCTTACGAAAAAGACACAAGGAGGTCAACTTGTGTCTCCTAGGAAATCTCCTGCCCTATCACCCATGCCTGAAAGTAAACAGTCAAAGTAAATATAAGCCTTTAAAGGCCTTCTTGGTTCAATTTTAAGATGCAATAAAAAGCAGCACATACACTAAACCATAAAATGAGTTTTATTCAGAAAGCTGATCATTACACAAGTAGTGTATGCCACAGACTGATCTAAGCAGGTCCTTATTCCTTCTATATCAGGAATACAGACAGCAGTATATATTTTTAATAAAGTGGCTGCAAGATATTTGGTTATGCAGACTACAGTATTTATAAGATTCCTGCAGTAGGGAGGAATTTCTGGTGAAGAAAAGACCTCCAGAAATTAGTAATACTGGAATAATCTGTTTTCTTCATGCATTGAGTTTTTGTTGATGAAGCCTTTTGTTGCTAGCAAGATGAACAAAAGTGAGACTGAAGCCAGCTGACAGTCTTACCAGGGTTGATGCAATATCCTCCAGGTTGTTTTCCAAGGCGAGCCATAAGGGAGGATTTCCTTTCTCATCTGGCACAGACATGTCTGCTCCCCTGGTACAAATGGCATCCACCACGAGTGGGAGCTGGTTTTGGATGGCCAGCTGTAGGGCTGTCTCTCCATCCTGGGTCCTGCAGCAGGGACACTTCCAAGTGTTACAGATGCATTGTAAAGTTCAGCGACAGCACTTCATTGGCAAAGTCAAGAATTAACTCCTCTCGTGAGTATTTTTGCTGTGGTAAGACCATCACAAACACACCACGTATTTCATCACAGCTCTGTAGTCTACCTTTCTTCCCCCCTTCACTTTTACCAAGTGATTGATTTCTCAAGTTGGAAAAACAAGTTAGTGTTCTTAGCTCAGAGACATTCAATTCCTTCAGTGCAGCCATTATTTGAACAGAGTTCCTTCTGAGCCAGCCTGCTGCCACAGAAGCAACAGCTTTGTCTCCAACGTGGCAACACTTCAAGCAACAGTCAAATACCAACTGTTAAAAAGTTGAAGTTAGAACAGCAGCATTAGGCAGTTTGTACCCCTGACATTCGTTACAGTACAGCTTGCCAAATTTAACAGACAGCCTGTCAGTCATGTAAGCAGACAAATGTTCTGTTAAGTCTAATATAAGTTGTCTAGGAGATACTGAGGAGGCAAGTTTATCAGACTCCTGTTGCTGGATCTGTATCTAATTATTTTAGATGGTAGCAAACATGCAGTTCTTACAAGCTGGCAAATGGATGAGACAATAGAAGTTCAGTGCCTTTAGGCCTGTCTCTAGGACTTCAGTCTGCTACAGAGGATGCTGTTTTACCTAGAATTAACTGGCACCTCCTTCTGCAGCCTCAAGAGGAGGTACTGACCAGTGGAGCTATACATCGGTCCAAGTTAACATACGTAATCCCTCAGCCATAACTAGTGCCACAAAACAGTGCCAAAAATATAACTGTGCAAATCATGATCTGAAACAGATCTCAAGCCATTATACAAAGGCAGCGAGCACTTGCTCCCAGATCCACAAACAGGTGAGAGTTGCATCAGCTAGGATCTTACCTGACGTTTATATCTGCCTGGTGTTCCAGCAGGAAGAGGGCGCTCTTACTGTCCTGTCTCTGGATTGCCATGTGCAGGAGCGTCTGTCCGTCTGACATGGTGTCATTGATGGATGCCCCAGACCCAAGCAGCTGAGCTGCTATTGTGTGCATGCCTGAACAGTGCAAGCTCATTAGTATTTTACCTTCAGTTTTCTATAAAACAGACACACTGAGACTAATAGAATGGAGTTAATGTGCACAGACAATACAGTGATCTGATATGGAAACTAACAGGGATTTCACAGAGGAAGAATTCCACTCAACTGCAAGTACAGTTCTGGGGAGAAGCTGTAGGACTAGAAATCTTTCACTAAGTCATATGTGAACACTAATTTTAAAATATGAAGAACCATCTAAAGCTCTCCTTGACAACTCCTCCCCAGCAGCACAAGGCAGAACATGAACACACACCAGCTGTTTTATCTTTTAAGAAAATCTTGTTCACATTGTAGCTTCCCTACCATTGTGAATTCTCATCCTGAAGGCACATACCTGTCCAAAGAGCCAATCCCAGCACAGTCTGGTCTCTCGAGTCCTTTAGACTAAAGTCAGGAATAATTTGCAAGTTGTTGGTAGCATGAAGAGCATTAGCTACAAGAAAGCATAAGGAATTAGGCATTTTGTACTTGACCTGCAGTCACACACTGAAAGCTGTGGCAGCAATGTCACATTTTGTGGTAGGCTGTTCCTTTAGCAGTCAGTTTGTAAGATCTGAGCAAAGCACCTTCAGCTTCCCTGATGTGACACTGCCTAGGATTCAGACCATATTGCCACTACTGCCCAATCTTTGTACTAAAAAAAAAAATAAGTTTTCTAGCTAAGAGGCTTAACCTGTCCCTTTCTAGCTGCAATTCCAAATACAGCGGAATATACAAAGCTCTGAGAATGAAGAGAGTAGGCTCCACAATATGGTGGCAGCATCCCTCCTTCTCCATTCCCTGGGATGGACAATATTTACCCCAGTTCACCTACTTCCTTCTAAATCCCACTTATGGTAGGAGGCAAAATTGCCCCTGCTTCAGCTGTCCAATTCCCTTCCTGCTGCTAGAAAGAAGCTGACTAGTAGCATTTAAGGAACTCATCTGCTGGTATTTGAGCACTCAAGTCTCAACTCTACTATAATACCAGCATTGCTCTGTACAAAGTCCCCTTACTAAGGAGTTGAGGGAGGCAGAAGTCTCACCACAGAAAGATGCCTTTATCCAAAATTGATTCCAGCATTCACCTGAAGCAAATGCTTTGAAGTGATCTCAGTTGTACAGGTGGAATAGAACCCGAGACTAACTGTTCAATTCCATTATCCACAGTGGAGAATTTACAAACACAGAAAAAATAATTTTCTTACTTTAACAAGCAGATGATTTGAGTTTAAGACTAGTTAGCCAGTGTTATTAATTGCTACTCTTAAACACTGTTTACAGGAAGACATGCTTTCTTAGCACTTTGTCAAAACAGCTTGGATGCCCTCCTGACACACCAATTCACTGCAGCATCAACCATCTGGACACCTACCTTTTTGTTCTAGGATGACTGACACCACATCTGGGTGATTGTAAGCAATGGCCATGTGAAGGGGAGTTTGCAGATGAACATTCTCTGCTGATGGAGGAGCAGATGCATCCTTCTGCCCAGGCACTGCTTCTGCTGTCTGGATGTTGGGATTGGCTCCTTGCTGCAGGAGTTCTGCTGTCAGGTTTGCTAGGCCATGCCTGCAGGCTGTGTGCAGTGGGGTTTCTCCCTTTAATAAACAGGGTGTTGGGTTAACAGCTTGAGTCATGAAAAGCAGCTTTTTAACTATCAAATCTACAAGAGCTGGCGTGAAGAGTTTCACTCCTAGTAGCTGAAGCTCATTAGGAATTCCAAACTCATTAGTTAGCTTTTACTAAGGATTTTATTACTAAGGATTTTATTTATTAAGGCACTGTGGTAAGTGCTAAAAGCATGTTAACAACTGGTCAGTGACATTATTGCAAGAACAGTGCCACAAGAATGCAAGTGGTCACTAGTAAATACCTGAAAATATGCAAAGGTTCACAAAGTGCTCCAACTTGCTTTAAGCTATGGTTTAGCTATAAGAGATCCCTGCTATCTTATTTCTGAAGAGAAGTAAGCAAACTTTCAGACTAAGTTTCTGCTTTTACCCATTTGTTTTGGTGGTTCACTTTTGCTCCATGAGTTGCTAGGAAGAGAGAAGCTGCCTCATTTCCTGCACCAGCTGCTCTCTGAAGCAAGCAGTTTCCTAAAGAAAAACCATGAACACTGTTATTCCAACCACACTTTGATACTAGCCAGTGTGCTAACACCTTCCCCATCACCTTACAACATTACACTCTGATGTCAATAAGGAAAACCCTTGGTACTAGGGTTACTATTAGCCCCCCTCCAACACTGGACTGTCACATGCACTTCCATTTAGTGATTACACATCTTGAAGTTGTAAATAGGCTATTAGAACCTGGCAACAAGTCCAGACTTTCTGTCACTTCCTGCAAGTCCATCTCAGCTTGTCAGTGCATCAGCTCTGGGTAAAGCCACTCCCACCTTGCATTTATTATGGAGCAAATGCTGCTGAAACCTCATGCAGCTCCTCCAAGTGCAGTCAGCACTAAGCAATTAACACACAAGCCTTCTGCCTGCAATGAAATACAAACCTCTGGTTTACCTGTTACTGTGTCTGGAGCATCTGTATTGCTGCCTCTCTGGATCAACCTTGCTGCAAAACTGTTCTCATCAAATGAGGTTCCATTCACAACAGGGGCATCCTCAAAAGGGTTCACAGACTGATCAGACGATACAGTGATATACTGGACTGCAAGCCACAGAGCTGTGCTTCCTTCATGATCCTTCAGCTCCAAGTCTAGTCTAAAAATAAGAGTTAGTGTCCCTCAATTTATACCTTAGAAGTGGTTCCCCAACACAGCTGAAGTTCCAAGTGTCCGAACAGCTGCACTAGTTCATCAGTACCTCTCTGACAACTTCTGCTTGCCAGGGAGCCTACTGTAGCTCCAGTTACTTCAGAGAATTTGTGAATACTCTGAAACAAGCACAGCACCTTTTAGTAACTACTAGATTCAAGCTCATTGCTCCTAGGGAAGCGTAGAATCCCTGGTAGATTTGGGCTCCCACTAAGTGTAACCAAGAGGCAAATCCCCTTGAGTAAGCTGTGTACAAGAACCACAAATTCAGCTGCAATGAAATGGAGTCAAGTGAAGTGTTCTGCTTCACCACCCTAAGAAGTCACCTCTAAAGAGAACCCAAGTTGAACTCAAGACTACATTGAGATATTTCAAGAGTGTTATTACTCCTTTTAGCTCCACTACAAATCAAGCTTCTTACAGTACTTCACCTCTAGAATTATTTCAGCCTCTTTGAAAAAACACAGAGATGCAGTTCGCTGCTTCTTTACAGTAGGGCAAAAACTTACATGGCTTCTGATACGGTTTTAGCATCTTCACTTATGCAAAGCCTTTACACTTTTGCATCCCAAGTTATTACTAGTCTTATTATAAGGCAAAAAGGCACAGAAGAGTTTTTAAACCAGTTTTCATATCTTCACTGTAGAAGGTAACCTCAGTGTATTTTACATTCAAGTGAGACTTACTGCTTGCACTGCAGGAGCTGACTGAACACAGGCTCATTCCTGACCACAATGGACACATGTAATGGGGTCCTGTAATTGGAGCAAAGAACAGTTACAGCAGGAGTAAGTCAGGCACTTCAGACTTTGGCCCCAGTCACCAACATGCCCCTAGAGAACTATGGGCTTAACTTTCATCTCTGCTTAAAGGAGAAGGGCAAAAGCACTCCTTAAAAGAAAGAGAAATCTAAACTTTTAGTGAACATGACTCCAATTAATTTGTAGTAAGGAATTCATTAATGTAAGAAGTAACTTTAAAGGAAGAAGCACAATAGCTTCACCTATCAGAAAGCACAATCACCTTTACCAGTGCAGCTGATATATTCCAAGTCTTCTATGTTATTTTATGAACTTGCTTGCCAGCCCAACCTAACCTGTGAAAAAGCTTACAGGTCCTACACTTCAGGCAAACACAGTGCAGAAACTGGCATTTTTTGAGAACATTTTAGTTTCCCTGACAGCTTCAGGTACACTATTTGTCATCTTAGTTAGCTTTTACCATTCAGTGATTCAAAAAAGGCAATTTAACTGTGTGCCATGTGTTCTAACACTATCAACTCAGTTACTTTCTGTAGCTGGGCTATGTTTAATTGGCCATTACAGGGCACCATTCAGCTTGCACAACTTTCTACTTTGAGCGCTACCAACAAGTCTCAAACTGGGTAAATGAATTCTTGCTTCCAGTATCAGCTGTACTTTGCTTAAAGACCTGAACAGGTTCTTAGGAGGTTGCATCTGATCACCACAGCATTGTCTGTTACACTGGCAGCACTTTCCTTCCCCCAGCATTTACCTGCCTTTGCTGTCCTGCATGTTTGGATTGGCTCCTGCCTGCAGCAGGGACTGTGTGATCTGTGCCATCTCTGCCATGACATCTGGTGAGTGCTTCTTGGGGCTGTACGATGCCACAAGGTGCAGAGGAGTCTCTTGGTCTCCCAGTGTAGCAGCATTCACACGGGCACCATTTTTAATGAGGAAGTTTGCAGCAAATTTATCTCCTTTTGTGACACAAAACAAGGTCATGAATGGATATATGTAGCCTGTATGTTTTATACTCCAGGAACGGATACACATGACTTCACTCTCCTACCATACATTCATTCCAACACAAGTATCTGCTCCTAGAATGCCTCAGCAACAGGCAACTTCAACAATGCTTCACTGCAAATTCAGGATTAAAGTATTTCACAACAAGCCCTTGGAAAAAGTATTTTGCCCACAGGTTACCTGTGACTCAAGTTCTCACATCAGCTTATTGTTATAGAGATACTGACTTCACTCATTCCTCTATCAAGATAAATCCATTGTTGCTTTAATAAAACAGTGGGCAAACTGTGATACTAACCATACAAGTATTTTTTGAACAAAAGGTACTATTCCAAGGCACTAGTCAACAGTTTCCAGTTCAAGTCAGTCTGTTGAGCCTTACTACATAAACAAGTAGTAACAGTGCCTTTGCTCTGGGAAATTCAGGCCCTCATATTTATACAGGGTAAGGGCTTTAGCAGTGCAGACCCACCATGCACAGCATTCCCAAAAAATCCTTCTTGAGAGCTTCTCAGCAGTCCAAACTTAAACTCACTTCGACACATGAAACCTTCAAGTTGAAACATCAATGCAAAGAATACTTCAGGAAAATACTAGCTGCCCTTGCTTCAAAGGTACTTTGCACAGGCATATTCACATTTTGCTTGGCCTGAATGCAAGACCATAGAACAAAGAACAGTGTTTCAATCTATATTGCTGGACTATCTCCGCCAATAAAAACAAAAATCCTATTTTCTGATTTCCATATTAGACATTCTCCCACTTTTCAGTCATCACAAGCAGTAAGAATCATGTGGCAAATGCAGACAATTTGCTTTAGCTCCACTTCCAGAACATGTGATTGTTAACTGTGAGTAATTCACTGAAGATGTGGTTACTGAAAAGCAAGCATTCATCCTCAGAGCTCTAGCTCAGACTGAAAGCAGACATTAGAACTAGGGACACATGCCAGTATCAAGAATGAAGAGTAGCCTGCTGCAATTTTTCCAGTGTTTTATAGGGCTGCAGCCATCACAACACTGACCTATGCCTACAGTGTCTCCTACCCCTACCTCACTCACAGGATCAGATGCCAGTATTACCCTGTTTAGACATGTAGGAGATTAATTTAAATTTTGTAAGCATAAAATACAGCTCCCAACTTCTTCCTTTATTTCTAGGGGTCTGAGAGAGTTTGGTGCTAGAAATAAACTTTCTGGAACAGAGCTGCCAAAGACATGGCAGAAATAACAAGCAGCACAAGGTGTTTGCTGCAGATTTTCTCCACACTTTGACCACAGGCCAAGATGCTACTGATCCAAAGCCTTCAGAGTGGCGTGGCCATGACAACCAGAACCTGCTGTGCTCCAATTCTCCTAAGATGCATTTTCCACTCTAAGGTGGAGAACAGCTCAACATAATCACGTAGTTGTACTCAGACTTCACTCTGATAACTGCACTGGAGCTTTGAAAAATATTCAGGCTCGACAGAGGTACCTCCACTTGCTCCCCATCTTCCTTCAGTCAGATTTTCCTCTTCTCAAACTGCTGTGCAGTAGCGAGGACCCTTACTGTTAACCCTATCTCAAAGAAGCATATGCTGCATTCAACCCAAGTCTAGAAAAAGACTTCATCTTTGTGACCCTTATGTTGTCATGCTCAATTCAACTATTTGTCAGAAAGAATACTGTCAAATTAGAATATTCCCAGTGTCTCCTAATATTTCTTCTTTTAGCAAGCAGTGTTCTACTAGATTGTACCTGAATGTCACATAGCATAAGTTTGCCCAGCCAGCAGACTGGCTCTCAAATCTCAAATAATAGTCTATTTGCTTTTATGTCTAAAAAAAAAAATAAACAGGACAAAGTTCATACTTCACTACAATTTTCTAACTGCAGTGTCAACTACAACATGACACAGGAATAGACTTTGAAATATGTATTCCACACTGGGAACAACTGGAAGTTAACAAAGCTTCATACCCCATCTACTTACCTCTCTGGATGGCTTTATGGAGCAGACTCCAGCCTCTCTTGTCTGCCCTGTCCACATCAGCCTTGTAGTTGACCAGTGTAGTTGCAATACTCTCCAATCTTTGGGCCAGGGCCAGATCTAGAGCAAGATCTCCATTGTGATCCAATTCATTGAGCTTCCCAGGAAGCTACAACACAAATACAGCCAACTGACATTAGAAGTACTTGAATAATTCTTCCTTGCCCTTTGTTGAGGGACAATTTATTTGCTAGTTGTTTGGAGTTTTCATCCAAGCAGAACAGATACCTGTTACTTCAGCTTTCAACAGAAAGATGATTCTTACTGAACTGCCATGAAGCAGCAAAGTTGTCTGTTACAACCATTCAGCTTTAAATGTGCAAAGCAATATCAGGTAATGGACTTGATTAGATATATTCTGTTGCATGCTAGATGTTTTAAGTGTTATGAATCACTTTTAAATGATGTCCTCAAGGAGCTGCTGCTAGACAGACCTCCATTACAGACACAGAAGCAGCTGTGGCAATGGTAAACATGCAAATAAGAATTAGTGACAAAAATCACTAACAAGGTTCAGACTGGTACTAAGGAACTAGTTATTTGAAACACCATAGATCAAGTCAGTCTCACTATACCTGTGAATCCATTTCAATAAGATACAAGAAGACTACATCTTCTCTCTCAACTTTAATGGCCTTATGCAAAGGATATTCTGTCTTTGACTTGAACATTTTATACAAGAGCTGAGCACTCATGCTGCTGAAGTCTTCTTTACGCAAGTCATCCTAGGAGCAATAAAAAACCAGAAGGGTAAGCAATACTCCTGTTTTATTTATAGACAAGGCATTGCACAATGTAATTTTGAAGTTCACAAAACAAGTTCAGGTGAAAGTTCCATTTTGATAATGTTTTGGCAAGAACAATCCCAGATAGTCTTTTAAGATTAGGAAGAAACAATCAGGAAGCTTTTAATCTTATATTTTAGTTTCAAGATCAGTCAGTGACATTATTCCTTTTTGCCTACAGACATGGAAAACTAGCATTTTACCAAACACTATGGTGGATTAACATCTAGTCTTTAAAATAATCCTCTACTAACTTATTCTTAACTCTGACAGAAAGTCCTACAACTGTTGAATACTGATTCATAAAATTATGAATAAAAGTAAACAGAAGCTTAGGAATAAAAACATCTTAGGTGTGAGTTAGTGCTCCTTTGACTAAACACAAGCAACTTCATTTCCAGGTAGAGATTAAGCATCAAAAGTTAGGAATCAAGAAGAAAGTCAAGAGTTAAAATTGCTGACCCACAGGTTCACACATAATAATCTTTTTAATGTATTAACATATCAAAACACTTCCCTCTGCCTTAGAATTAGCCAAGGAAAGAAACCTCCACATCTAGAGTATGCATTTTAGATTTCAAATGACCTAAAGCCCCCCCTCAAGTCTACTGTTGACAAGTCTTATTTTAAAGGCTAATTCATTACTCAGTTAATCAAACTGCCTTCAAAATAAAAGATCAGAGCAAGTGAAACTTCCAAGTTGGTTGCAAGACTGGCTGCCTCTCCCTCCATTACAGAAGATAAATTTCTCTGCTGTCCATGAACTATTTTTAGAAGTAAAAGCAGGCCTGGGACTTGTGACCTGCATAGACAGAGACCAACTATGGACGAACTTCTAAACACTTTGGAGCCCAGATTTGATAAACAACCTCTTGCTTATTAGAAGACAGTCTCTTCTATCTTGCTCATGTTTAGGAAAACAAGACACTTTGTGCAGTGAAGTATTTCCAACTAATAGAAAAAGTCTTTGGGTAGAAGTTACTCCCCCCCCCAAGATATTCTCAAGACGACTGACCAACTAACTGAGGTTGCACAGTGTGGTAAGGTAAGCAAAATTCTACTATTAAGTTTCTGTAATGTGCAAACATTTTTCTTCTTGGTTCCTTGTGCCAGGACTCACCCAGTGGCTAGCAATGATCTCAGCACAGTAGTTGAGGAGCGTGCTGGCACTGAGCTCCTCAGCAGTCTGATAGAAACGGATGCAGTTCCTGACATTAACAAGTGACATAACTCCTTTTTCACACCTGTCAAAACAGGAAACCCAGTGGTCAGTAAGCAAAAAGCTTTACTTTATCACTCTCTGCTGTAAGAGTCCTAATACTCTTTTTCATAGATGCCAGTAGAATATAGCATGGACTTGCTTTACTAGAAGGCTAAACTGCATAAACATACTTTCAGCAGCAGCCCTAGAAGACACCTGCCCTAAGAGCAGACTTCTATCAGAATCCACCTAGCCAAGGTCCCATGATAACACCACACTACAGGAGTCTGCAAGGAGAGATCCATCCCAGTTCTCCCAAGGGCACAAACTGCAGTTCATTCACTGCTGTGAAGTAGGGAAGATGTATTACAGTGATCACAAGCAGGCGTTGTTGAGGTTGGATATTAGGAAAAATTCTTCACTGAAAGGGTACTCAGGCACTGGCACAGCTGCCTGGGGCAGGGGTGGAGTCCCCATCCCTGCAGGGACTTAACAGGTGTGTAGATGTGGCACCTGGGCATATGCTTAATGATGGACTTGGCAGTGCTGGGATGTTGCCCACTCTATCTTAGCAGTCTCCTCCAGCCTAAACAATCCCATTATTCAGTGATTCTGTACCTACAAAAACATCTCATAATTATGAATGGCATTCTACACACAGACCTGTCACTGGACTACTATGACCAGACAACTGCTAAGTTCACAGTACAACTTCACAGTATTAGGGCAGCTTTCAGGCTGGTACAAGGCTCAAGCAGTTTTAGCATTGACCTTACAGATTTCAACTTCTCTGGTCAGAACACTTGACAGCAATTTAGTTGCTTCATGTTGAAGGCATATAAATCATAGATTATGAATGTCATGTACTGCTACAGACATCCCTTGGGCAAAGGATTATTCTATCAAAGGGTACTGTGACTAAATTGAAAGCTTTGAGGTTGTACAAAACTGGACGAGGTTTCAATTTGTACATTGAGGCTTCTCACTAACTCTAAATGGTTCAGAACACTCTGTAATACAAGATAACAACCTAGCCCCTAGCGCCACAGTGTAATCATAGTCTCAGAATGGGCAAGCATGGTACTGCTACATTAACCTTATTTCTGAAGAAAAGTTGCACAAGACGCACAGAAGTTACAAAAATGTCACCTGTGCCACTTAAATACTGCCAACTAATTGCCATTGATTCTTCCTAGCACTCTCTAACAGTTCCTCCCCTGCAGCTCTCCTGAACCTGATGCTATTCTACTGATCTCCTCTAAACATCAGATTGGGGTTATTAGTTTGGCTGGGAGAAGAACTGAAAAGTAAACATTAAACCTATGAGAAGTCTACTACAGTTCAACTCTAGCACAATGCTTCATTTCCCCTGATAAACTGAATGACACGCTGCATTATTAAAAACTCAAGACTTTGAAAAAGCATAATTTTATCCTATTGGCAGCAGCTATCATCATATTTCTGTTCAAACAAGGTTTAAGAGTTCAAGTGTATTTACTAAGACTCACCTTTCCCTAAGCATTTGGAGCTGAAATTTATTAGCTAATTTCATGAGCTCTGTCAAGAAGACATCATCTTCTCTTAGCTCAAGTTCATCTGTGTAGATCCACCTCAGCATTGCCATGGTTACCTCTGGGTCAGCATCTGGTACAGGGAGCAACAGGATTAATAAAATACCTAAAAACAATCACCTATTCTAGTAGTAACTATTCCTTTGACTTCTTAAAGTCACAGCTACCATAGAAAGAGGAAGATAGTGTTGTTTTGAAACTGTACTTAGTTCAAAATGTCAAAACTGGTGAAATTGGTCAGAAGTTGAAACTAATAACAGTGCTGGCACCAGGCAGGAAAACCTTCTTACACTGTGACACTGTGCAGAATGCAGGGAGCCCTATAACATCCATCTGCTACACCAATGTTGCATATTTAGGGGCCCCTATAAAGTCCTTGGTCCCTCACATAAGGCCTAATGCACACCCACATCTGACAAGAACAAATCCCCTTTTTAATTTAACAGCCATGTGTTATGAACTGCTGCATTCCAACAAAGGTACTTACACCCTGTTACACTTTGGTAATGACTACAAAGCACTTCAAACTGCTGGTAGCATTTCTAGGAAAAGTGCAAAAGAGCCAGTTTAAGGAGCTGGTTAGATTTCAGGTCTTTACAAGACTGATAACAAACAGATGTTTTTACACAGTGGGAGAAACAGAAAATCACACCACGGGACACTACACAAGCCCAGTGGCCAAGGACCTTTGTCACCCACTCACAATTAAAATGACAATCCATCTTACAAGGATGGAGATAAGAATAACTTCAGAAGATCAGATCAACTACAACAGAAATACCATTCATTTAAAAAATTAACCTTACTCCTTTGAGCTGTTTTGTTCTTTAAAAAAATTTTTGAATTAAAAACCTTAAAGACACAGAAATACCCATCCTGAAACATCTCCTTTAGATGGAGGGTTGGCCCAGATTATCTGCAGAGCAGTAGCAGTACTTGGCATGCAGACTGCCTCCCAGGAACCACAAGGTTTAGTAAGACAAGTATTTTTTGCCAAACTCAAAGCAATCAGAAAACCTACTTGAGATGTACTATCAGCTCTGCCTTGGCAGAGGTAAGAGTGCATTTTCTCCCTCTCAATAAGAGAACATGTGTTCATCTCTTTCTACTCTTTTAAAGATTAGAAAATTCTACAGATTACATGAACTCTAAAAGTGCTCAATCTCAAATGCTGCCTGCATTCTGAAGATAAGATTCAGGTAATCTTAGCTTGCAAATTCTTAAGAGAACCCCTTAAGAAAACCATTTCCAGGGAACAGCTTGTTTCTTGCTCCAGCTACT
This sequence comes from Nicator chloris, assembly GCA_013400495.1. Lineage (NCBI taxonomy): Eukaryota > Metazoa > Chordata > Aves > Passeriformes > Pycnonotidae > Nicator > Nicator chloris. The sequence goes on from WAAE01010707.1 coordinate 195,769, forward strand.
TCATAAGCTCATCCTTGTGCCATTTATCAATTTTTTAAAAAAATCAATAATGCAATTTTACAGTGGAAAGTATAATTTACTAGCATGTATTTAGGCAGTTTTGCATTGTTAAACATGTAAGACTGCAGTTACATTTGAGATTCTCAGATCAGCTTAGATGTGGAGCTAGAAATGCTTTGGACTGCTACTTGTAACAACACTACAGCTAACATAAGAGCTTCTCAGTAATAATTCTTGTTAGCATAGCACTCAGTTTCAAAACTCCTTGGCATCTGTTTTCTTGTGGCTGCAGAAAGATCCACAAATCATGTTGCAAGGAAGCCCATGCTGTCCCATAAAACCAGCTTGCTATGACTTGCTACTTTCCAGTTTGTCTGCACTTAGAATTCATGATCAGATTAAGTGCAGAACATGAGGCCAATGCTTAATATTCAACATGCCAGTCAGCAAGCCTGCTTAACTTCATATCTGGTTTTATTGCTCACAAATTAATTGTATAAGGCTCTCCTACACTGTTAAGTACAGAAAAGCCTGTTGAGAGGTTTAATCTGCAGAAGCACTGCCCAGTGTAAGTACATGCAAGAAACAGCTACAACAGAACAAAACACTCATGTAGAAGATGGTCTCTTAGAAAACTTCTCTTCCTCACCTGTTTTACAAAGGTATCAAAGTGGCAAAGCAAACAATTTCAATAACACACCAGTACTTGCATTCACTTCCCACGCACACTATGTTAACAAGCAGCAAGGTATTTCCATGACACGCTTCAGAGAAATGATGCACACTACCTCAAAAAGCCCTGTCCTTCCTCAAAAAGGAAAAAGTCAAGCTCCTCCATATAGATTTGTTTTTCATTATGTTTAGTTGACTCTAGAAAAGACAAACAGGCCACCAATCTCAACCCCTGTTTGTTAAAGAGAAAGAAGGCAGGTTATTGATTTAACTACCACTAGCACCCAGCTCACAAACTCACTACCACTTTTCTGAGAGAGAGCTCAGTTATCAACAGATTAAGCACCACTTTTAGTGGACAGCACTAGACTGAAAGGCACTTAAGTAATCTTCTCCCAACAGGCCCTTTCACAAGTCACCCTGAAGACAACTGAGGCATCACATTACTCAGCAGTGACTGACCNTACAACAGAAATACCATTCATTTAAAAAATTAACCTTACTCCTTTGAGCTGTTTTGTTCTTTAAAAAAATTTTTGAATTAAAAACCTTAAAGACACAGAAATACCCATCCTGAAACATCTCCTTTAGATGGAGGGTTGGCCCAGATTATCTGCAGAGCAGTAGCAGTACTTGGCATGCAGACTGCCTCCCAGGAACCACAAGGTTTAGTAAGACAAGTATTTTTTGCCAAACTCAAAGCAATCAGAAAACCTACTTGAGATGTACTNTTAAAAAAATTTTTGAATTAAAAACCTTAAAGACACAGAAATACCCATCCTGAAACATCTCCTTTAGATGGAGGGTTGGCCCAGATTATCTGCAGAGCAGTAGCAGTACTTGGCATGCAGACTGCCTCCCAGGAACCACAAGGTTTAGTAAGACAAGTATTTTTTGCCAAACTCAAAGCAATCAGAAAACCTACTTGAGATGTACTATCAGCTCTGCCTTGGCAGAGGTAAGAGTGCATTTTCTCCCTCTCAATAAGAGAACATGTGTTCATCTCTTTCTACTCTTTTAAAGATTAGAAAATTCTACAGATTACATGAACTCTAAAAGTGCTCAATCTCAAATGCTGCCTGCATTCTGAAGATAAGATTCAGGTAATCTTAGCTTGCAAATTCTTAAGAGAACCCCTTAAGAAAACCATTTCCAGGGAACAGCTTGTTTCTTGCTCCAGCTACTTCATAAGCTCATCCTTGTGCCATTTATCAATTTTTTAAAAAAATCAATAATGCAATTTTACAGTGGAAAGTATAATTTACTAGCATGTATTTAGGCAGTTTTGCATTGTTAAACATGTAAGACTGCAGTTACATTTGAGATTCTCAGATCAGCTTAGATGTGGAGCTAGAAATGCTTTGGACTGCTACTTGTAACAACACTACAGCTAACATAAGAGCTTCTCAGTAATAATTCTTGTTAGCATAGCACTCAGTTTCAAAACTCCTTGGCATCTGTTTTCTTGTGGCTGCAGAAAGATCCACAAATCATGTTGCAAGGAAGCCCATGCTGTCCCATAAAACCAGCTTGCTATGACTTGCTACTTTCCAGTTTGTCTGCACTTAGAATTCATGATCAGATTAAGTGCAGAACATGAGGCCAATGCTTAATATTCAACATGCCAGTCAGCAAGCCTGCTTAACTTCATATCTGGTTTTATTGCTCACAAATTAATTGTATAAGGCTCTCCTACACTGTTAAGTACAGAAAAGCCTGTTGAGAGGTTTAATCTGCAGAAGCACTGCCCAGTGTAAGTACATGCAAGAAACAGCTACAACAGAACAAAACACTCATGTAGAAGATGGTCTCTTAGAAAACTTCTCTTCCTCACCTGTTTTACAAAGGTATCAAAGTGGCAAAGCAAACAATTTCAATAACACACCAGTACTTGCATTCACTTCCCACGCACACTATGTTAACAAGCAGCAAGGTATTTCCATGACACGCTTCAGAGAAATGATGCACACTACCTCAAAAAGCCCTGTCCTTCCTCAAAAAGGAAAAAGTCAAGCTCCTCCATATAGATTTGTTTTTCATTATGTTTAGTTGACTCTAGAAAAGACAAACAGGCCACCAATCTCAACCCCTGTTTGTTAAAGAGAAAGAAGGCAGGTTATTGATTTAACTACCACTAGCACCCAGCTCACAAACTCACTACCACTTTTCTGAGAGAGAGCTCAGTTATCAACAGATTAAGCACCACTTTTAGTGGACAGCACTAGACTGAAAGGCACTTAAGTAATCTTCTCCCAACAGGCCCTTTCACAAGTCACCCTGAAGACAACTGAGGCATCACATTACTCAGCAGTGACTGACCTGACAGATCCAGCTCCTCTGTTGAGGCAAGGTTGGCAAGACTCCACGTATCGCTGCGTGCCGCCAAGACAAATTTGTGAGCACTGATGTGCTTGTCCCCAACCTTTATCTTCAGATCACTGATACCAGAAAAAAGCACAAAAAAGTATTATGCAGGCTTCTCCTACACTTAGGTATGTACAGATTCAGCATCTCCACGGTATCTATGTCCGGGTATCCGCATGTATGTTCAAATTGTTTGAGACATTAAAACACAATTGGTTAAGTGGAACACGTTGTCAAATGACAATTTGTATTTTTCTAGGGAGAAATGCAATGAGTCATTAATATTTCAAGTGCTTGGATGGGTTTGTTTTTTTAAACCATTTCAGAATAAACAGCAAGAGAATTACTGCAGACGTTAGGAAAAGCGAACAATCTTGAAGTTAAATATTTATGTCACAGTGTCCATACTAATACTGTCAGCTAAGCACCAACGCTTTCAGGCAAGACCAGCAAGAGAACAATGCTGTTTGACAGTAGTCTGAGTGCAAGACAGAATCCCCAGTTCCCAGGAGACCAGCTGTCAAGAACATCCCATTCATCCTGACCCTTTACACCAGGTTATCCACTGCAGTTAGAAAATACTTGCCCTGCTCATTTTGAAATCCATGGCTTGCAAACGTTCTGACTGTGTAGGTGTGCTTTCCAGACCATTTTCCAAATCAAAGCACTGCTATAAACTACAGCACAACACAGAGATGTTACTTAATGAAACCTGCATGGGACCTGCTACCTTTCTCATTCTGTGATATGTAGGCCCTTTTAGACAACTATTCAATGCCTTTACAGCTAAGAAGCTGAACAGAAATAAAGTGCTCCAACTCTTCTGACATATACTACCTATCAAATATTTTAACTAGCAGGCTACAGTAAGCTCTTGCAGGCACAGAGCTTTTTCTCAGGAAGGCTCATGAAGAGATGCTGGTGCAATTTTAACTAAAATGGATTTTCCCTTACACGACTAAACTCCTTTACTATATTTGCATTGCTTTCAGTAACAGCAAAGAAATTGATAAATATCATAGTAATCTCAGAACTTAATCAGCTCAGGGATCTAGAATATGGAAGGGATCCTTAGTGTGCCTATGGAAAAGAAACTAACTATAATTTTGTGTTGAGATTCAAAAGTACAGTGCATCATTAAGTCACATACATCACTAACACAACCAGACAAGCCAAATCAACCAGGCTTCGTTACACACAACAGGAATACAGAACTGAAAACGTTTTAGGACAAAGCCTTTCAAGAAAGGAACAGTTTTTCCAGACACATTGTGCAATTAATTCATCAACTAGGTATGGTTCAGTTCAAAAGTCCTTCTGTTCAAAGGGAGTTTTGCTGCTGACAGTGATCACGGTTAGTTTTCTCTGAACTTGTCTGAGACAAACTTCTGCTTAGAGCTCTCAATTCAAGAACTGGATTCAGTATGCCACAACCTTAGCATGCTCTTCCATCTACAACTGCAACTCAGGACCCCATTCACACCAGACAGCAAAGAATTTTCCTTGTCTAAGACCAGGACCTAGTGCAGTCAATAAAATCAAAGGTTCCTGTAATTCCCCTTTTCCCAGAGGGGGATTCCTTACCTGTACTGCTCTTGCTGATAGAGTTCAGCTACAATGGCAAGCAGCCGACTGATGAAGGTGTCACTGGCATTGTCCTGGTTGGTCTCCACAGCCAGAAGGTTGCACCTCCTTTCTGTATCAACAAGTTTCTTCTGCAGCTTCACATACTCCTGGCGGAGGAGCATCAGGTGCTTCTCCAGCTTGGCCACCTCCTCTGCAAGGCACACAGTGTTACTACAAGGCTGAGACGTGCACACCTTTGTTTGGTATCTGAGGGTAACTTAAACCTCAGATTACACTTGTTTAATTACAACACTCCAAGGAGAGTCTCTCCTCTTCCAAATACCTGAGCATCTCACTCCCAGTATTAAACCTTCTATGTTGTATCATTTTCATAAACTCATTGAAAAATCATAACACAGTGATAAAAGCCACTTACAAAGAAAGCTCTGGATTCTGTTTGGTCAGGAATGCCAAAGTTAGTTTAGGAACTTAGGAAGCTCCTAAAGCCATGGGAGTCCATTTCTGTGGGAATTATGGTGGGGCAGAGGACTAAGTCTTTGGTTCTTACCCATTTTTTCAGCCTAGTTAAGATGCTGTTTGACTTTACAGCTGATACTTAAACCACAAGCAAGCATTACAACAGTTGCTGATGTACCATATCTGCTTCAGGGTATTTAACTGACCTGTTTAGAACTCCTCAACCTGTCAGCTAAGAAACTCCCCAAAAAATGGCCAGAGTGGGAAACAGATTGTCCCCACAATCTAAGTGCCAAAGGCCAGTCAAAAATATATCAAACTACTTCCTGCTGGCGCACACACACTCCTCCACTGGAGACACTCCACTGGCAAGGCATCACAAATGGAGTCAAGTCCATGATGACTATTTCAGTTCGGGATCAGCAAAGCAACAGCACCTGGGAATCTGATCCTTGAACAGGTATTTCCATCCCATTGCAGAACCCACTTCTCCACCACACTTAACTGGTCACCCCACAACACGCTGGGGTAAGTTTTTCACTGAACTCAACCCAGGCCACCTCTGAAAAACCTCGACACTTCACTGTTGGAAGGAAACATCTGTACAGGTATTTAAAATCAATCCAACTTACAAGTGCTTATTTATGGATGAGTTACAAAAACTACATGTTTGCTATTAATCACAGTGCTTTGTTATTTTCCCCCTACCATTAAGTTGATTTTTCAAGGCCAAATCCAAAACCAGTCCTAAAATAAGAGGAGGCAGGGAGGATGAATTTGGACGCTAACCAGTGATTTTAGGTGGGAAAGTTCCTACAAGATTACTCCCTACTAGCCAGGAATTCATATTTCAATGACTGTTCTAAAATATTTACTAAACATCAGTAGTACAAACAATGAGAAAGCAAGCTCTGTTGATCAGTGTTTTCTTCTTGCTTCTGTAGGAAAGTTCAACAGCACAGCTGACCTTGGCCTTGCTCTGACACAGGTCCCCAGGCACAGCATCAGCCTCTGGCTCTGCTGCAGACAGAACACCTTGTTTAGCCTGTCCTCTACAGACCCTGCAGCAAATGCTTCCTCATAAGTCTTTTAACAACTATTGTAATGAATAAACAAAAGGCAACATATCCCATTTTATTTTTCAGTTAATAGTACATAAGCAGGTTTGGCAAGTACTTTCTTCAACAGCCTTTTCGTTAGCTTCATCCTTCAAAACTTCATAGATACCATCTCCTTTGGGACACCTTTCTTTTCTACTGAAATATACTCTGATTTCAGAATTGTGCCACCAGCACCACACCAAGCCTCAAGGAGGGTTTGAAATCCTGCTGTGGTCAGTCTTTCTATGTCAAGATGAATGCAGTTTTGGTGTTCCCAGAACTAGAAGGACATGTCCCTTGAGCAACTACTCCTTCCTCATTTCTCCATAAGGACATTGTTGGAGGGGCACAAAGCAAGTCCTGCAGGGAGAGCAGGAGTCTGACAGGAGCCCAAAGTAAAAGACACTGAGAACTGCACCAAAAATTAGTGTATAAAGAGCACCACTGCTCATCCAGTGAGATTTTCAGACGGCATACAAATTCAAATGCGAGGAGTAAGAAGTTGCCTAATGAAGCTCATTGCATGCACCACCTTACAGAAACACTGCACCTTCCAGTCAAACCACGGGAGCCCAAAGGTGGGAATAAAGAATCCAGACCAGAGGTAACACTGTAAATCCTGTCATTTCACCAAAGCCAGCTCACTAGCTCCAAATCAGCCTGAAATCACTAGGACACAATGCATAACTACCTTAGACCCCCAAACAGCAGGAGCTGAAGCTTAGTGTACGACCAACAACTCAGCTGGTTACTGCTGCTTTCTGGGCAATCCCAGACAATCCCTACTAGCAGTGAAAGTACCTCAGAGAACCAAAGCTTTGAGAACTCTTGTTTTCAGACTGACACCATATGCTTCCTGCAAACTCAGTGAGAAGGACTGACAGGTATTTGCTTACTGTACCAAGTACAAGAATTGTAAAATAAAGAGTTTCTCTTATCCTACATGACATTCTACATGTTGTGTAGCAGTTACACTTGAGGACAGTATTTGATCTTAGAGCTCATTTCAAATGAACATTCAAGAGAGCTCTCGATGTCCACTTAATCAACATTTACAGCAAGGGCAAAGCCTCAGTTTTCCCTTTGAACTGCTCACTTAAAGAGTGAACAAATAAAATGCACAATTACTGCAAGCACCCACACACACTTAATGATGGTCCTTGCCTCAAGACATGAAAGGACAGGCTTAGTAAGATACCAGTAAACCTCTGGCTAAACAGCAATCCAAATGCCTCAGTGAAGAGGATGCCCTGTTTCAGCAGAGCAGAAAACACAAAATGCCTCCTCTGAGCCACAGTCCAGGTAAATAAGAGCGGCTTTTGTTAACAGCTTTCCAGCAGATTGATCAACATCTCATGAACTGGCAGAAGTTTATATTCCACATCAAAGACTTTGAAGAGGATTTCAGGAAAGACTACTGTCATTTTCTTATACGAGAAGGCACAGAAGTACTCAGGAGCAAATAAGATAGCTGAATGCAAGTAGGGAGGCAAAAGGCAGCAAAGACACAGGTAGTACATACCAAAAATTAGAGGGAGAGTCTAGTGGAACCCATCACACAGCCCACTCCACCCATCAAAAGCAGTCTTAAGCCATACAGACAAACTTTGTTTACTTACAAAGAGGACCTGAGTGAAATATTTCAGAAAAACAAATTATTTCCTTACGCCCCCCTACTGCTCCACACTCTGACCCTTATCTCCCCAAGGATGTACAAGTCACTGCTTTCTTGTTCCTCCTCACTTTTGGATACTTCTGATCTTTACCCTGCCACCACCCCAAAGCTCTACAGCTACTTTGACACTCAAGCACTAATCCAACAATTCTCACCCATGCCTGCATGTAAACCTCCGGTATCAGCAGTACAGAACCCAGAAATTACAAACACCAACTTAGCTCTTGTCTTACTAGGATCTTCAGTCCATCTGCAGGTAGCAATTACAATAAATCTGATGCAGGATTTTTCTAGACAGAGGCAACACTTCCTCACGAGAAAAAGCACTTGCCTTCTGAGCTAATAACCACAATTTGACAAGCTCCCTTCCTTAACAGGCCTTCATTTTTCACCTGACTCAACTGTAGCTCTTAACTAGAAAAAGCTGCAAGTAGGTACCTCATTGGCAGGGACATAACGAGCCCCTCTCCCAACATATCCTAAGGAACTGAGAAGGGTGACAACTCCAGCTTGTTATTCCTGTCCACACAGGATCATTCATTGGTCATGTGCTTTTTTTCAGCCAAAAGATCAGAGAATTACTTAAGTCAGGGAAGAATCTCTGAGAAATACAGATTGTCTGAAACAGGGCTTGCTTGTATCAGCTGCAGGTTAGTTCTGCAAAGGAGGACCCTAAGCCAGAGCCTCATACCCCTGAGGGTTTCACTGGGGAAAGTTTCATTACCTGAAGCCAACTTGGACATCTAAAACCCTCCAGAACTGGGTCACCAAGGCTTAAAAGCAAGCATACGAGGTCAGCTAAATATGAAGCAGTGGTATTTCAGCACAGAAGTTAGGCATTCCTCTAAGGACTTATCAAACAGCTTGACTGCAGCATTGTCTCAGCTGATGCATGCCAGTCCAGCAGCATCTGCTCCATCTTAGTCAATATTCTACAACTATTCACCACTGTCCAAGAGCTGCACTTCAAGAGTTGAAGGCTCTGCTTTCACGACTCTAACTTCATTTCCTTTGTAACTTGGAGCATATTTTAGCTCCATTTGCCCACTCAGTTTCCTCCAAGAAAAAGAGGAAGCTTGTCTTGCAGAAAGGAGTAGATCTGTAAAAATCCAAGGGTTTCTTCAAATCCCATTAGGTTAAATTAATTTGAATGGTGTAATTATGACAGTCTTCAAGCAAAACAGCAGCACTCCAGGAGCTCTGCCGATCTCACCTGAGCCTGACAAAAGGGCTCCGGCACAAGTGACCGGGAGGCTGCGGCACAGGCGGCCCGCCCTGCTCCAGGGAAAGCCTCGGGCAGGGCACGCCGGGATGAGACCCCCCGACGGCCCCGGGCTGAGTCCCACCAGACGGGCGGGACCCCCTGCGGCCCCGCCTGACCCACCGCCGGCAGGGAGGGGTCGGCGGCACGTCCTGGCCGGCTCCCACCGCTCACGGCCACCCCAAGCCCCCTCCTGAGAGGCAAAGCCGCCCGCGCCAGACCGGCCCCGCCCGGGGGTGTCCGCCCGCGGCTCCCGCCATCTCCCGCTCACCCCGGGGGCGTCCCGTCCCACTCGCCGCGGGCAGGGTCGAGCCCGTCCCGCACGGGAGAGCGGCGGGAGCCGCACACTGCGGTGCCCCGGGAGCAGCGGAGGCCCCCGATCCCCGGCCCCGCCCGGCCCCTCACCCGGGCTCCCCCCATCACCTTCCGCCATGTTGGCTCCGGCGCCGCAGCTCTCGCGAGACCGCCGTGCCCTGGCGCTGGGGCGGCCGGCGGCTCTCGCGAGAGCAGCGCAACAGCGCCGCCACCGGCTGCGCCGCTGGGACGGAGGCGCTCACTCCGCGTTATCCTGCTTTCTCCCACATTATCCCGCCTTCTCCCGCGTTAACCCGCCTTCTCCCGCGCTATCCCGCCTTCTCCCGCGCCATCCCGCTTTGTCCCGCGGCTCCTCCCCGCCCGTCCGCCGGCACCGCCGGGCGGCTGGCGGCACGGCCGGGCCCCGTCCCGCCGGCAGCGGCGGGAGGCAGTGCGCGGCCGGCTGTGGCCGTCCCGGGATGAGCTTCCCACGTGGAGGAGGCGCCCGGTGATCCCGGCCGGAGCGCTGGGCTGGCGGTGAACGGGAAGGCGGCGACTGGTACGGCTGGGGAACGCTGGAAAAACACCGCCCAGCACCGGGGCAAACGCACCCGTGCATCACCTGCGTTCACCTGCGCCAGCACCGCCGGGCCGCGCCGCCCTGAGCCCGGGAAGCGCCTTCGGCCCAGGCAGTGCCCGCACGGCTGCGGGAACCACAGCGACGGCGTTCGGGGCACGGGCGCTCCTCTGCGCGCCCGGGTCACTGCAGCATCCTCACTTCAATTCCTGCTTTTGTGTCAGAGCCAACAATCCTGGGCACTGAATCTGTGCCTCCCTGGACACTGGATTGGTGCCCGGTGGGTGAAAAGCGGTTGCAAGTCGACAGGCAATGACCAAGTACCAGTAACAGGATCATTTTCCCAGCCACGTGTACCGGCTGTGGTCGTTGCTCATCATCGCTCCTGCTTAGATGCAACAGAAATGCCAAATACTCGATGCTGGTCCAACAGCAAATTTGTTGCTTGCTTTGAGGCGCAACTTTCAATTAAACGTTTGAAGACTTTATGCACAGTATTGTTTTACAGACAATTTTTTCTGGACTCCACCACGAAGTGACCTGTGAAAAGTTGCTCTGCATTATATTTATTTTGGTGTTGGATAAAACAGCAAATCCAGAGCTGGGCCCAGGAGGGCCACAGGCTGTCGTTTTCTAGACATACCATGAAAAAACAACCTGTCTCATTTTGTACAGCTTGATGACAGCTGTACATGACTTTACTGTATAGCAAATTACCCCTCTGCTCATGGTGCTATTGATCTCTTGAGGAACTGTGAGGAAGCAAGTTATTGCTCCCTGATCAGATTTAGTTTAATTTCTCAGTAACAACAGGGATCAGATTTCAAACCGTTGTTATGTTTTGCATCAAGGGAATTGTAATCTCCTCTGAGGATTTGCCTGAGCAAGAAGCTGTTGTATGACAGTCTCTTTAAACCCCAACCAGGTTCTGCTTTGGTTTAGAATCACTCATGCTGCCTCTGAAGGGACTCGTGTTGCTGCTCTGTGTGCAGTGATGGCACTGCACCAAGAGCAGTGCAGCAGATGGTGCAGACACAGTGGAGTCCACCCTACATTGGCCTACCAAAGCCCAAAATACACTTCTAATTGCTTCACTATTCATGTGCTCTGCTTATTGATCATCCAGTTCCAGTGAGTGTTTTCAGGCATTGCAGCAGAAGGAATGTGAGTGACAGCTGACAGTCCTTCTGGGTTTTAGGGATCTTCTCTGGTGTAGCATGGAGAAATAGAAAAAAGAAATTAAGATGGCCACACTAGTTAGACATTCATTAGTACTTGATGCTTTTCTTTTTCCCCCAGTGATGCAGTGATATCGGGAATGCAGGGCAAACCATGTTGGGGCAAAAACCAGCTCAATCCCTCAGCCAGGGTGACAAACCCCTGGAGAAGTTAGTGTTAACTGAGCAGCCAGGTTGCCAACAGCCTGCACAAACCAAACCAGATACAAAGTCCTGCTATAAGGAAAACTGAGGAATGCTGCTTTATTTCCTTGTTCACCAAGAATCCTCATACTACTTGTCAATACTGCAGCTCCTCAGGGGTGTTCCCATCTGGTTTTATCACTTAACAGCTTTCTACCAGTGCCCCTTTCAGTGTGGGGCAGGAACAAATAAAAAGCCAACTGGGATCACAGAAAAGTGAAATAGGCCATTTCATTGCCTGCCAGAGGCTTCCTACAACCTGGACACTTGGCACCAGACCCTGAGCTGCCTCTCTCATTCAGTCACTGGGCATTAGCCATACCTGCAGCTTGTAGATCTTAACAGTATCCCACAGTAACACTCCTCCCCAGGGAGTATCTGGGTCAGGTGGGATCACAAACCATCTGGATAAGCCAAAAACAGGTATCTGAATTTACAGAGAGGGGAATAAGCAGTGCTGTGGAATTCCCAGTTCTTCCATACCACTGAAACAAGACAAACATTTCCAAGCCTACCCCTTAACTAACAAGCAGCAATTCTGGAGAGCATAAAGCTTTGAACCATTTTGTGAAGTTACAGGTGAGTCCATAGTGAACTGTGTGTGTTTCTTTGGACAACAAAACAGAGACGACTGTTGAACTTGCTGAAAGCAGCAAATACCTTGAATTGCTCCAGTTCTACATGCACTGTGGAAATTGAGAAGGAAGGGCAGCCTGTGGGGGAGTAAGTCCATTGCTAGGTGTAAGAAGATCAGGTTTTTTCCAGTCTTTTCTTTAACAGAAAAATGACACAATGCCACCAAAATTCTGCACAGTCCCAACTTGAAGTGGAAAAGGATAGTCATCTGGTGGGAAAGAAACCTGCTCCAAAGACCTTTTGGACAACTGCTCCAACAGGAACTCAAATCAGCTCTGGTGGCTGGAGGATTAAGTGCTGCATACACCTGCCTGGCTGCATAGCCACTTAAAAGCAAATTTAACTAATGATTTCACAAAATAATTCATTTCCAAATATGTAAATGTAGATATCAAATATACCTGTTTATCTTTATCCTTCCCATAGGACAAAATACTACGTTTCCCTCCAAGTCCTTTTACACTAAATGCCTTTTTGTCCCCAAGGGCTGCCTTGCCTCTGACAACTGTCACCACCTTCCACCCCAGCTCCCCTCACAAAACCTTTCAGCATATGCATGCTGCACAGCAACATAAAATGAAATCCAGCCAGCAAATTAGGACTGAAGGCTTCTTAAAAGCCGACTCTGACACTGGAACTCTTGATTTATTACCGGGTTATGCTGTGCTGTGGAAAGAAAAGAATTGAGTCATTTTAATTTCTTCTGTAAAGTTTCTTTGGTCAAAGGCTTGAAAATTCTCATGAGCAGATACTCTGAGATTAGTATTTGCTCACTAGAGGGCCAAAGATGGTTATAATAGGGGTAAAGTTGTATGTTTTGTTTGCTCTTTCATTATTGCACATGAAGCACAGCATGTCCAATTCCCCAAGTGTTTGCCAGTGCTGTGTTGCTGATGATGTCCAGGTAAGTTGTGCTCCAGCTACAGGTCCCCTTCCTACTGCGATACTCAAGACAGCCAGCTTGACACAGGATTATTGGAAAAAATTATATTTTGGAAGAACTCACTACAGAAGGTGACAGAATTCCAAAAATCAAATTACATGAAAATATACATCGCCATTTTCTTTGTACATTAGGTGAGGAAAACTCTGAAGTAGAAGGCAAAGCAGATGAAGGGCCACAGAAAAGAGTAAAGGAAGGAAACTATTTTTGATACCAAACCCAGAAATTAGTCATTTGAAAGCCTACAGATGTGCATGCTTGAACTCAACCTTGAGAAAAAACAAGCCTCCCCCACACACACCCCACCCCACAAACAGGCAATGAAAAAGGCAAACCAAAATTTTCACCCATAAAAAGCAGCTCATTCCTATCTTGGACTAACTTAGTCAACCAAACTTCCAAGTGAAAGCACTCAAGTCCTTGGAAGTTAAAAATCCATCAGGCTGCTGAAGGGTGCTCCATGGCCAGTTTTATTGCTATACCAAATTCAAGAAGGATGAATAATTGGGTTTAAAAAAGGGGTGGGGAAAAAAAAAAAGCACCTTTGAGACTACAAAGGTCATCATAAAAGAAGACACAAGTAATTGATAGCAAATCCTTTCAGGGTTTAATTAGGAAAATTTTAAGTTCTGATGGGGGAAATAAAAGAGACCACATTTCCAAAAACAAAAAAAGAAAAAAAAAGGAAAAAAAAAAAGATACTAAACTTTAATAAGCAAGAAATTTTAATTAAGCCTCAGTGGGTCAAAGGAAAATTAACGTGGGAGGAAAAAAACCAAAACCAAAAAAACCAACTTAGTATCCTAATTGGTTCTGACATGCTTCACAAGTTGCTGTTTTTGTTTTGTTGTTTGTTTTTTTTTAACTCAGGAAACAATGAATAGGGAGAGAAAAAAACCTGCTAAAATCTTTAGAATTTACACAATTCTATCCCTAACTACAGACAGCATTATTTGGTACAATGTGTATTTGTGGATGTACATGAACAGTATATATATTATCCGGATCATGTTGTGCTATGTACACATCTTTACAATTTTTCCTGAAGGTTAAAGCAGTTCATTAGATTTCAAAATGCGTAATCATCTTGTGTTGGCACTTGTTAGGCTCTTGTCAGCATTGATAACTGGCATGTTTTATTGCAGCCCAGTTCCAGCCAGTGTTTGCCAACTTGTAACAACAGAAGTCCAGCAATAGGTGGGTAGAGTGCAGGAAAAAAAACAGTGCCATGTTTCTCAATTGGAGACCTGCAAAGAAATCACAGGTATTAAAATAAAACCCCTCCTCACCCTCAATTATTTTCAAAATGTTAATTAGTTTTTCAAGCTCAAAAAGGTAACTATTACTTGTTCAAGAGTTTCACATACCTCTGAACAGAAGATGGATAAATCCAAACTCATCACCTGAGAAAGACTGGAGTTAGTTCAGCACACTGTGTATCCAAGCTCAATTATCAGTTTCTGGCTCCTGTTACTTGTCGAGTGCACAGTGTGTAAAGCTTTGATTATTCACACATAGGGCTAAACACTGCAGATTTATCACTGAAAAGTCTGTGCATTACTTACTGTGAATGGTGGGTACAAATGGCACAGCAGTGCTTAGCAAGCACTGACACCACAGCCCCCAGTCACACTGGGCTAGTTTGAAACCAGCTGTGGCCCCTTCTCATCCAATTCCCTGCCCATCGCTCCCCTGGGAGGAGTCACCAGACTTAGAAAAGCTTTCGCCTTCCAAAAAAGCAACACAGCCAATTACTTAAAATATTTGTCAAGAGCATTGTTGCACTATAGTGAAGTTCAACATGGCAACAGAGCTGAGGTTAGTTAAGGATACTCTGGAGTGTTACTCACAGTTACTCCCTTTCTCCAAGACAGGAAAAAAAAAGTCAGCTGCATTAACAATTCTTGCACTCCAGTTATAGGCAGACTTTCTGTTGTACAAGACTTTCTGTTCCTTTGCTTAATCTTTTGATCAATATTAAGCATTTTTTGTGTTTAATCTGTACTGGAGAAAGTTCCTTTCAATCAAAGCATTTCTGCAAAGAGAGACTGCAGAACGAATTTGTCACAGATGGAGCCTTCCCCCAACCCCCCCAGTGTTTACAAAAGGGTAAGAAAGGAACTCTCTCCTGTACAACTGTGATTAAAAAAACTACCCTGCAGAAGAATGCAGTAAGGTGCTCTGGTCAGTCAGTACAACCCCTCTGAACTAAATACAGTGCCATATTTCTGTCCCTGAATTACGTAGGCTGTAGATAACCAGTAAATATGGATTTGGGGTTTGCCAGCCAAATGGGTCAGAGCAGTTTATTTGCCAAACCAACCAGTAAGAAAAGGCAGCTTCAACATGAAGTTCTGTTTTGCTTTGAAAAGCAAGAGTGGGAAATTATTAGCTCATGGAGGAAGTTCTTCCTTGGCATACCCAAGATAAAGTGACCAAAGGCCAGGCATTTAAGGGCCATGCTTTAATACAGAGCTTTCTACGAGAGGTTATTAAAACAAAAAAAAAGAAAAAAGTGTCCCATTCAAACTGAGATGGGATTGTGTAAATTAGAGTATCTTGAGTCAGAAGCTCTTTAACAGGGTGGCAAAAAAATGCAAATATCACGTCAGCAACTCTCAGGTCAAAACTTGTCCAAGCTCTCAGATATGCCACAGTTCAGTTTCCAAGCAGAACACAGCTGTTTTTATGAAGCTATTCACAAGCCCTCCTCATTAAAGATGTTTTTTTGGGCTGCTTAAGAGAACACCACCTTTCTTAATATTATTGACAGGTAATATCTCAAATTGATGCTTTCTGCTGTGCTGGGAGACTTTCTGTTAAAACTCCCATAGACACCTGATGCAAACCCTTCTCAGTGGTTCCTGACAACCTCACTGAAGTCTCCTTTAACTCCTATGTGCAACATGCCACCAACGTCTGCAAGATAATCCACAACTCCTGAGATAACAAGACTTTTAAGATGCTTTTAAGATTCTAGTAAGTGTTCTTCACAATAATGAACATCAAGGAATTATCACCCCCTTCTATTACAGCTCCAGTAACCTCTAAGAGCCATTAATAAAGCGGGATGAATTCTAATAAAGAGAAGTTCAGCTTTGAACAGCATAAAACACAAGAATACAAGAGAAGTTCCCCAATTTTGGCAGAATGGGCTGTCAAGTGCACTTATTTCTTTTAGTCTTCAGTACTGCATACAGCCAAAGAGCTCCACTGAGATCATGCAGCTGGGAAGAAAGGCTTGCGGGTTTCTTTTTGCTTTTGAGGGGGAGAAAAATAGTTCAGCAACACTTAAGCAGGAAATCCTCAACTGAGGTAACTGACTTGTCTTGAGAAGGATACTTACCCTGAAAAAAGTGAAGCTACTAGCTGCTGAATAAGTGTCACTCAAAAGCAGTTTCTTGGCTTTTTCTTACACAGCGGGCAACTTTTCTTTTAAATTCTCCATTTCTGTCTTCTCTCCATTCTTTCTGTAATTGAATAGACAGCTTTCAGATGTCAGTCCTACAACAAGGAGTTGTACAAGCTCTAGGAAGACTCTTGGTGTTTATGTTTTCAGACATTAGCCATCTAGTCAACACCTAAATTTGCTTACAATCATTGAGCTACTCAGTGAAAACCTGTGATATTCAGGACTTTGGAAAATTTGCTGGGGGTTTCTGTGCCAGCTGCTCACAAGACAGTGAGGATGTAATTTTCCCCTTGGATTTTAGACACGCTCAAGACTAACCTGGTGGCTTACCAGTATTTCACACTGTCTGTGCTAAAATCTATTTGCTTCAGCCTGGAAAGTAGCAGCAAACTCCACCTGTAGACCACAAGCTGTTGTTATGTGTATAGTGTCTTTAACTGCAGTGGTGAAAAGGGTACACAGGTACTGTGGAGCCAGCAGTTACTCTGAGATTTTTTTTTTTTAAAGACAGTTTCAGTTGCCTTCAATCCAGCCAGGACACTCCAGGACAGAAATACAGAAGTCACAGTATCTAGAAGAGGCACAGCAGTGTCCTTTGAAAGCAAACACCTCCTAGTTAGATATGGCTGTAAGACACTGGCCCTGTGAGAAAGGCCTTAGGAGGATACTCAGCTCACCTACAGGGCTGCTCTCTGGGACAGGGATCTGATTTCAAAACTGCAGAGATGAAGAGCCAAGATAAAGATGAGCAGGAAGATAGGTAAGAGGGAAGTCTGAACCCAGAGATGCACACATGAAGGTATCACAAAAACCTACACAAGAAAGTGCAGCCAGGTTTGTTTTGTGCCAGGCTCACAACAAGGCCAGATGGAAGCACAGGAGCATCAGGTGTGGTTAAGATTGATGTGCTGGGTGCTGCCTTCCAGTCAGATGTTCAGATAAAGAGCCCCTTATTTCATGAAGTTCTACAGTTCTTAGGTTCTGATACAAGCAATATAGTCTTACTGCAGGGGTGAGGGAAGGGGTTAAACCCCCCCACATTGTTTCACCTGATGCAATCGAGCATACAACAGCTTTTCACCCCCACTTGGAGTGAAGGTTGGAGTACATTTGAGTGAGAAATGGTAAACCCTAACATCCATCACCTCCAAGCTGACTTAAACTGTCTTAACTTTCCTATGAAAGCACAAATAAGGCTACTAATCAGTTTGTTCTTTTTCAGCAATTCATGCAGCAAACATTTGGTTCCTTGGATTGGGACACAGGACAGCTCACACAAGATGGCTTAAGGCCAAGAACAGCATTGAATTTGTGCCCTCTGAGCTTCAGAGCCTTAGGTTTTTGTTTCTTCTTTTTATATTTGTAGTTCTATGAATTGTTCAGATTTGAATAGCAAGCAAAGTGTCCAATTTGACAGCTGAATCTCCAAAAATGTAATTTTAGGTCATGAACTGTTCTATTTACTTTTCAAAATATCTATTCAGGTTCCTGATCCTCATTTTTCTCCCACTCTGAGAGACAGTACTCCAACATGCATAGTTCATTTTGCCCACAAGCAGGTATATCCCCTGCTCCTAAAATCCTTTGAACTGCCTGTGACACCTTATTCACTAGACTCACTTAAAAGCAGAAACTAATGACAGCAAAGTATCTTATAGTAACTGCCAAATTTTATTGCTGCTGTAAACACAGGAGCTGCTGATTCTTCATTACCCTGATGAGTATGTTTTTTGCTAATATGAAGAGATCTACAATCCAGCAGGAGAAGCCAACTGCTCAAGCAGCATTTTAGAAGTTCCTTGAACCATGCAATGCCACAGTCAGAAAAATAGTTTCTAGCATCCAAAGTGATGCCTCACTACTATCTTCACAGTCAAATTTGGATTTTTTTTGTTCTTTCAAGCTGGGCTAGAAAAAGCTGTTTTCATTTTTCACCTTTACCCTAAGGCAAATTCATTTTGTGTCTGACTTTTCTAAGGTAAAAACCAGAAAAATAAAAAACCCACTCCTGAAGTAGTTGTCAGAATGGGGCACAATACAAAAAGTCTGATGTCAGGAAGGTGACAAGCACAGCTAAAAGCACGTGCTTTCCTCAGGCTTAGGCCAGCTACAGTCAACACACACAAGTTTGTGAAGTGAGAAATTCTAATTGCACTTTCAGCATTTCATTAATAACTTGCCCCTCCCAGTGCTCTCAGCAGGAAATGTCCATATTTCCTGGGTGTCTGTTTCCACCAGTAACATGGCACAAAAAGGGGAGGTCCAACACTTAAAAGGATTAAATGAAGAAATTGTTCACTACAACTTTTTTGTTTGTTTTCTGCTTTCCTCCTATTAAATTTTTTCCATGTGAGTCTGTTCCATGATGATTTTTCAGCAGAGCTCAACCACCTTTGAAAATACTCACAACATAGCAGATCAAAGGCTCCAGGAAACTACTAAACTCCCACCCACTTTGGGAAGGTATTGTTGGCTGATAGAGCAGGTTAACATTCCTTTACAAAACTCTGCATCTCACAAGTCCCATCTCCTTCCTCCTCACTCCCACAGTTAAGAGCTAAAACTTCTCTTTTTTGAGAAGACAACACTCACTGCTGAACTGCAATTCAAGAGCATGTCAGTGTTATGTCACATGAGTGGGGCCTGAAGTCTGTCCCCCTATGCCCTTACAGAACTGAGACTTTCTCTCCCCACCACAAACATTTCTCAGCCTCATTGTTATATCCTGCTCAGAACACAGCTCTTCTAGAGAGCTGATAGCTGTGTTTATACACACACAGCACAGGCCATGCTCCAGAACACTGTGCTGCATCCAACACTTGCATCTCACTTACACCTGCAGATTCCTGGTCTTTGTAAATCTGACCATTTTTCCTCACTCCTGAGCCAGTCAGTCTAGTCTGGGACAAGCCTCTCTGAGTTGAAGGTCAGATGCCCAATAAAGCCTTTGAATATCTTCTCAGAGCACAGATCTACACAGTCAAACCTACTGCTCTAATCCATGAGACAGGAGGACTGTTCTAGAGAAGTGAAGAAACTTCCCAAGGCTAATTAGTAGTTCTGACAACATCACTGCTTTTCCCAACACAATAATAGCCTTAGCCTGTGAGAGAAAAGGTTTTTCCCAAAGTTACTGTTTGCTAAACTGGAGACAGAACTCCACTGCAAGGGTTCTACATTGAAGACAATTGGCAGACCAAGGAAAGTCTTACCGCTGCATCAACATTAGCAGGAGAATCACCATTGGGATCTGCCAGCATAGAAATAACACTAATCATTATAGTTTCCACTGTGTGAATGGGAAGCCAGCGTTCCTCAGGTTTTTCATAGCCATATTTGTCTTCTCCAGGCTCGTGAAGGATTGAAATGCAGACATCGCCGTTCTTGTCAACTACAAAATAGAACAAGGCATATTTCAGTCATGAACAACATGCTGGCATTTCTTCAGGACAGTCATGGAACTCTTCATCTTCATTCCAGCTAGTCTGAAACACGTTAGTGAAGACACTTTATAAAGAAGGAAAGTAATTAACTATTGCAGAACTTAAACTGTAATAAACAGGGCTGGTGGAAGTCTGCATGTGCCTGGACTCCCAACAGAGAGGGCACACAGGGAGGAAGGACTCAGTCCAACATCATGCTGCAACTCTCAAGACTATTTATTTAGTCAGGCTTCCACTACAGCTTTTTCTGTTAAGTTCAGCAAACTCAAGAATGACTTCTTTCCACAGCAACAGCATCAGCTGGATATTACTGGAACATACTGAAATATGATTTAAACTGCTGGAATTAGAAAGTGCCTGACAAGTACTCTGATATTTCAGAGCTGAAACTGACACAGCATTAAAATATTCCCTGTCCTTTTGATGGGAGCGCTGTCTCCTCCCACCTTTCAACATTTACAGCTTCTGAAGTTGAAGAACATTTCTCTTTCTCAGTAAAACCATCTTCCATTTTATTTTACCTTCCCATCAAACCTCCATCAGTCCATAGGTAAATGAGACATTAGGAGAAGTCACCCTTTAGAGGGACTAAAAGATTTCTTTTCATGCTTCACTAGATGAGGACAACCTTGGGCCTTCTATACTGAACTGCCAAGTCAGTAACAGCAAGATGAAATATTTGAAGGTATAACAAAAGGCAGCTACAGAAGTCAAGTTTCTCCTCAGTCTAGAATTTTGCACTTAAGAAAAAAATTA
This sequence comes from Nicator chloris, assembly GCA_013400495.1. Classification (NCBI taxonomy): domain Eukaryota; kingdom Metazoa; phylum Chordata; class Aves; order Passeriformes; family Pycnonotidae; genus Nicator; species Nicator chloris. The sequence goes on from WAAE01010707.1 coordinate 216,366, forward strand.
AGAAAAAATCCCTGAACAATTACCAAGAATGCAAGAATCTACTCTGAATAGCTTCTGAAAATACTTACAGAGTATTTTATGCTCTCAGAGCAGCAATATTAAAAACTCTGCCATTGTTATTACTTCTCTATTAAGTGAGGATGGCAAAGTAAAAGCAGAGTTTCATATTTCTAACACAAACAGAAATGTATCTATTTGTCTTCACTGCATTTTAGTCCTGAACTGCAAAAAGAAACTTTGACATTTCTTACCATTCGGATGCCAGATTTCTGTGATGAATTTCATTTTTGGCGGCCTCAGTGGGTAGTCTTTTGGAAAAGTAAGATGAGCCTTGAAAACACCACCTTCACTGGGGAATCAAAAATATCTTAGTAGAGTTTCTTGTAAGCTTAAGCTGAAGATTGGAACTTACTGATGTTCTAAGTTTACACCTCACACAACTTCACATCATGTTGGTAATTAACAATATCAACACTTCCATATGCAATGTAAAGAGTTTCTACATTGAGAAGATCCTTTCACAAGATACTGCCAGTTCCCCAACATGATCTTTTTTAGAAGTAGGATGATGTTCCAGAGGGGAAAAACCATGGGGGTGGGGGATTTAAAAAAAAAAAAAAAAAAAAAAATCAAAAAACTGCCAAGGAATTTACCATCTGGAATCACAACTTACTTTTTTTTTCCCCCTCCCAGTACATTTATTAACAGAAAAAAAAAGGTATTGCCAATAACTGCCTTTCTCAAATCCAGCCCAGCAGACATCCATTTTCCTCTGTTAGAGACCTCAGTCCTAATTATGTGGTCTCAGTCTGCAGCAGTGAGCCCCAGGGAAAAACTGCAGAAAGCTCTGGCTGTGTCTGAAGCATTAAATGTAAAAAGACTTCCAATGCCACCTTTTCAACACTAAGCTAAAGCGACTCAGGCATGACAGTGAGGTGTTCTGCATTAGTTACTCCCTCAACTGGAAAACAATAATAAACAAGAGACATCCAGGTTTTATGTGGAGTTACTGGCCAGGAATAGTCCCTTTTGAAAAATGTGAAGGCTTGTATTAGATGGAAAGGTTTACAGATGGAATACTTTGCTAATGTCAATAATACAACATTTATCCTGCTACCGTCATTTCTTCTAACTGAAGGCTGTAATAAAATTTGGAATTGCAAAGGCAGAACAAAAAGTGGAACATAAACCTCCTAAGAAGATGGCATGAGATGCACGGTGTGAGAAGCTACTCCTCAGCAGCCACACAGAGAAAAGAACTGGGGAACAGAGAACTGTTCAGTGCATTTTTTTTTCCTGTATTTGTAGAGTAGGAGTCTCTAAAGTGCACAGCTACCAAGAAAAATAACGTTTTACCACCACTAATCAAAGGGGTGCAGTTCCAGCAAGTGTCTCAAAAAAAACCCCAAAGAAACAAACAAAAATCAACCCCAAAATGCACTGCCTTTAAGTAACTTGGCTCTTTGCCTGCCTTTTCTAAAATTTGTGAAAAATAAATGCTGTGGGTTCAGATCCCCTCAGCTGCTTCAGTTTCCAAAGAATCCTTCATCCCAGGAGAGGTAAGAACTCCAGAAGCACATCCATATTATTTTAACATCCATAATGTCAAGACAAAGGAGAGCTAGATTGTATTTGTTGGTAGCACTGAACCAGTCAAACTTTCTTCCAAACTGAAAAAGCCCTTCTTCCCTTTTTTAAAGAAGCAGTTCCTAAAGCTGTAAGGCATCCCTGGTTGCCCCATATAAAATGCATATAAATACAGGTTTTAAAGTGGATATACATTAGATATCAGTTGATGAAATACAGCTGTCAATTAAGGGACATCAATGCCATTTTAAGCAATATTCCTGATAAAAGGGTTTCTGTCAGTAGAGTAATGCACTAAATCTAAAGTCTTTTCAAGTAAACTCAGAATAAATTAAATGGGACCAGGAATGAGACTGTTGTTTGAAAATTGTTTATGCTAAACTATTATATATGATTGTCCTTATCAAACAGCCCAGGGAAGAAGGATTCAGTGTAACACTACCCTGAAAAATAGCAACCAGGGACTGGAACAAAAGAGAGGTTTCTTACCTAAAAGCCTCAAAAAAAGCTCAGGACCCTATAAAAGTGGAGTTAAAAAACCACTATTGCAACTTTTAACACCTAAGATGACAATCAATTAGAAGCAGCATTTCTTTATTGACAGTATTTATAAAATAGCCATGAGAATGTAACAGAAACACAAGGCTGTTCAGAAAAGGTCACCAGAAGTTGGAGAAACCATCTCATGCACGACATGAGAACCACAGTGCAGTGAGCTTGAGGAAAAGCCAAGCAATTTGATTACTGGGTTTAAATACTTATTTGAAGTCTGCCGACAGACCTACAGAACTTCATGCTGCAACCAAAACTGACCTCGAGTAAGTGTCATGAGGCTTTTTGTATCAGTAGTTTACCACTGCAACAGCTTAATGAAGAGAACAGAGTTCATCTTCAGGAGTACACTTTAAACTGACCTCTGCTAGGCACAGAACCTTTTCCCTGAAACTGGAGTAGATGATCACCCCGAAGTACTCCAGGTCACACTTGAAGTTCTCCCATCTCAAACTGACAGGATTTGAAGCTCATTCTATGGACTGCTGCAGTTTCCTCCAACTACATACCGCTTCAATGGCATATTTTCCTGCCATCACAATCATGAAGTTGTAATGGTTTAACATAGCACTATCAGCTCAACTACTGCCTCCCAGCAGCAACAGCAAATAGTGGATTTTATCTGCCTTACTTACATGTGAAAGAAAACAGAAGCTGCCTCTAAGTGTACCTATTCTCTTTCTTTTCCATACAAGTACAAAGAGATCAGTGTTGCCTTTTCCCAGGGGAGCAAAGCAGTTTAGAACTTCTACATAGCAAATCCAGCTATTTACATGTATTCTGCTGGCAACAGAAGAGTTAATTTAGTATGATAGTTTTGGTTAGCTTCTCTTCACTAGGAGCACACTAGAAATAGTAAATCGAGTTCACTGAAGTTTCTGTATAAGTATCAGTACTTACTATAGTGTATCTGGAGGACCAATAATAAGGACTTCCCATCGATAAAGATCATTGTCATCTATTAAGCCCGCTGAAAAGCCTTCCACTGGATTTTTGTTGAGCTCTGTGTGGGAAAAAGAATTTAAGAGTAACTTTAGGTGCCTGTAATACACATTTGCTGGTTTTGCTCCTGCGTCCACACATGACCAAAAAACCCGGTGACATCTGGCGCTTGCTCACGGACTCAGGGCCTGAGTGAGTGCCCTCAGCTCCCCCACCACAACCACTTCTGCCAGAGCTGGGACCACATCTGACCCAAAAACTCTCCCAGTGCAACGTGAGCGGAAGGCCAGAACAACACACAACTGAAGGACACGGTCTCCTAAACCAGATACCAATGAGTGTTTAAGTCAGGAAACAGCTTTCTAATAATAAAAAAGCTTTACAAGACCCCCAAGGAGAGAGCTTAAATTAAAGCCTGTCTTTAACTGTAGAAAACGTTAACAGAAGACCAAAGTCACATTATGTTTTTATTTAAAAGTAACATTCTAATTTGTTCCAATGATTTTTTGTTTCAGAAAGTGAAAGCATTTGAGACCTGTGCCAGTGAATTCTGGAGATAATAATTTACTATATTTTGAAGTAGTACAAGAGAACATAGAAGATAAGCTGCTATGATGTTCAGGTATGGGGGTTGTGTGTTTTTATTTCTTCCTTTTGCTCAGTTTGTTCCATCAGTGATAAGCAACAGAGCATTCTACACATATAGGCTACTTCATACAGTTACTGCCAGGTAGAGGCTTCTCTGGAAATAGCTACACACAAGTCACAGCTAGGTCTAGACTCCACTGAACTTCTGTTTTCAGCCTGCTCCAGGAAAAAAAACTAAGATTTGGAATTAAACACTTCAAACGAGTTTTGCCTATAATCCAGTGGTGGAAGTAGGAAGATGAGAACATCTATTAACTGACAGCTTCAGATCAGAAATTACATTAAATGCCATATTTATGCCAAATTCAAATTCTTCATCCAGCATTTCCAACAGTACATACAAAGTCCTGACAGATCTTGGGTACTTAGGATACAGCAAAGGGGCAAGAAGTTGTTCCTTTAACTCGTCAATAACTTCCAGATTAAATTAAGAATGTCAGTTATTGTGAAAAAACCTCCCAAAATAACCATACTTATTTTATAACCTGTCACACACTATGCAGTCCTCATTATTCTGTTCCACAGCACAGTTTGTCTAGATATTTCCATTTTGTAAACCTAAAAGCTGTAAGACTTCAGTTCAGAGGACCTTATAATGCCCTCAGGTACATGCAGAGGAACTTCAAGTGAAAACCTTGTACCTTTCAGGAGAAAAAGCTGCCATTAAGTCCAAACTGATTTGCCCATAAGCTTGCAATCACTGGTGGCCAGGTAATTTCTGAACTATTTCAAGTGTGGCTGAAAAAGGCAAGAAGAATCAATTCAAGCTCTACACAGAGGAGTCTAAGTCCACACTAGGAAAACAAAGTGCTCAGCTCACATGAAGGACCGAGGTCCTGAAGAGGGAGACAACAGGAACATCAACTTTGGTCATTACTAGTTTAGTCAAATTTATCCACAAAGATGACTCAATTCTAAAATCCCAAGGAACATATTGAAAGGGGTTTTCCTAGGAGCTACTCAAAAGGGTATAATCAGGAGGTGAGGTCAGCCATTCAGTCCCCAAGGTGCAAGACAAAGATTTGGGTACTGAGCCCAATCATGTTTTTTCCAGACAATGTCTGAAAGAAAAAGCAACATCACAGGCTCTCTAACCAAGATATAAACCTCAAACCCAAGAGCGACAGCATGGCCATGCCTCCTCTAAGCAAATCAGTTTTCAGACTCTGGCATCTGTGAAACTTTGTGGAAACAGCTGCACAAGCTTGAGTAACTATTTCATCTTAGCTGAAAGGGCAGATAGCCTAGGGGAGCATCTCACACTAAAAGAGAGGATCACCAGTTCCTTACTACCTCCTTAATACAAACATTTCTTCAGCATGGTCTATTAAAAGTTCCATCACATCAGTAGTTGAATATAACCTGCTTTTTCCATGTAGGATTTCATTTAAAAATTGCCTATTGCTTGTGAAAAAAGCCATCTCTGCTCAGGACATTTACATCTTCCTTTCAGATATTATTAGTATTGTAATACAGAATACCCACTGTAGTAACTACAGAATCAGAATGCAAATACTAGGTTTGACTATCTCACCTCAGACTTCCAAACTTGAATTTAAGCCAGTGAAACAGAAGTCCCATAATTTCTGCGTTTCCACAGAAAGAAGGATTTGTGCCAAGTTCTGTGTGAACTGCTGCAAGTCACACTGCTCACATTTACCTTCTTTATTGTTTGCAAGTTATCACTGCTCACTGGTAAGACTTTAAAGATTGCCAGAACTTAAGACTGAAAAAATTCAGAATGTTTCTCTCTATTAAAATATGCCACATTATTTCCAAAGCCAATATACACATTTTCTTCTCTATTTCTTAATGTGTGCTGTTTCAATGTCTTTCTACATCTGTCTCAGCCTCAAAGAACTTTATCCCTAAGTAACTGCAAACATTTTTTCGTGTATTTATTCCCAAAAAAAGACAGCTCTTGCACTCTGACTCACACCTAAAACCATGTATATTGCAAGAGAACTTGTGAGAAGGACTAAGATTCCTGGATGCCAACTCCTTTAAAGTAGAACATCTGTAAACTGCATGAAAGGGACAATCATTAATAAAAATCTTCAGTTAAAGCAGTTTGCTTAGTGGATGTTGCCTATAAAGCAAATGAGCACGTTACTTCTTTTACAGGAGGTGGCATCAGTCTCAGCTTGTGAAAAGGTTACTTTCCTTCCATGACAGCAGTATTGAAGCACAGCTCAAACAGCTGCTGATTGCAGAAATACTCTGAGGAAAAACAATGAATATACAAGCTCATGCATCTTCTCCATGAGAGGTATGCAGAATTACCAATGGCAATTTAAAAATGAGCTTTTCCATCCAGATTATTTATGCTAAACTAAACAACATGGCTGGCAGGTAGACAAAAAAGGAAGTCTCAGGAAAGTTCTGCACTGAGACATGAAAAGCATCATCCTTGGCTGCTTTACCATGGATTGCCAATAGCTGCTACTCATTAAAACCTGCCAAGGCCCAAGGTTTGTTTGGCTTTGTTTTTTTTCCCTGGATATAGTCAGTGCTGTGTATCAGGAAAGTTAACCAGTAGTACCACCTGTCTCCTGCCTCTCTCTTCACTAGTTGAGCCTCACAGTAAAATGCACCAAAATCCCAAAGGAATAGCAATGCAGGCAGGGCACGACAGGAACACACACGGCTCAGTCACACGGCTGCTGCCAGGCCGGTGTCACTGCCCACCCACCGAGTGACACTGACGCTGCACCCGGAGCAGGGGACACCTGCTCCCTGCGCCTGTCAGTCCCCACCAACCACAGCACTTAACTGCTTGCAGCCTGAACAGGAGCTTCCCTAGACAAATATGTGGATAAAGCAAAGGATTCAGGTCCCTTCTCCAGGCAGGGAGAGAGGAACAAGCTCTTAGGGCAGGTCTTCTACAAAGCCCTGCTGAAGAACTGCCCTCGAAGTCCTGGAAAAGCAGAGAAGCCAGACACGCCTATGAAGAATTGGATCCTTCCACATTATTTTTCCAACAACTTTACTTTGAGATTTCTTGTTCAGCTAAAGAGATGCTGTACTTTTTAAACATAAGTGAGTACATTAACATATTTCCATCGTGTGCATGCCTAACCAAACGCCATTTACTTACAATTACTATATATTACAGCTTGTGGTTTAGCACTTCTGACAATACTTCTTGCATTTCTCATTATTTAATATAATAGGCATTTTTCTACCCAGCAAAAGAAAAAAAATCCAAAACATTCTTATACTCAATCTAGAAGCAGTTTCAGGTAGAGCCCTTTGCAGACCAAGCAGCAGCTGACAGCCAAAGCAGCACACACCTGGACAGCTGCCAAGCAGTAACATACTTGGAACAGAATCCAGTGTCTGCTTATAAATTAGACATTCAGTTCCTTTAATCCCAGTCCTGAACCTGGGATTAAATCCAATACCTGATTTGAGAGGTGAGGAAGACTAAAGGCCCATAATCCAACAGACTTGTTTAAATCCAGAACAGATTTTAAAGCCCCATGGCTCCCTTTCCACATGATCTGCCACACAACACACTGTCTGTCCCTTTAGCTCTTACTAAAGCAGAACTAAGTTAGCATTGCCTTAAACTTGAACCAACACAGTACTATGGGCTGCACTTCCAGTTTCAGTGTTTAGTTTACATCAAGCTACTGATGTTCCCACACTCACTGAAACTGCCTTTATATAAGCCAAGAGACTTCACCAATCCCAGAGCAAAACAGCATCAACAAAAATGACTAAGCAGAACGAGCCCCATAGCTCCATGGAACAGCTATGTACGGCATCCAAACTTTTCAGCCTGACGTCTCACCCAGCCAGCCACTGCATATGAACTCTTTGAGTATTTTAAGCTACACTACAGTACAAAGCTTTCAAAAATATGAGCTCCTATATTTTTTAATAGCAGCCTCTTTAGTAAGTTACACAGTGTTCGAGTTTTGTGCACCCAGTGGATAGAGCACAACACAAAAACAGGCTAGGGACCCCAAGTCCTGGCTAAGGCTTCTGGATAAACCATCTAGCTGGCTTACACAGCTCTCAGAGCAAGCAGGCCATATCAGCACTTTACATCTGCTGCACCTTAGACTTGGGTTGTCTTTGTTGCTTTTTGTGAGGCTCAGCACTAGTCCAGGAGCTTCTAACAACTGTTTACATTGAAAATCCTCATTCTAGACTCTCCTTCTCTGTACCCCACACTGTAACTTCCATATAGTCCTATTACTTCACTGAGGTCAGTTATGACTTCCAAAACTTGGTTGCCTGCAGGATCCAGCTGTACATATTAGATTCTAGAGAACTAGGGCTGAGATTATGATAAATTAACATGATCTCTGTGTGGAGATGTATTCCCCAAGCTCTCCATTTTAACTGCTTTCATCATGTTCTGTCTTGCTCTGCAAGCTCATCCAAGAAGTAGCCAGCTAACGTAGCACAAAATATGCACACACTCCTGATAGCCACTGTGGGAGTGACAAATAGATAGCACTTAAGGCAGAATAGATTAAGTCTCTGAAGGACACTGAAATTATTTTGAAGGGAGACTAAAGTAGTAAAGACAAACCTGTCTTAAGCAGAGATTCTACCAACCATTTCAGTAGAAGCTTTAGGTTTGACTTCAGCCTGGCAACTAATTTCCAGTGCTCCACACATCACTCCTTCTTAACAAGGGCAGCATGTCAGATGCTTCTACAAATGAAATTCTGAGCTCAGAAAATTTGTAAGAAGGGTTGCACAATTAACATTAACAGCCAGGCTGCATGTCAGTGCAGTGCTAAGCACCTTTGTGTACTGCTTCACTTGCCATTGCCTCAGCTATACCTGTGAAGTCTTCCTTAGATTTGCACAGTGAAGCAGATTTTGAAAGGACAGAGGACAACGTTGGAGGTTTCTTGTTTGATTTTTGGTTTTATTCCCACTCAAATTCCTAGCCATGGCCACAGTTCAGCTTTGCAAACAAGTGGAGAGCAGCACTAGCCCAAAGTTCCACTACAGGTATGAGGATTAAGGTACCAGAGAATCTTGAGTAACTAGAGATTGGAATTATTTTATGAGTAAGGTATCACATTATTCTAGAATTAAGCTAAAAATTGAGTTTCTTGATACTGTATATTCTGTAGCTCCACTGTCATAGGAGTCATGGCATACCTGGAGACAGACAATTTGAAGTTCAGGTCAGTTACTTAGTGGAAAACTGAGTCTTAACACACCAACCAGGAGCTTGCAGGTCTTTGGTACTGCCTTGGTTCTTAAGGAGTTCTCTGTAATCCCTCAAGCCCATGGTGGTGGACATCAGTAGACATCGTCAATGCTCCTTTAGATTTCTCTCTCATGGTCTCAAAACCAGCTCTGAGACAGTCTCAACTAGAGCACAGATACCCAGCAAGCAATCTAACCTGGCAACCCAGTTAACCCAGCCCACGGTCTGTTCCCATGCACCAGTTCACCTGGGAGTCCTAAAGACAGGCAAGAACAATCACAACCTATTTTGAGGCGTTTCCTTTCTTCAGCACTCTTCATACATGGACCCTTCTGTGTACACACACTCAAACCAGTCCTTTTCCAATATCCCACACTACAGAAGGAAGGTCTGCTTCTCCCTCCCTCAATGCATTTGCCGTTAAGCAAACATCTAAACTCAGTAACTTATGTGGACCACATTGTGCCTACTAAGCCTACAAATATTTTCTTTCAAAACAAATGTGGTGTTCAAATTACTTTCCTGTCCAAATCATTGGAAATACAAAACATACTCATCTGATGAAAACCTTTGAATGCCATACTGTTGTCTGAAGTTTTGGAAGTTATGCTTCCAGAATTAAAGTTCTTAGCAGTAAGTTCAAAATATATGTTCAAATTATCATCAGCCATGTAATTTTGGTAGAAATCAAGATAAAATGTTGCCTGAACAGCCTTTGACCAGAGGAAGGATGCTGTCTATCCCATCAGACCAGAATCCAGCACAGTTACACTACCCAGGTTAAAACGGAGGTTGAATAAGGTCTGTTAAAAGACCACAACAAAACCATTCCCAGTAAATTCTAAATTTTGAGGGGAAGTGTTACAAGGAAGGGAAAAAAAAAAGGATAGTAAGAAGAATTGGAAGAACCCTGACTCGGAAATGCGGATGTAAAAGGAAGCAATTATGTCACCAGGGAATATTCAGTGCTTTGCCCAGAGTCCACTAGAGCACAGAGCCACATTCATCTGCCTCACTCAGTGTAAGAAATGCCACCTCCACTTTGTCCTCCATGTTTGATGCCTGTTTCCACTCTTAAGAGTTAGACAAGTATTCAATGGGTATCTGCCTCTGTCCGTATTTGAGATGGTCACCCTCAGCAGCATTCAAGAGATCTTATCAGGGTAAGTAGTTTCTGAGACACCATAATGATCTCCTCCCGAAGCAGGTGTCAAAAACAGGTCACATGAATCACACTCTACATACACTTATTTCTCTCATCTACAAAGGAGCCTAGAAGTTTCAGATGGCTACTGTACACAACTGCTGGGATTTGGCAAGACAGGTGTCATCCTAGGTGCCACTAATGTAGCTGAGTTTACAATGGACAGGAGAAGTTGATTAACTTCTTAAAAGCTAATTACCAACAGACTAAAGCTAACAAAAAAATTCCATCCAAGTATCTTCTGAGCAGTCACATAGACATTAATCATGAAATAGCACTGCTGCACAGAGCCAAGGGTTCTAGGATGTGTATGGTTCATAGACAAAAACAGAACACCATTAGAAATCCACTGAAAAGTCTCTATGGCATGCCTGTGCCACAGGGAGATGTTAACGTTTAAGTTGTTGTGCAGGTCAAGGACAATTTTCCAGCTTGTTTTCTCTCCTGCTTAGAATATGAATAACAGGTTTGCATATCCTGAGACATATTGTTATTTAGAATTGTTTTAAGACATTCCTTTAAATGACTCCTGACAGCACCATCTTCTGGATCAGCACCAAATGCCAGCCAGCTAAAAAAAAAGCCAGCTTGACCTATGAGGTGTATGATGACAGTACAGAAATACCTTTCCCTTAACAATCCACACACAGAGACCCTGTATGTGAAAATCTTTACAGAGCGTTTCTATCAAAAAGTCTTTATTATTATTCTAAACCTGTGCAAAAACTGCTCACGTTTCTGTCCAAGAGAGCAGTTATTTTTATGGAACCCCATTTCAATTAGATTGCTATACTTACTGTTCTTACAAGGTCTGGATATCTGATCTCTGCTCCAGCTGATATGCCTTGGACTTGAGAGTAGGAAAGGAAAGCAAGTATGAACATTTACACTTGCAGGGTGGCCTAAAGCTCAAGCCTACTAGAGACTGTAAGTGAAAGATCTTATCAAGACCAGACAGTGACAGATATGCACACACCACTCAAAACTGAAGCACAGAGCAGGTGCAGTTTAGTGAGAGCAAAGGCCTGCATGTGAAGTGTTGCCCTGACTCCGTTCCCATACACTGGAACAAAAAGTGGACAGGAAAGTTTCAGGAGTCACATGCCCTCCTCCTCACACAAGCCACCTGCTCCCCTTTCTCCAGGCACCCAAGTTTGCACATTCATTTCAGTATTTGGTTAGTTCTTGCTTTCAGAACAGCAGCCACTTTTCAGATCAGTTCCACTTCATTAGAACCCTGTCTCTATGCTGGGAACAAACTGTTGTATTTTACATCAAAACAGAGGTTGATTAAACACACTACAGGAAGAAAATTTAGGAGAATGCCTACTTGAGGGAAACTAAGTTTCACCTACAAAGGTCACTTATTTTCAAACTGTTTAACATAGGGCTTTGGGGGAACTAAAAATCAACCTGTACCAATCACAGAAGGGACCAAGTAATCCTACATTAGTTGAATATGCATATACTGTTCCAAGTCTGTCTTGCATTAAAAAGATATCTCAACTATATACAGAAATGTCAAGGCAGAATCAGCTATAATTTCATGTGGTTTAATCTGAAGACCATTCACTCTACTTGATTTATCCCTACCAGTTTCTCTTAAACAACTATACATATATATAGCAAATCAATAAATCCTTAGTTTGCAGCAAATAACTACAATACTGAAGTTGGAATCACTATCAATGACACAAGTCAAGACATTTTAGTTGGTTTTGCATGATTTCCACATCTCCAAACGAAGCTCTTACCAACAAAGCAGAAATTCTGATGAAAGTATTTTCTCAAATGGTATTAATTTTGCTCCTTCCTTCAGAGGATCTCTTGCAACAATTTCCCATTGCACTATTCTCAATCAAAACAAGACTAAAACACACTACTGCCAGATCCAGATATGCCCTTACTTTGGTGCAACTTATAATGCCTTGTTTGGGGGGAGATGAGAAAGAAAGAACTCAGTTCGTGGTAAGTTTGGTTCTTTCCCTGAAAGATTAGTAAGCTGACCTAGGCAGAGCCAAGGCAGTGACTCCTTGATGAGGAAGGTTATTATTTCATCCTGTTTAAGCAAGTGGTTGAGTCATCAAGCCCTTCCATTCTGTAGTTTAGCTAAACCTCACTTTCCAAAACTGCCAGCACCCCTGAAATTTTGCTGGTGGCTGCTGTTATAAATATTCTTTTCTTTGAAGATGCAAAGTTCAGATTATTTCTGCAAGAGAAGCATTTGGAAAACTAACACATAGCAGGCAAAGTTTCCCCTTGGTCACATTTATCACGTTATTTACAGTGCAACAGAAATGGAGGCTGCTTGTGCTGTTGTAGGGATTGGAGTCTGAGCAAGGCCTATGTTTTAGCAATGATATTGTCTACAAAGTCAGCTTGAGAAAGGGATCATTGATAATTCTGTCAGCACAACCTCACAGGAAACAGGATTATCTCATCTGCTGTAACAGGGCCCTACACTGCCAGGGGGTTAAGGTGACTGCTACACACATGCTGTACCTAAGTATCCCAAAAAGCATCAGATCAAAAAACTGATGGTTATCTAAAAACATGAAAGAGTCTTCTAAAAATATTCAGGGGTGTTTATAATTTCAGGACCACTTAAAATGCTGAGTTTTACATGTGCAGGACCTTGGAGTCCTAATTATTTGGGATAATACAGAATATTACTGTCCATATGAACAAACCTTCACCAAGGAGGTAACAAGCAATCTAGTATCAAATGAATACTTCACATCAGTGCCACTCAAATGACTATCCTATAGACAAACTTGCTGTAAGCCAGTGCTCATCTGTAAACAAAGGTTTCTTATACACCAGCCACCCCAGAAATATGCATCTCAGCTTTGATGTATAAAGTGATCTTCACTCTGCAATTCCCTCTCCATTTACTACTCAAATAGATTTTTAAATAGTCCTATCTAATTGCCAAAAATTCAACGAGCTCAACATTACACAGCAAGATTCTTCCACAGAACAAAGTAAAAACTGTTCAATTGTCACATTAAGTATTTAATACAGTTTTCCAACTTGTTAGTTTTAAATTAAGACATTTCTGCTTTGAAATAGAAGCTGTATACACTTTAAACTGAAATAATGCCATGTTACTAGTGTTTAAGAAAAGCATTAGTGTGGATTTTTCTGTATCCTAAGTTGGAGATTATTTACAACCCAGCTCAACTTCAGCCAACAAAGGCATGGTTATTCCCATTTCCACTGCTCCATGTTTATGTTAAAGAGAACTTGCACTTCTAGTTCCACTGTGTGCTACTGATTTAACTGCGTCCTCCCTATGTGATTTTGCTGGTTGAACTAGACAAGTCTGCCTACTCTGAAGTCTCTGTGTCAGCAAGAATTTGGCAGAAAGTTGAAATAAAAGTATTCAGAAACATACCTCAGTCTGTAAAACCCTTGGGCTTGACAGCTCTGGAGACTGGAAGAGAAACTTTACACACTGTTGTCTGCATCTCTTCTTAAAGAGCATTAAGTTTTGGGGCTGTAAAAAGAACACTTTATCCTCCACCAGCTCCCCTGAGGGGTGAACTCTGCTAACCCAGGGCTACACCAATCTACATACTTGCCATGGACTTTTTTTGTTGAAGTTCAGGGACACTTTTATTTTCTTTTAGTTTTTCCTGCACCGTGCCTGGAAGAAGTGGACAGGTCATGGCTTCTATTTCACCTTGTTATCAACCCACAAAGTGCCCCTCTCCCCCCCCAAAAAAAAAACAACCAAAAAAACCCAAAAAACAAAACACCAGCTATCCATAGCTATTTGATCCTCCAGCTCTAGATACTACCCTTTTAAAATGGCTTTGCTATTAAGAGATCCCAACTCAACACTTCCTTAAGATTAAAAAAAACCAAAAACCAGAAACCCCCAAACCATAAAAACTACCCAAAGTTCTTACCACCTTCAACTGTTCTTTTTCTAAATGGGGAAGAGCACATGTCAATACAAAAACAGCTACTATGCTTAGTCCCTGGGGATCCAGCTCAGTACTTCATTAGCAAAGGCACTGTGAAGCCACAGAGAATTTCGGAGATGAAAAAATAACCCACATGTAACTTGAAGTTATATTTTGTGACTGTAATTGAATGTCCCTTCTCTCTGAGCATTATCAGCATCCAGAACATGCCACTGAAGCACACAAGCATGTTGTACATGGTGCTGTGGTACCAGCTCCCTACTCAAGTTACAAGCTAGCTTACTTTCAAAAAAAAAAAAAAAAGTCTCTTCATACACTTATTGGAGCAACTTCAGGTTATGTTGCCACGTTTTGCTCTGTTTGGTAAGACCCTTTGTTTTATAGCTCACTGATAATAAGCAGCCTCATCAGTTGACCTATACTTTAACAAAGTACTCAGGAATTAAAACAGCTCATTAAAGCGCTCCATGCCAGACACCTTCTTTCCCCATAATTAAGAACCAAAGCATATGGGGGACCAAAGAGGTAGCCACTCTGAGAACTACTGTTTAACATTCCTCCTTCCTCCTGCCATTGTTTTTCCTTCTGGGCATTGAAAAGAGATACCCAGGGTCTCACCAATAAAGAATTTTTATATTCAACTGCTCCACCACTGTACAGGTTTCCGATTCTTACTTCAACCTCCCTTCATTTCTGGATGTCTTGCTTCAACTTCAGATCTCCTGTCATTATTGAAGCACAAGTGAATAATCTAAAGCAATTTAAACTAGCTTAGCTCACATAACTCATATCAGCTGTTTATAGTCCTCCAAAATTCAGTCACCAGGTATAATCCCATGACTCACCACACTTGACATAGGCAAAAACTGCACGCAGCAGGGTGACTTTTGGTTTGAGGTAGAAGAAACAGTATGGGTATTAACAAAGGGACAATTGGAGCAGGTGAGACTTGAAAGACAGTCCCCAGTAGGGAAGGAAGATCATGAAGATCAGCCTCTGCACTATGATTCCAAGCAGCCTGATACCAGAAAAACCAGTGTCAGTCCAGTGCCAGCTCAGTTCAGATGTCACATAGAAGATAAGTTTCTCAGGTCAGTTATTCCACATAGGACTTTTGAAGAGTTCAAGATTCTTCTTCAATGCTCACCATACTTCATGCACACTCGAAGTCACTTTTAAGATGGTTTCAATTTCTTTTAGTACATGGAAAGGGACAGCAAAGGTATTGATATTACTTAAAACACAAACCCCCCACAATAGGTGCATGGTGCAAGAAAATGGCTGCAGTCAGGCTGAATCAGTAACAGGGGCAGCTACGAAAGCTCACCAGTTCTTACCAATACACATAAAGCCTTCAGATAAGAGTGAGCAGAAAGTTAAACAGAAGTTAACCCCTAGACCTGGTAGTCTACAAATGTACTTAGATTTCCAACTGGTCTGTGTCTTAAGACCTCACAAGACAAAAAAAAAAAAACAAAAAACCAAACCAACAACAACAAAAAAAACCAAACAAAAAAACCAAACCAACAACAACAAAAAAACCCACCACAAGCTGAATACTTATTATCAAGACACTTCAACTAAATGTCCAACTTTCTTTTGTGGAGCACACTTAGTAGATTAAGAAAAATTCCAGACAGCTGAACAACTATTCTAGGTTACCTAATACTTTTTTTTAATCAAGTCAGAAAGCAACTATTCTACATTGTTGTTTCCCTTAAGGGATCACATATAGGAGAGAAAAGCTTCACATCACATCCAGTGCGGAGCTCCTGCAGTGAGCCCAAAGCGAGGCGTTATCAGCTTATCTGAACATGCAGGCACCTCACTGAGTGTCACTAATAACTTCAGCAGTTACCAGGACATTAACAGGTGCATGCTGATGTTCAGGACTAAGGCCACAGTATGCGGTTTTTAGCCACAGTACGAGATTTTTTTTTTTTTAAGAGCTTCACCTTAAAGGGGTAAAACATTCTGTGCGAGTACTTAACGATATTGAACTTTCTCAAACTGATCATCAGCCAAACCCAGAAAACTGGAGATGCTCAAGCTCGTGCTGGAGATGCACAAACACACCATCTAGCTCGCTGTACCCGGTTATGCAACCTCATCTCCTTAATGCTAACAACGCTGCTTTCCACCCTCGGGCTTCCAACGACATTAACTGAAGTTTCGGGCCAAAATCTTCCTGCGGGAATTCCTGTGCCACCCAGTGACCCCGTCCCTTTGTATGGCTACTCTGCCAACTCCAGCCAGCGCTGTAATTGCCCGAGTTTAGGTACACCTGGCACACATTTCATTAAGTGGGTACGAAGCAATTTTTACGTAAGGGACGAAAAAGGCGAGCCGATTCTCCCAAGGTACCGTGCAGACCCGTGCGCTTCCTCGAGTGGATCGCCGTATCCCGGCCCAGCAGGCAGAGGATGCAGCGAACATGTGCAAGTGGGGGAGGGAGGGAGGAAGGGAGCGCTGCCGGCTCGTTTCCCTTTAAGTGTGGCAGCGCACACATGGAGCCGCATTGTGCGGCCCCGCGCATGCGGGGCCCCTCGGCGGGGCCGGGCCGGGCCAGCTNTCTCCCCCCCGCCGGTGCCTGCGGAGCCCTCGCCGCTTCTCCTGACAACAAAGAGGCCAGCGGCCTCCCCCTCCCGGGTACGGGAGGTGAGGGGGAGCCGGCGAGGGGAGGCGGGACGAGGGCACCGCAGGTCCCCGCGGGAAAGGGTGCGAGTGCGGAGAGTCAGCCTAGGCCCGGAGTGCCTCGTTCCGGGGGTGAACAATCCTCCTTCCTCCCCTTCTTTCCGGCGCCTCAGAAACACCCCCAAACATCAGCCCGCACGCTGCGGGACGAGCTCCAGCTCGGTTCTTCCCCCGCCCCAAGGAGACGAGAACGCAAGGGAAGGGGACGAGGAGTCCTACAGGCTTGGTACCGGNCATGTGCAAGTGGGGGAGGGAGGGAGGAAGGGAGCGCTGCCGGCTCGTTTCCCTTTAAGTGTGGCAGCGCACACATGGAGCCGCATTGTGCGGCCCCGCGCATGCGGGGCCCCTCGGCGGGGCCGGGCCGGGCCAGCTCGGCCGCCCGCCCGGGGACAAAGGGAGGGGGCGCGGCGACACCGAGCCCGTCTGACACCCCGCTGACACCCCGCTCCCCTCCGCCGCCGGCCCGGGCGCAGCACCCAGGCCGCGTCCGTCCCCCAGCCCGGTCCCCAACTCCTCCTCCCCCGCGCCCGTCCCGCCCTCTGGCCCCCGGCGGACCCCCCCGCCNCCTTCTTTCCGGCGCCTCAGAAACACCCCCAAACATCAGCCCGCACGCTGCGGGACGAGCTCCAGCTCGGTTCTTCCCCCGCCCCAAGGAGACGAGAACGCAAGGGAAGGGGACGAGGAGTCCTACAGGCTTGGTACCGGGGGGCTACGGGGGCCGACAAGCGCGGCCGGTGCCACCCCGCGTTCCCCCGGCGGGATGGGGGCAGCCGAGGGGACGCTCCCCCAACGTGCCGGCCCTGGTCCCCTCCCCCGGCTCCCCTGGCAGCAATCGCCGGTCGGGCTCCCCCTCCCCCGCTCGGCCTAGTTCCCTCGGCTCCCGGCTGGGCACAGCACGGCGAGGGGGGGCCGTAATCTCCCCTTCCCCCTCACACACACGCACTCCTGCCCGCCCCCTCCCCGAGCCGGCGCCCCTTCCTTCCCCCGCCGCGGGCCGCGGCCCCTCCGAGGCCGCCCGACCGCTGCTTCCCCGCGGCGGATCACCCGCCGCCCTCCCTTCCTTCCTCCGCCGCCGGCCCAGGTACCTGCTAGTTGTCTTCGCAGTAGCAAGGCGGACTGGAGCTCCGTCATTCTCCCCCGCTCTGCCCGGGGAGGGAGTCCCAGCGGCGGCGGGGACGGCGCGGCTCCTGGCGCTGCGAGAGGTGGGGGCGAGCGTCCCTCAGCCCGTCCGCTCCGTGCCCGCTGGGGGTCTGGCTCGGCGCCGGCCGCCACAGCACGCAGGGTCCCGGGCAGGGCAGCGCGGCCGTGGCTCCGAGCCGCCCTCCGCCTCCTGCTCCGAGCCCTCAGCGCCGCCACCTCCCGCTCCCCCCGCCAGGAATTTCACCGCACTCGGGCCCGCGCAGGCGCACCCGGCCCGGCCGCCGGCCCTTCCGCGCCGCCATCTTGAGAGCGGCTGAGGGGCGGAGAGCCGTGCTTGGCCGCCATGTTGGGAAGGTCCCTGCCTCCCTTTCCTGAGACCAGCCTGAGTTAGCGGGGAGGAAGGGAGAGCGCTTCATGAGGGGAATCTCCTCGCGAAGGACATTTGGGAACATAAACGAAAGCACAGCAAGTTCCACCTCAACTCGAGGAATAACTTTACGTGGGTGTGGTAGAGCACTGGGACGGACTTGTCCAGAGACGGCGTGGAGTCTCCTTCTCTGGAGAAATGCCAAAATCATCTAGACCTTCCTGTGTCATCTGCTCCAGGTGACGCTGCCTTGGCAAGGGGTTACACTGGGTGATCTCCAGAGAGCCCTTCCAACCCTAACGATTCTGGGATCTGCAAAGGCCCTCATGAAGGACAATATTAGGAAGGAATGCTTCCTTTTGAGGGTGGTGATGCCCTGCCACAAATTGCCCGGAGAAGCTGTGGCTCCCCCTGGATCTCTGGAAGTGTCTGAGGCCAAGCTGGACAGGGTTTGGAGCAAACCTGGATAGTGGAAGGTGTCCCTGGCCATGGCAGGGGGTGGAACAAGATTGTCTGAGGTACAGCAGCCCCTGAGACGTATCTGCCCTCATCACCAGGCTGCACAGGACTGTCGCATACAGGGAGTAAGTAACACCAGTGTCTGTGCTCAGAGCCCTGCTGGCCCCCCGGCTGCTGCCATCTTCCAACCCACTGAATACAGGAGGTTTTGAGGAGCAGCTAAAAAGAGCAGCTAAACAGAACAGGTTCAAAGAGTTACCAGTTGCCAGGTAAAAGTTGCTCACACAAGATTGCTGCAAAATGTACATTTTTGCCTGTGTGTGTGATGGAGATGCTTTAGAACACTGTGCCACTGCACTGAGGATGTGCCCAGGGAAGAAAAAGAGAGATAAAAGGCCTAAATCAGCCCTTACACTTAGGAGACGAAGGGGCTTTCCTGCATTAGTGTATCCCTGAAGGGCAGCCTAGGCTTGCGTTTGGATCTCCAGCAAAAACCTTCAGAAAAAGGGCTTTTGAAGGATGACTACAAGTCTGAGGACAGGCACTGCAGAGGGAAAGACCTAAAAATTAAGAAAGTTTATCCCAAGGAACTAAGTAAATCGCCAGGAGAAGCCTGACAAAAGTACAAACTGTCTGTAGGCTCACGTGTTGACGGTGAAAATATAGTGTGATAAATAGGTGTGTGCAATTCTAAAATAAAACATACGGGCTGCTCTGCTCTTCTGGCTTTAAGCTTTTCATTGGATTCCCTAATTTTACATTTCAGTTCTCAAGTATATGCAGTTTCTGGCTAATTAGATGAAGCATTATTACCAGCGATAGAAAGCAGGAAACTCCCTGCTCTACTGCAGAAAGAAACTACTACAAAGGGATTTATCCTCTATCAGTTTGCCAAAATGTTCAAATCCTTTATAAAAAGGCAGTTTTAAAATTCATTTTTTCTACTACCAGGGCTTTATTTTGTGAACACCAAAATTAGCTTGCAACAAAAGGAAAGAGAATGAGCAATGGTAACGTCATTTCCTGTGCTCCAATTTGGAAGGCCCAGTACAGTCTGAGAGTTTCATTACTGTGCTAGTACAATTAATCAGAATACTATTCCCAGATATTCTTGCAGTTCTGATTAAATCTGTGTCCTTTTCAATTATTAAACTGGGATGACAGAAGACATCCCATAGTGTATGATACCATTACTGAAATTCATCTCGTAAGGGTGTCCTTAGCCAGAAAGAAAATCTTTGTGAAAGCCTTTCTGCTTTGTAGGTTGACTCTAATTCCAAAATATATTTTGTATTTGTATTTTATAGTGTGCTTCAGTCAGGTTCATTCAATCTTTAAAAACAGTCTATCCATAGGAGGCTATCATGTGCAAGTGCATTTTGTAAACTTATTATGCTAAGAGACAGTTACCCAGATTGGAATTCAGGCATGTTGATGGGAAGTGACACTATTGTGGATGGTATTTCTCTTTCAGGAATAAAAAGTAGGCTTTGTTCACAATGTCAGTTAAGCCAGCACTAAATTTACTCACTCAACTTTCTGTACCTGATGTCAGTTCAGGCATGAGTACACTTTCTGACAGTTCTATTAATAGAGGACCTAACTACAGCACTGAAGACTGAAAGGTTATATGAAACAACTCTATTTCTATTACATTCTGTTAATCAAAATCATTCTGTATTGTTCACCGTTAGGCCACTCGGTGGCAAGTACCTGACTTAAGAAAGGAAGTTTTCTGTGGTCTCCTATACTTTGTCTATGATTTTCCTTGTAAGGAACATAGGAGACTGTAGGTTGGAAAAGAAAGGATTTGGTTTATGCGGGCACAAATGACCTGGATTCTTTTATTCTGGCAACAAATTCAACCCTAGTATATAAAAGTAGTATGTTTCATTATGGGGAACATTGGCAGTTTGAAGTGCTCTAATGCTGCTCTGTGAAATCACCTTGTGTGCAGCTGCAAAATGTCCAACATGGCCACAGTGGTGAGGGCAGGTGTGTGACCGAGGCATAAACTAGTTTAGTGTTTCCTTGCAGCAGTAAATACTCTGTGGAATCCCATCATGAAAATGGAGCTGTCATGCCACAGCAGAGGGGAGCTGTGTTGGCTTGCATCTCATGTTGCCTGTCCTTAAACACACCAGGCTGTCTGAAAAGAGGGAGAAGCCTTTTCCTGCTAGATGACCTTTTATTCGGTTAATATCTACTTTCTGTACTGCCTATGCACAAGCACCTTGTCCTACTGTTTGTTGAGACAACACACACCACATTTGAGGAAAAGATCTCAAGATAGATGAGATTTGTTTTTTTAATTTGTTTTACTGTCCCTGGCATGCAGCCTCTCTGCAGCCATCTCTCCCGTCTCTGCATTGAGTGGAAGGGTAACAAGAATTTAGATTACTTTCTCTTTTTTGAGACCATTTGTGGTGTAATGACTGTTCAGCTCTGACAGCCATTTGCTGTGGTCCTTACTGCATTAATCTTTCCCTTGGCAAGGGTATATTATTATAATAATTCATCTCATGATTAGAATAGGAAATCCTGGCACTTTTTCTGTCACCTTAAAAAGGATCAAAGCTTCACATTCTGCATCTTACTTTTCTTGAGTATGTCTTTTGTTTGACTTTCTTCCCAGTTCCTCCTTCACAACACAAATCACGGATTACACTAGTAGATAGTTTCTGTTCTGTAGTCTTCCAGGTGGATTCAGAGTGTTAACATCATCTGTTCCCCTACTTCAGTTTCTTGGCAAACTCAAAAAGCTGATGGTAAGATAGCTCCCTGAAACAAGTTCTGCAAGGCTCCTCTAATTTTACAAGCTACAGTTAGTGAAGAGACATTTTAAATGGTAGCACTGTGAAGTATCAGTTCTTAGGCTTAAAAACAGTTCCTGTTAGGCAAAAAGGGACTAAATGTCCTTTGTAACATTTGCAGGCTTGGGTTTCTTGCAGTTTATATCAGGCAAACAGTAAAGGCTAAGTCTTTTAAAGGCCTGTGTTCCAGATCCAAGTTGTCACCAGGAAATAATATCAGTTTGCTGAGCAGCTCTGTGTTCGTCTACCCCCTAGCACTTGTTTTTGCTGTGCTTTTATTGATACATAAGTAGTTTGCTCTAAGGAATCTCTTTTTTGAATAAACCTTGACTGAGCTTGCTTGTGAGCAGTAAAATCTAAGTTATTTCTTCATATATTGTATGTAAAGGTAACAGTTGGCCATTACCATGGATATGCATCATAAGGAGAAATGCTCTGAAAACTCCTTGTGAAGAGAGAAATTGAGAAAAAGGAGATAGCAATTAATTGTATTTTTTGTTTGATTCATAGCTCCTTGCTGGCTTGAATAAGAGCATAACAAGGACTACAAGCTGTTTTATTCCCAGTCCGGTGTGACCTATAAATAAAGTGGGGACTAAACTTGGGCTGAACACATCAGTTTGGCCTCAAGTATTTGTGCTGAGTTCAAGGCTACTCCTACAGAACGGGTTCAAAAGTTTAACTGTTACTGAAATGTTGTTGGGCTCACGTTTCACTGAAGTGGGTGTGTATGTGAAGTGTGATTTCCTGGAAAAATATGGACCAGTGAATCAGTATTATGGCAAACAGAGGGAAGCCTGGTACAGGAATTGCTGCAGCTGCTACAATGCATCTCTTCAGAACTTGCCTTCATGCAGGGCATGATGAAAATAATTTTAAATTGACTTTGTATTGTAGCAGTGCTCAGCTTCTCCAGCTCAGATCAGGGTCCCGCTGGGTTAACACTAATCCTTGATAATCTCCTGTAGAGGTAAGAATCTCCATTCTTCCCTACCAGTCCAAATAGTCAGGATGGACATGCATGGCAATCCATGGTGCTAAATTTTCTTGCCCAGGATACCAGAGCAAGCCCTGGAGACAGAAATAGGAGCTAGTCCTGACTTAGATTCCCTGATAAATGAAACCACAATAACCCTAATGTTCAAACCTCAGCATGTGTCTGTCTGTCATTCCTTAATAAATCCAGCAGTATTCCCTCTAGGTCACTGACCACAGATAAAGGCCTTAGTTGTGGCATGAAGGGTGGACAATGATTGCTTGAGCCAAGGAGAGCAGATGTAGATGTAGACTAAGTTGTTCACTAAAGGGTGACACCTAAACAAAGTGCTTTGACCTGACTTTTGGGTAAGATTTCTGATATGAATCAGGCTTGACAGGAACGGCTGTGGTAAAACAGTCTCTGGAACTGCAGGAAATCTTTATGGATTCTTCTGGTGGCGTTGATTCAGGCTTTTGGCAGAAAGGTGCTGTCTAAGACTTGGGTAAACCAGAATGACCTTGTTCCAAACTTTATTTGCATAAGCTTAAACTGTTACTTAAACTGATAGTGTTCTCAGCTGGGAAACAGAGATATGCCTAGTCATTAGTGGTAGGAGAGGGTAAAATGACCCCTGAGAGGTGTTCACTTTACACAACAGGGACATAATTTCTTCAGAATTAGATTTCTTTCCTTATTATTAGTAAAAAAAACCCCATCAAAATAAATCTACAAACAAAAGCAGCAGAAATTAATGATGAAAGACTGTCTTAAACCCAACATAGTTATGGGGAGGGTTAAATGAAAATGAAAGTTGCAATTTTCTAACTCATATTTCTAAAGAATTGAGTGTAAGAAATCTTTGCTCTGCAACCTGAAAGCCTGACCTAATTGACAATCATTTTAATATACCTGATGGAAAGCAGTCATGAGATTCACTGCTGTGTCAGTGTTCAGTCCTTGGAACAAACACAAGGATGTGAAATATGAGGCAGGTCATAATTGATTTGCCTTTTCTGAAATGCTGGCATGTTACTGGATGAAAATAAACATCAGAATTCTTTCTTGAAGAAACAAGGACATATACTCGAGAATGGTTATTTGTATGTAAATTTGATGCCAGAAGTTAAAATACTGTTTTCACTACTTCCTTTTTCTATTGTTGGCTTAAACAAGAGAGTTAAACACTTGATTAATGATTTAAAATGGAAAGCTGGAAATACTAATTTACATAATCTATATTTATAATCTTTAATTACGTTCTTAAATAGCAGATTCCATGTGCTTGGCATGATGATACTTTTTGACAGTTGGTAGGACTGGAGTCATTGATTTTAGATATGTGAACATGTATCTTTTCACACTTCTGAGTTTGTTCTTTAATCCATCAAGTACTATTTTGTTTGTTAGATGCTGTGAGCTTTTAACTGATTCTTTCTGTTGTTACATTTGATGGGATTCAGTTAAAATGCACAAAGGAATCATTAAAATGAGAAACGAAAATTTGGTTTTAGCTCCCCCCACTTCCAAGATATTCATACTACCAGATCTCATCCTCCCACAAGTCAGAGCTAAGCATCCCACACCTTGATTTTGCACAAAGTTTGGAAAAGGAAAAATCAAACTGGCTTCCTTTTCCAAATCCCTATTTGATTTCCATCTCTTATTGAACCAGGCATGAAAATGAACTTGTTGAATAAACTCAGATGAAGAAATTTCTTTTTGCACATGCAGATGAAGCTCTGCTGTAAGGAGCTGGTTCAGCACTCCACATGCTATTTCCAGCCACTTGCTCAGAAACACCCACCAGTTCAGTGTTTTGGCTTTCTCTGAAATTTCTGCAGCAAGCCTGAACTACTGGTATACTCTGTACTTTGTGATGCTGGATTTCATGGCGTGTGGGCTGCCCTTATTTCACATTTTATTTTAGATAGGGCTGTTTTAAAAAGAACAGGCATACTTGGTTTAAAATAAAGAATTACACTTTTAAAGTTGTTTTTCCTTTTAACCTGCTAAATTCTTTACTTTTGCTCACATTTTATAAAATTCATCCCAAAAATTCATTTTGCAAAATGTATCCCAGTTGTATTCATTTTGCAAAATGTATCCCTCTTACCTCAAATTGTGGCCGGAGATTGTTGATTATGAGATATATAAAGGACTTGGCAAGAAAGTTAATTTTTTTCCTGGAACAGTAAACTTGCAGTCCTTTGAGATATGCTCAGATTTGTACCTGACACATTCTGGTGTCTTTGCGAGTACAAAATTACTGCAGTGCACAAAAGGGAAGGAAATATGTCTGCAGCCAGGGAGGTATTAGATAGAAATTGCCCAGAGATGAAGGGAGCAGTGAATACAAATGTAACCTGCACGGGGGCTCATGAGAGCATGAGCAACACCACCTGTACTGCACACTTCAAGTGCCAAATCCCTTAATGTGGATGCACTTAGAGATGTTACCTGAGGATTAGTCCCCTCAAGGAAGCAAAATGGATTAAGATAGTGCAAGTCCAGCCATCAATGGGCGATAGTGTTATCATATAATGCAGTATTTGCCTCTACTAGAAAATTATACAAGCAGAATTCTTATTTTATACACAGGAACTCTGGAACTGGAGTTAATTTCACCTGAAGCCCAAAGGAAAAGCTGGGCTTTGGAACACCAAGCAGGTCTGTTGTGGAAATGGGTGGGTGGACAAAAGGGATGAATGGCTCGGACCTGTGGAGCCTGGTGATCTCATGGTGTGGCTGTGTAGGACTGCTTCGGTTTTCTGTCAGGACTAAGAACTTGTTGGAGGAGGAGTAAAGGGGGAGGGGGAATGGAGGCAGTGAAAACACAGGTGGCTTCAGTTATATTTGGCTTTTTGAACAGATTAGTCGCTTTGTTGATTTACACTGTCCTTATTCTGTACTTTTAAATCATTTCTTAAGGCAACATTTTAATTAACTAAGTCAGAAGATATTCTATTGACATAAGCCTTCCTGGAAGGTAAAGTGTTTTTTGTTTGGTTGGTTGGTTTTTTATAGTTTGGAAAATTGAGTGATTGTAGTTCTTCCAGTTAAACTCCTGCAACCATTCTGGACTTTGAAATAAAGCCTCTTCTTAGCTTCATTTAACTTCAGGATTTACAATAATAACTTTCATAACACTTTTTTTTTGAAGCAAATGTACCAGCTGAAGTTGATATTAATGCTCTATTATGAACAGTATCCAAAAAGCTACTTTGAAGTATGGACAAGAGACTTTGCTGCTTGCTGGCTCATAGGAATAAAGAGATAACAGTTCTTGCACTGGTACTGAACTTGTCTTAAGCAAAAGTAGCTTCTAAAATCATGAGAATAAAATTCTCTTACTAGCAGCCTGATAGTCTATGTTCTTATACTTTATCAAAAGTGTGTAAAGTGTGCAAATGCCAACATGACTCCAGGAATGAAAGAAAGGCCAGAGTTTATTCATGTACCTTATCATTTTATATGTAAGACATCCTGAGACCATGTTCAGAGCAGGTAAAATTTCTGGTATAGAGTGAATGGAAGGAGATTGTGAATGAAATGAATAGAAAGAAGTTTAATTTCTGTCTTTTTACTTTAATATTGCTAAGTAATTAATAAATTATTCATATAGTAATTTTATTACTGTGGTTTTAAATTTTGTGAAGAACATTGCAGGCAAACCAGAGCTTTAGGAACTGAGTGCCGAAGCCTGAAAACATCTTGTACATTAGTTAACAAGAATCAGATGTTAAGTAGAACTGTACAAGTGTTTCAAAGTTTTAATGTTTATTGTTCTCTTTCTCCCTTTATTTATGGTACCATTTGCTTTAGGACTGCAGGCTTGAGGTCCCTTTGCTTTAGCAAAGGAAGTTGGTAGCACAGCGAGGAGTTCTTCCCAACTCTTTTCTCCCAGGTTACCAATAGAACTGGTAGACAGTCATTTCCACACTTCATGTATTTTTGCTCCATAGATTTTTTTTTTTTAATTTTGCGCTGTTAATAGTAGATGTTTGACTGATAAAGATTTTTACAGACTTTTTTTATCTTTAGTGGATTAAAATCAAACAGAAGATGCTCAGGAAAAGAGTGACTCTGTCCACTTTCTCCATTTGTTCTCTTGTTGTTGGACTGGGAGCTGCCTTCTGCCTAAGGTGGGTACCTATCAGTGATAGTATAGCTATATTTTAATCCCAATTCCCCATCTAAATTGCATTATAACTTTAAGAACTTCCAAATATTTGCATAATAACTGTCATAAAAATCAGAATCCTGAGGTTAGTGCTTAAAAATGACCAAGCTTTCCTTTTGTTGCTGGCAGAATTTGTTTCACAGTGCTATCAATTAAGCATGGCTGTAGTGAATTCACGTACCTACCCTTCCCAAAAGGGTGAATTCAGCCTGACTTTGCCTTACTGGAAGTATTGAGAGTGACAGTAAATCTCTGTGCAGTGTTGGAACCCTGGAAGCTGAGAATTTTGGACTTTCTGTGCTGTCAGGACTTACTTCTGCAAAATAAAGACATTCTCAATACTAAATGAGACTACTTTTAATTTAAATCAATGTTTATTCAAAATTTTAGTTAACCCTGACCTTAACATTCTCTGCAGTGATTAAAATACTGTGTTCACTGCATTTCTTCCCTTTCAGTCTGGAGGTAGTGAGGCTGGAAAGAGAGAGGCCTCATAGGGAAAGGCCTGCATTTTTGTTCTGTCAGTGCTTGTCTGTTTGTCATTTCTCATAATAAATGGCTCTTATCAGCTTTACTGTTGTCTTAATGAAGAGGACACTGGTGTATCACAGTGAAGACTGCAGTGGTCAACTAATGATTCTTCTGGGGATGAATGTTTCACTGTGGTAGAAAGGTCAAAATATAGGTTAAATAGACATTTAATTCCACAGTTTTCTTCCAGAATCCAAGCAGATGTCACAGCCCTTTTCTGCTATAATTGTGTCAGAAGCATCCAGAATCCCCAAATGCAAGACATTCACTTATCAGCTACACCAATAAAGATAAGCTTGAGCTAAAAAAATTGTACAGGCCAAAACAGATAAACTGGTTGGTGAAATAGTATATTTGGTGCACAGTTACTATAATTCCTCACTTCTCTTGGCCTCCACGAGCTGCTCTGTGCTTGACTAAATCTCAGCTAGAGGAGGTAGCTCTGTTCCAGCAATGTGCAGCTTTCTCCTTTGTCTGATGTTAATGCAAAATATTCTCATTTGCAAAGGAAGATTTTGCTTTTCTTTTTGTTTTCCCAGAGAAGAAGAAGGGAGAAGTTAATAGAATTAAAGTGTGTTCATCTTTTGCTGCTCTGTCATTATGTGCTGGAACTGTAATTTCTTCTGCTATGCTTTTTGGGACAGAATTATATGGATACAACCAAGGAGAATGTCACCTGTGAGATAAGTTATCTAGGTAAGTGCCCCAAGAAATTTTTTGTAAAGCTGCAGTTTGTTTCCTAATTTAAAAGATGGAGAAGAGTCTGAATTAGCTTCCCTGCTCAACCAAAAACATGGTCTTCATTCCAGGAAGTAGGAAGTTATCTAGAGCTTATTTGTCAGTAATAATGAAATAGTAGGTTTTATACTTTAGTGTGTGTAAATTTTATTTGCTGCTATCGCAATGCTAGAGTATGTTCCAGTGAATCCACCCTGGGTTTTGTGCTATTACTGAGGCAACTAGAAAGAAAGTATTTTCAGTGGAAATTCATGGTGAGGAGGTAAAAAGGATGTGGTGACTAAAAATGTACCATTTATTGAAACTCACAGAATGAGAATCTTCCTAGCAGATATTTTCCAATTAAGTGTATAGTGGATCAGGTGGCCCAGCTGGTTTTCTTGAAGTTTTTGGTAATCGTGGACTACTATAAAGATTGTTAGTCTGGATTGTTGATATATATGCAGCATATTTGTTCCACAAGATATGGGCAGGGGCTCAAATAATTGCTCACACATGTAGTTCTGCCTGCAAAGGTAAAGAAAAAATGTTGGCAATCTAGTTTTCATTATTCAGGTACTAAATTTCATGCTAAAATACTAAATATTTCCTAACAGCTTTTGGCATCATTAGCAGTTGCTTACCTGAGTGTTAATCATGGCTAATGTAGCTGCAAGCACCACACAGAGATAGAGCAGATTCAACAAAGTACAGGTGCAGAATTTCTCAAACTTCCCTCCCTCTCAGCTGTGTATTCCAAGGCAATAACGGCTTGGCAAATGTGCATCAGTCTGGAGGCTGAAAGGCAAGAAAAATATACATGTTAGTAGCTGAGTCATCTCTGGAGGTTTGCAATATAGACTCTTATGAGAACAGGATCAAGAGTTGATTCTGTAATAAATCTGTAACTGAAAGTTGTGCTACTTTTATACATGATTACATTTCTTGAGTCGCTTGCCCTCCTGTCAGGCCGGTCACTGCTTGGTTTAGACTGTCAAACTGCTGCCCCTCCAGATGTGCAGCCCAGGTGTTCATGGCTCAGTCCAAGTCTGTCTTTATGTTTTAGCACTGCAGACTGGGCTCAACACCCAAGTGAGTTATTGTGCAGCCTTGGTGGAAGTAGTGACAGACCTTAAGCCCCCACAGCCTTTTACCTGAACCTCTGTCACTCGCAGCTCTTTTGCAGTCACTATAATTGTCTTTGAATCTCCTTGGAGTGGAATATTTCAGGTGGGTCTGGACATGCATTTATTGAGCTGTCTGTCTACCAGAATGATGTTAAATTTCACTTTTTTCATCGTGTCAGACACTATAATCATCACATTTTGCACCAATCCAAATGTCAATTATTTGCTGAATCTCATGATTTATGAATTTGCGTCCATCACAACAGGCTGAAAATACACACACCTCAAAATGCAGACCAGTCTTGTATGTTCTGCATTAACTGCATGCTTGTTGGTTCTAACTATACTGCAGCAATTAAATATATACTTGCAAATACACGCAAGTATATATTTTCTTTTGGTTACTTTATGTTCTCTGTCTGGGTAATGCATGAGAGAGATACCAAAAGCAGCTTATTTCTTCCTTCCTAAAATCACTCTTGTTAGATCTAGTCAACAATGAATATTATTTTCATATTCAGTTTTTCACAGATTTTGTTGCTGTTCGCTATTCAGTGGCTTAATGAACTTTTTTTTACATGTATGGAAATGGTTTGGAGTTAATCAGGATAACAAAATATTTTGAATTTATATATTTCTGACATCTGAGTTCACTATTAATGCCCCTTCTGATGTAGCTTTCTGGGAAAGCCCTGGCAAACCTCCAAAGCTGTTCACGGATGTGGCAGCATCCACCATTAGGGGATATTTGGATAAATAAATACATTCAAAGTCATTTTGTAGTAAGTACTTGGGAATCCTTTCAGGGAAAGCCGGAAGCTCTCACATTGGTTGTGCGGAAGCAGTCCTACTGGGATTCAGGCATGGCACATTTGTTGGCCTGCTGAGGATCAGCCAACCAGTTTGACTATCACCAAACATCTCTGTTCATCTGGGGGGTCTCGGTTGCCTCTGTCAGGTTCAGCCAGCAAAACAACTTTTGGTACCACAGCCAGATTCCCAATGGTGTAAGAAAATATGTTGCTGTGTGTCTGGACTAGTGCCAAACATGAGAATAAAGAGGTTCTGACTTGCTGCTCTCATGGGAGGATTTAACTGCATGGCACAGCTATGAGATCTCATGCTCAAATGAACCACCAAGAGAACGGAGCTTCTGAAGGAGTATGACAGGGGTAAAAACTGCTTTTTATATTGCCTGGGCACGTGGCACCAACAGGGTAAGCTGTGGAGGCAAACACTACACTTTGTTCCAAGAAAGGAACTGCCTGACTGACACAACAAATAAGGAAAAAGTTTAATTGGCTATAAAGAAGTGAGCTGTGATCTTGCCTAACAAAAGTTGACTTGTATAGTGGCATTCTGTATGCCTACAATGCCAAAATGTCACAAACTTTTGGTGGAAGTTTTTGGTGCAGTGTGGTCTGGACAAACATGAAAATTGTGGTTGGAGCATGCAGTTAAGGCAGGGTGGCTATCAAGGAATGATGGCTATAGGAGCTGACAGAGGAAGGCAAAGTCACAGGGGCCCTTTCAAAAACCTGTGACTTTTTCACTGCAGATTTGTACCCAGCAGTGAAACCCAGAGTGGGTGGAAGGAGGTGGCTTGTGACATTGAGGGAAGGGAGAAGGGGGATGTGTAGACAGAGGTGATGGCACCAGTGGCCGGGTAGTACAGCAACAAAAAGCATGAAGTGGTGTCTGGAAACTTCAATGAAGGGCAAAAAGGGAATCAAAAGACGTGTTTAGAACTGATGGCTTTGTGTTTGTGAGGAACATTTTGTTTAATCTGACTCTGTCTTTGGAAAATTTAGAATTTGGAAATTCTGCTCTATAAAAGCAGAATCGTGTTCATGCCACAGCAGTTATAGTTAGAAACCTGCTTTTGGCCATCTCAAAACATCAGGTCTAGCAGTAAATGTCAGTTGAGAGCAATACAGGATGTTCCCTGGATACTCCGAGGCCGCTTGGATCAAGAGACATTTAAACTATCCAAAGTGAGAGTTAAACCCTGACGAGCTGCCCTGTGAGGCCTTCCTTACAAGGTCTGAGCTGTGGCTGGGCATCAAAAGATGGAAAATATTCCCGGGAAAGGATTCGGAGGCCGCGTGGGAGCGGGCGGGGCCGGGCGGGACCGGGTGGGGC
>WAAE01010707.1:253580-557636 GCA_013400495.1 Nicator chloris
GGGACAGAGCTGGACACAGCACTCGAGGTGTGGCCTCACCAGTGCACAGTACAGGGGAAGAATGGCCTCCCTGCTCCTGCTGGCCACACCATTGCTGGTACAGGCCAGGAGCCATTGGCCTTCTTGGCCACCAGGGCACACTGCTGGCTCATGTTCAGTCGGTTGTTGACCAGAACCCCCAGGTCCCTTTCTGCCTGGGCACTGTCCAGCCACACTGTCCCCAGCCTAGAGTGCTGTAGGGGGTTATTGTGGCCAAAATGCAGGACTGGGCACTTGGACTTACTAAACTTCATCCTGTTGGACTCTGCCCATCCATCCAGCTGTTCCAGGTCTCTCTGCAGAGCTCTCTTACCTTCCAACAGGTCGACACATACTCCCAGCATAGGGTCGTCTGCAAATTTACTAATGAAAGACTCAATCCCCTCATCCATGTCATCAATAAAATCCCATTTGGAAAAGCATCAGTGACCACTCGTTTCCCAAGCTTTAAGCCTGGACTAAATATACTCCATGCAGGAATGCCTTATAGGATGCGGGAGTCCAGCCTAGGCAATAGAGAACCCACACGTTATTGTTGTGATTGATGGGATTGTATTTTTGTCTTGAATGTTTGTTGTTTATGACCTTACAGTGTGGCAGTTTGTTGGTTACATGTGCTCTGTCCACCCTGTCCTGAAATTCTGGGTGTCACTCTGAGAAGTCACTGCTGTGCAGAAAGAGAAGCGCTGAGATGTGAGGGGAGCGGGTGTGAGTGGAGGGAATACAGACATAGTCAAAAGGCAGTTCAATTCTGATTTCCTTTGGAAGATTTCATCCACTAAAATGCCCTTCTTTAACAGTAAGCTTTCTTTCTTGCGTGGACTTTTTTTGACCATAATGTGTCTTTTCCCTGCAGCATTACAGGATATTTGTTCTTTCACGAGGACTGGTTGGCATTGGCTCTGCCAGTTACTCCACTATAGCACCCACCATCATTGCAGACCTGTTTGAGGAAGGAAAAAGGACCACAGTGTTATCTATCTTCTACATCTTCATTCCAGTGGGAAGGTTGGTTTTCTTGCAGTGGCCTTTGGAAATTCTGTCTGACCACACCTGCAATTCAATATACCGTGAGACCTAATCAGATTTATTTTGATGTGTTTCTGCATTGGCTCTTGCAAAGGGATTTGTCACTTCCTTAGCAAGTTTGAATAGAGCTGATTAGGTGTATTTCTCTACTTACCTCGAAAAAAATTTGCTTTTTCCCCCTAACATTTTTAGGGAAAATCTAGACTCTGGAAACTCTGGCTTTAAATAAAATACTGAATCAATTCTAAAAGAAATATGTGCATGAGAGTATGTCATTTATTTCTGTGTTTTGGAAGACAGAAGCTTATAGATATTAGTTTATTTGACAGATTTTTCAAGAACCCTCCACTAAATGTCTCCCAAGAAAGAACTGGTATTTCCCTCTCCTCTTTTAGTTAAATTGACATTGTGTCTGAAGAAAAGGTGGGGAAGGGCTTTTCAAATGGTTTAGAGGCAAACTCTGTATCAGAGCAGGCAGCCAAGGCTGGGCCCAGAAGGCAAATTAAAACTAAAGAAATTCTTGCAGGCCATAATTCCTGTGGCTAGCACAGAAGGGAGTAGGTAATAAAATGTTTTATGAGCTCTTTGATCTGGGTTTGCAGTGTCATTCTACAGAATATGTATTCCCAGGGGAATCTGGGCCATTACTGTCATCATCTCAGGTCTGCTCTGAGGAGGTTAGACTCTCTTTTTGATGCTGGCTGGCAAGCAGACTAGCACGGACCATGAGGGTTATTTCTGTTTATCCCTTTGGAAAAGTATGACAGAACAATTCTGTGTGTTCTCCTCAGCTGACATGTCATTTCAGCCATCCAAAGTTCATTGGTGCTTACTGATGATTCCTTTCTCTTGTTTACAGTGGCTGTGGTTATATGCTGGCAGCAGGCATGGCAGAAAGCACAGGTGACTGGCACTGGGCATTCAGGGTGAGTCACTCACTTTCATTCACTGTAACATCAAAATCATCCCTCAGGTTTGGATTCTTTATGTTCATTGTGTTAAAGGTGAGCAGTGGAAGGACTTTCTACCCTGTGACAGGTCAGGAACGTGGTGTTGCCACTTGTCCTGCAGGAAACAAATCCTTGTTTCCTGCAGGGCAAGTGGCAGATTTCTGCCTAGTTCTGATAGGTTTAGGTGAAATTGTACAGCAGCCAGGGCAGGTGCTGATGTTCCTCTTTCCTGAGGGCACATTTGGAATGGTTGTTACTGCACCAAGACCTCCTCAAACAAAGGATTTTGAAGGTAAAATGATCATCATACTGGTAGCACCAGTTTTCTGGAATGCTGTTGGGATTTCTGTTACTTGAGGGTTTCAAGAAAATAACCTCTTGTGTTCTGGTCATGTCATCATGATGTCTCTCACTGAGACACCCAGGGCTTTGTCAGAGCCTCATGCCTTGTATACAACATCAGCTAGCACATGCAGGTGAGTGGGGCAGAATATTTACTGGAGTAACACTGATGTTATTCAGGTAACACTGGTGCCTACATCAGTGATTCTTGTGTTTGTGGCTAGAATGCTACAGTACAGGTTTCTTTCTTCACATGTTTTGCTTTAAAATCAGAGGGAGGAGTGATCACATGTGTATGATCGGGAGGGAGGATCTATTATCTTTCCTTAAAAATCTCCAAAGTCACTCTTGTTCTTTACAAATATCACCTAAACCAGCACACATCTATTTCTGAACGTACCTGCAATTTTCTGATAGTGTTTCTAATGCAATTGGAATTGCTGTGGAGTTCTTGCTATAAGAAAACAGGTATATTTGATCTGCCCAACCTTGTGTCTACAGGTAACTCCTTGCATGGGAGGACTGGCACTGCTTCTCCTGATTCTACTGGTCCCTCACAGGATCCAGAGAAAGACAGCAGCACACAGAGCACTCAGCATCTCTGGCACAATACTAGAAGTAGATGAGAAACCAGTTATACACAGAACTGCCAAGACTACTTGGTGTCAAGATGTGGGATCACTTGTCAAGAAGTAAGTGGTTTGAGCTACAAAGGTTCCCTCTGTTGAAGAGTCACCATTCCACTATAAGAAATATGGCCACTGAATCCTGCTTTGCTCCTTTGAGCCACATGCTCTATGCAAGAGGATGGAAACACCATTAGAAAAAATCTGTCTTCCACTTTTTTACAGGAATGCTACAAAAGAGGTGAAAAAATTTCTTTGCTTCTTCTATCCTCCCATTTTGAGGCGGGGGAAGGGGGCAAAGTTATGATAGCAGTTTGCTCCTATTTAAATCCAAAGCTCTACTTTCCCCTAAATTTTCCCTTCCCTGCAGAAGCTAGATTGGTAAAACTGCATCATTTTCTGGTGTAAATTTATTTATAATTCTTAGCACCTGAGGAAGGTTGGATTAGCATGTCTCAGACACCCTCTGTGGTATTTGGGAGCCTGCTGTGCATGAGGTCAGAGTTTGTGGGACCCCAATATGGTTTATAAAGTAATTGTCCATATGTTTTGATGGGCTGAGCTGTGGCTGGCAGATGACACCTTCCTTTTAACCACACAAGAATTAAACATGCAGCTGACCTGCAGTCCAATCCGGCCTGGAGCAGGTTCCTCGCTCCTGTGTCCCCGCAGTGAGGCGGTGACAGCCGCGCCGGGGCAGGAGCAGGAGCCGGAGCCGCTTTGGGAACAGCAGGTGCCGCTGTGCAGCTGCGCCAGACCCGGCTCCGCGCTGCCGCTGCCCGCAGGCTGCTTTCCACACCTAACGCTTGTCGTTTAGTCTTGCTTTCCTGGGACCTTGTTTGTCTTTGGAGCCTTCTTCCAGACGATCCGGCGTTTTCGAACAGCCCACTAAATCTGCATCCTCTGTACATCCTGAACAGCAGGTACACTAGAGATGTAGGATCACAATTTGTAGGCACTACATCCTGAAGTGAATAAAAAAAAAATAAATTCCTGAATCAAAAACGAATCTTTCTGACATTTCAGCAACTAGACTATTTCCAAAGTTGCTTTCCTACATAGATGTTCTAGTGTAAAAATGTATTTTAATTTTCTTTTCCTTTGGCAATTGATTCCCATTTTGCAACTGATTTCCAAAGCATAAAGACACACTGCCAAAAAACTATGTGGTTCCACTTTTAATCAAGTCCAAGAGCACTTTATCTTTAGAAAATGGAGAATTAGGTTCACTTCTTAACAAATCCTCTAGTTTGGTGGTCACCTGATCATTTGCAGCAGTCTTAAGATTTCATATTGACCTATTGACCCTATTGACCTCAAAGGGGGTTTTCTCCTCAACTATTAATGACAAAGAGTCTGGCAAAAATTTAATTTTCTCCTAGAATGGGGCAGAAAGGAGACAAGGTTTGGACAGTTTTCAAAAATGCTTCTCCTTTGTCTGAAACTTACTGTGGAGACTGAGTCTATTTTTACTCACTCAGGTAGAGTTAAGGAGTGCTTCAGCCACTGCAGCTTCACAGTTCAGAAGACCCAGATGTTACTCTCATTTATACTGGTTACAAAACCAGCTTCAAACTTGAGGCATTTAGATTTGCACATAGAACCCTTTCCTTTAGCTACTAAGCCATTAAATTCTTGCTCACTCTCTATTGTTATACTTCTGCTATCAAAAAATTCACAGCAATTGTTTTGGCAGAAGTTGGCATGAAATCTGCTAGAGACCAGGATTTAACATGAAATCAGTAGGTCATACCCTTTGCTCTAATTAGTACTTTATTGTTGAATTTCATAATAAAGCCTGATCAGAGTTCAGATATTCAAGGGAGTGGATTTTGATTACAAGATGTCTGAATGAATTGTTTGGTTATTGCCTGAAAACTTAGGTGTTGCAGGTAGATTTTCCCTTTTTCCTCACACACCATTCTTTCAAATATCTCTCAGTTGTTTTCTTTTGACTTTCAGCTGTAGTTTTGTCTGTTCCTCGCTGGGTCAGACTGCCACGTCCTTTGTCACTGGAGCCCTGGGAGTGTGGATGCCAGTGTTTCTGTACAGAGCTCAGGTTGTCCAGGGCATTGTCCCACCATGCCTCCAAGCATCGTGCAGTTCATCTAACAGGTGAGCTGTGCCTGGGGGAGCATACCTGGGAACACTGCACAGTGCTCAATCACAGCTTCTTTCCAAAGGCAGAAGGGAGGATGTGACTGAGCACTTCTTGTGAAGGCAATGGGGTGTGAATGTTAAATTGCTTCCAGGTATCTGAGACACTCCCCTTTGTTTCTAATCAC
The DNA here is from genome assembly GCA_013400495.1 of Nicator chloris. Classification (NCBI taxonomy): domain Eukaryota; kingdom Metazoa; phylum Chordata; class Aves; order Passeriformes; family Pycnonotidae; genus Nicator; species Nicator chloris. Next base: position 258,852 of record WAAE01010707.1, read on the forward strand.
TCAGTTAACTGGAAAGATGCTGCCAGCTCTATTTAAGTAAGGTGGGAGGAAGCAGTAATAGCAACACTTGTGGGGAAAAAGGAGCAGCTTTAGCAAGGAGTTTCTAATTGACAAATGACTGTATCCCAAGCTACTTAAATACCCACCTAAGTGTATTGAAATCCTATGTTTTAGTAACTTGCCTACTATCTTCACCTTATTCTGGTTTTATAAGCCCTGCCACGTTGGTGAGCTCATTGTGGCTTGCAGCTTGAAGAAAGCTTGATGATTTTGAAGTAGTATCATATCATCACATCAAACCAGGATCTTGTGAGCAGCTGCCAGCAGAGCTCTGCTTACAGAGCATGTCCAGACCAATGAAAATTCATGAATAGTATCAAATATTGTATAAGAAGGGAAATTTACACTAGTGGAAGACTTTGAAGTAGTCATAACACACCTTTTTGTAGCTCCCTTTTCCCCACCAAGGAAGTTTTTCTTCACAGTGTGTTGTCCAGAATACAAATATGTATTCAGTGTTTCTCTTGAGCCTTCATGGCTTCCCTCAGTAACAGCGAGCACTGGGACTGACTCCCTGGCAGTGCTCTCCTCCCTTTCTCCAGGAGGTATCCCAAGTCTTGATTCAGTCTCTGCTTCTGTAATGGATTTCAAAGAACTAAGTGCTTACTGTGTGGCCTTTCCAGGTAAATTAAAGGGAAAAGTGGTAATCACACCTCTGCTAATGGGATTTTTCTGTTTTTCTGCAATGGAATAACTGAGTCAGAAGTGATTTGTGAGCTGTAGCAAAACCAGATGGATTGAAGAGTCATCCCAAAATCCTTCAATGGGAAATGAATTGTCCTTCCATGGATGCCACCAGTGGCACATTACTTATCCATGAACAGTACTGGGAAGGGAGTGAAACACAGGAATCTGGCTCAGGGCAGGCAGATGAGGGAAGCTGAACAATTTAAGATGTTGGGCTGTATCTGTTCACAGATGCAGTGTAAGTACTTCCTTTGTTAAGTTGAAGGTGTTGGCCTCTAGTTTGTTTTCTAATCCACCTCTGAATTATTATTCCACAGCAGTGTTGTTAGAGCAGACATGGTCTTCAGGGAAGTGAAACAGAGCATCTGATAGTTTAACCTCATGTACTGCTTCTTATAGGATGCTTTAAATATAACCTTGGCATAAGCTCATGCCAGAAGCAGCATAAGGCTGGTTTTGGACTGTTATTCCAGAGGGATATAAAGAAACAGAATATAAACTACTATGTCAGATGTGATAGTGCTGGAGGAATTGAGCTGCACATTACCAGTCCTGCCCAGGGATACTTTAAAGATGTTTTTCCCTCTGGCTGTTCAGCAGTTTCAGACTTTGTTTAAGGATCAGTGTGTCGGTTAGACTCCTTAGAAACACAGACTCAAATGGCACCACAACTGAGTCAAGTCTCAATCCTTTCAAGGTAGATAAATAGGCAGTGTGAAGTCTTTGTTCAGGTCTTTGTGCAAACACTTAGGAACAGATCAGAGAGATAAGTGAGCATTCTCAGACCCTAAAAGATCCCACAGGAGCCTTTCCCCAGTACTAGGCAGTCTGTACTTTCCTACTCCCTGTCACCTGAACTGTGCTTGGATTTCATTTTGGCCCTTCTCTTTTATTCCAGCTGCAGGTTTATTTCAACTACAGTTTACAATACATGAATATTCTAAACACAATTCCATGAATGCTTCAATCAACTAATGTCACCTTGGAACTTGCCTCTCTTGAACAAATCTTTGAGATTATTCTGCCTAGTGACAATCTATGTCACTATCAAGCTATAGTCAGTGATGGATCAGAATCCTGAAGAACTTGCAGGGAATGTTAAAATTTGCTTAAAGTTTGTTATCTTGCATAACAATACCTTTTTTTTTTCCTTTTAGAATTACTGAGTTCTTTCTAACCAGGCAGAAAGAAATTAAGAAGTGGATGTGCTGTAGTTTAAAGGAACAGATCATATCCCAGCTGGTTACTTTGCTTTGCAGTTAGAAAAAGCTCAGGAAAATGTACAGAACTTACCATGTAGCACTCTAAAATATTCAGAAGTGCTTGTTCTCAGAATACATTGGTCCTGTCCCTGCTTGCCTTCAGAGAATTACAGTGCAGTGGCATCACTGATCTTGTGCAAGAGACTTGCTTTGTCATTGGGGGGATCTCATTGGGACAGAGATGAAAGCACACATGGAAGTCCCTTTGGAAGCTGAATCTTCTATATTCAGACATGTTCTTTTAAAACATCGACTTGTGGTTCCTGAAGAACACATTTGCATTTGCAGAGACACAAAGCTGAATGGCATTGGAAACTCTGTGTTCAGAAAATGCTATGTGGACCTGGCAGTAGTTACCTATTCAGTATTTGAACTCTTCTGGGAAGTGGTAGGTGTTTCCCATAGTCAGAGAAGTGACTCATCTCAGCTGTGCTAACCAAAGGGTTGTCATTTAGATGGGTATCATTCCACGTGCTAGGATCTCTTCCAAGGCAGCAGATTGTGATACAGGGATACTCCATCTGTCTTTCAGGGATGATTGGGTAGATTGATTCACAGGGTAACCACGATGACTGTGTCTCCTCTAAATCACAGCATGTCCAAGCCAGATTGTACTGAGCAGAGCCCTCCCTGAGCCTGGGTGCATAACACCTGCTCTGTAAATGGGAAAATATCTTCTCCACAGGATACAGCTGCCATCACAAAGCCATAGCTTCAGCTGAGGCTTGGGATTGCATCCATTTAGGAGGAGTGGGAGGGTTACATCAAGTGGAATAAAATTCAGTTTCTCCATTAAAGATTCCTCTTAAACTACAGGTAGCAGCTAACAACATTTATTTTTCCACAGTACAGTCTTACTATGCTCTGCTGAATCCTTTGCTTTGTCACCAGCCTAATATTTGGAGGCATCACCTTTGGGACAGGAATCTTGGGTATTATCGCCGGGGCAGAAGCCGCGAGACGATTAAGGAAGAGAAACAACAAAGCTGATCCTCTGATCTGTGCCACAAGCATGTTCATTTCTGCCCTGTGCCTCTACATAGCTCTGATGGTGGCCCAGACAAACATCCTTTCCACTTTTGTAAGTGACAATTAGCAAAATGTCTTTTGGCATCCTAAGGAGAATGGGAAGGGGTGTGGGGGGGGCTTTTGCAGAATTCTCTGCAGTCTTCTAGACCATTAAGAGGTTTCAGTGACTTGTGACAAGGTATCCAGGTAAGCTCTGGGCTCTGATGCTCCCATAGCTGAGGTCTGTCCTATGAGAGCCATGCTGGGCAGTCCTTGGTACAGTATAAATGGCAGACAGAGCACAAAAACTGGGCCTCAGGTCCTGCAGAGTGCCCACACTGAAGAATAGTAACTATGCATTTAATTACATTGGAACACGTCCCTTATGCAAAAATCTGGTTAAAGCAAGTCTCAATATTACGTTAATTTTTAATGTTTTGTGGCTAATTTAGTATTCTTATTTATTTTTGCTCTCTGAATACTTAAAGGTTGGTGTAGTTGGGACTGTACAATACACATCATTCTTCCTAAGAAAAATGTAGCCCTCACCTTCAAAGCCCCAGATCACTAGCTGAGCTTCAAAGTCAAGCTTTTGGCAATGCAAACTGAAGGATAAATCACTTAAATTCCATTCTCAGTAAAGGGGAAAACAGAAACTTGCTAGGAATGACAAAAAATCCCTGTAAGAGGGAACTGAATGTAAACCCTATTTCAACTATAATCTGGTAACAGCTAGCGAAAGACTCCTGTGCTTTTTTCCTGTGACTCCACAGCCAAAATCAGCATGATTAACATAAATAAGAGGATCTAAGTAAAGTAAATTACAATAATCAACAGTTGTCTAGAAAAGGGCACTTTTGCAGATTTTTTGCTTCTAAGAATAATGCTTATTCAAAGAGATTTTCCTTCTGACTCCTCAGGAATGTGTATTCCTGTGGAAAAGCACCTTTACACCAAGAGAAAACACAAGTGGATTTACCTGTCTGAGTGTGTGTACACAAAACAGAATGTGAAATTGAAGATTATTTTTGGATCCAAGAGTAGGGATCCAAGTGCCCAGAAGAATTAGCCATTGTCTTTTTCTGCTTCTCGGAGTCCCACATAGCTCCATGCTTAGTGTGTTCCTCAGGGGATTTTTTGTCATTAGAGAACAACAGTTTAATTTGCCAGTCTCTGTTAGATGAGTAAATCAATATATTTGGTTGGAACTACCAAAATATACCTTTTATTAGAATCATAGAATCACAGAATCAAAGAATCAAAGAATCAGAGTTTTGGGTTGGAAGGGACCTAAAAGCTCATCCAGTTCCACTCCCCTGCCATGGGCAGGGATACCCTCCACTACCCCAGGTTGCTCCAAGCCCTGTCCAGCCTGGCCTTGGACACTTCCAGGGATGACACAGCCACAGCTCTCTGGGCATCCTGTGCCAGGGCCTCACCACCCTCAGAGGGAGCAATTTCTTCCCTGTATCTAGTCTAAAGCATTGTGAAGGAAAAGATGGCTGGATGATGGTCTATACTAAGTAACTCAGTGCTTCAAGGAACTTTTTTTCCTCAGACTGGTTTGGAGAATAAAACAAATGAACAGAACAGACAAGAACCACAGGATGTATGGATATCCTAGGTTTATCCTATATCTATTACCTACAGGATATCTGTAGATGTCCTAGGTCTAGTTCTCCTTAGGAGAATGTAAGCCACCCCTCCAAAAACATCTGAGTTTATCACTGTGATAATAAATTTCCTAGATTCTGTTTTCATCAGCCAGGGACAACATCTTGACCAAGACCTTACAAAACACAAGGCTGGCACCTGTTGTGACAATGTGCCATCAGTCTGATGGTTAGATAAGAATATTGTGCCAGGTGCCATGTGACATTGTGGCCTGTGTTTCTGAAGAGATTCTGCTTTCTAGCACTGCTCCACCTCAATGGTGTAACTTGAATGCTTTCCTCAAGTCTCGCTTAGTCTGGGCAGGCTGCTCCAATCTGTGTCCAGGGCTGGCTGAAAGGGTTAATATTTTCTGAGACCACAGCTGTAAGAGCTGTTCAGTGCCCTACCCCTTTTCCTCATGGCTGGGTCTCCATCTGTGATGGATTAGGCATTTCCCACAGGACAGCAAGGTTTTGAGACTGCCTGTTCCTTGGAGTCCATTCCATTCTGGAAGTTCTGTCTCTGAAGGAGCCCTTAAGAGTGCTTGTACTGGCACAGAGGTGTTCACTTGGCTTCATTTGCATCTCTGTGCACTTTGTAAAGCTGTGCTGAATGTTTCTCTTCCATCTTATTTTTTTGCTGTTCTCTTCTTGGGTTCAGTAGTTCATAGCAGTTCATTTGGGAGGGTGGTATATGTTTCCTATTTTGGCTCTTCTGCTGAGGATTTGTGACTCAAATACCTTTTTTGGTTCCTTTCCCCACCTTTAACTTAGTGTTTGTAAGCACAGACAGAGGTGTTTAATGTAGAAGTAATGGGTATGTAGGACAACTCTTACATAGATAAGCACAGTCAGTGAGCCTGCCTCATCTTCACAATATAGAAAGGCAGTGCATAGTATAGTGTAGTATAGTATAGTCACTGCTTTTTTCTGTTTTGCAGATTTTTATTGCATTTGGAGAACTGTTTTTGTGTGTAAACTGGGCTGTTGTGACAGACATACTGCTGGTAAGTGCTCATGAAACTATTGCCTTATTTCAAGTTTTTTGTCAATGTAATATTGACAAAATATCCTAAGCCTGCATCTTGGTGGCTTTCTGGGGACAAATGAACAAACTCCTACAGAAAACCCCCTTCTTGCTATCCTGCTTGGAATCACAGCCACAATGTACTGCTGGGCAAGGATGCCAGTGGCAGTAAGGATGTGGTGGTGCAGTAGTCCAAGTTATTATAATCCCAGAAAGATGTGCTGATTTGGATGGAACTCATGCATGTGGCACTCTCTAGTGGTATCTGTAGTATTTTGGGCTTCTGTAGAGCTCTGTGTTGTCAGATATCTGCTAGAAAGTGGCCTGCACCATAAACAAGGTCATTTTCTGTCTGTAATCAGGTTTTCTATTTGTTTTCCAGAGGTTTGAAAGGATGATCCAAATGAGGCAAAGTTGATAGTCCATGAACTATTGCAAATTCCCTTAGTTTAGAATGCAGTGCAGATGAATTCCAGCTCTTGCAAGTCCAGTTCATAAGTGGTGCCACACTGCCAGAGCATCAGGCCAGCAGTGATGCTCAAGGAGCTCTTGGGGCTTCCAGGACTGACACCACAAGCCAGGGAATAGTAGTGCATGATTTCATTTGGATTCTGTCATCAGTAATTTCTTTAGAAGGGAGTGCTGTGGAAAGCACACATCTTGTAGCACAGTTTGTCTAGACTGTGATGAGCAGCTTCTTTTTATCATTTCAAAGGTTTTTAGAGTTAGTAATTTTACTTGAGTTTTTACTGTAAATAAAAATTTGGCAACCTTTCATTTAGGTTGTAGCTGCACAGTCACTAATAGATGTTTGTGTAAACCCTGGGGCAGATACTATGATTGCTGAACTACACAGATCATTATAGTCTTATCAAGTAGTTTATATGACTTTTTTTTAATAATCCATAATATGAACAAGTTGAATATGATTTATCAGTGCAATAAGCCAAGGAAGGCTCATATCTGATAGTCAGACAGCAGAAAGCTGATTTAAATACCAAAGTTATTTATATGATTGACAGTTCTTTTGTTGCTCCCTATGGACATAAGACAAAATATTTAAATTAACTCTACCCTTTTCTATGAGCAGTAGAGTACCGGGTCACCCAAGGGACCCAAACTCTCTGCTTTGGGAAAACTGTGGATGTGATGGTAACCCAAATATTTCAAGCAGGAAGCTCCCTGTGAGACAGGGACTGTTCAGACAAGTGTGGTACAGGCACAATGCTGCTGCAGGTGGCACTAAAGTGGGGAAATTGTGTAAAGCTATCAGAACAAGTGAGAGAAGGCACAAAGCAAAGGGACAGCAGAACAGAGATCTTTGACTGTTTGTTCCCACGCAAGAGTCACACGAGCGTTTCCCATTTTCTGTAACAGTGTTTCATTCTAGGGGAGCTGAAATCTCTTTGCAGATTGCTGCTGCAAACTCCACAGTCATAATAAATCTTTCACTTAAGAAGCACAGTGAGTGCATTCACGTGCAGCACAACATGCAGTGATGCACAATAGCAGTTCACAAGAAGGACAGGAAAAAAACCCTGAAGCCTGTGGCTCCAGTGGAACACAGGTCACCATCCCGTGCTGTCACAGGACCTGGAAGTTCACCCCTGAGGGTCAGAGCTGCTCAGATATACAACTTGTTTGGTATCTCTGCCAGCTAACTAAACCTGAGTAGTGGACAAGTTCAGCAGAGATAAAAGTATCCCTCTTACAGTGTCTGTGTAAAAGGATGAGAAAGTGTATTGCCAAATGCTGAGCCCTCTTTAGTGACCAAAGGGACCAGCTGTGAAGCATTACAGAACTCTGCTTCCACTGCCTGACCTTGCCTTGATGTGAGTCTGTTTATCTTTGTATTTCATAGTTTAAGAACCTTTCTTTACATTCTGATTGAGATGAAGAAATGGAACTACTTACGTTTCATGGGTCTTCAGCAAAGTCTTGCTGACACTGACTGTGCATTATGATCTCTTTCACGGTGCTGCTCTCTACATGTCAGTTTTCTGCACTCTGGAATTTTAATAAGATAGTAAATAATGCAGTCAGCATAAGTCAATTTGCTACTTGCTTAAAATCTCAGCCAGCAGCCAAGAGGGTTTTGGTTCTTATTTGACTCACAAAGAATGGTCAGAAACAATTATCCTATGAGAAAAGAAATGAAGCCTTGCAGCAGTGAACAGGTGCAGAAAAACTATCACTGGTCCAGACTGACATTTTTACTTATCTTCTATTTCAGTTTATTTTGAAATAATTGGGGTTTTTTTGCACCAGAAGCAAGTATAAATACCATTGCCATTCTTTTTACATGAGTTGAGGCACCAACTTTTTTAAGTTTCTCAACTTACTTTTCTTTGAACTCTTACATCTGCATTTTAATTCTGTCCTCTGTCACTGTTAAAGAGGAAGGTGACATCACTGAGTTAGGTAATGGTGATACATGGTGAGGAGAGTGAGGCAGATGGTTACTATCAGCTCTTTCTTTCAGTTCCTTCCTGAATCCAAACTGCAAAGCCTGTGAGAAACAGGGCTTTTGTTCAGTTCCATCATTCCAGTCTCAGCTTCCTTAGGGAATGCTGCATCACATTGCAGCCCACGGGAAATCTGTGGGGAGCATCATTGCCATATCCTAGAACCATGTAAATCTAGAAGAGAAGGAAGTTCTTATCTCCCAAGTGACCAACATCCCTAACTTCCATTTCTTTTAGAATACTGTGGGATTAGTTACTAGCAATATTGTACCAGCAAAATTGGCAACAAGTGGGAGGTGAAAAGTTTGGCGTAGCAGAGCTCTGTGGTGCTGTGTTCCCCTGGGAACAGGCATCCAGTTTATTACCACAAATGTGCATTGGGTTGCATCTCTTGAATTCTACTAATTGTTTCATCAGAAAAAGGATGGATTTGTAGTTGTCTGCTCATTCAGTGGCAATCTTACTTGGGAGCTGTATTTCCTCCTGTTGGAACCCCATGAGTTCAGTGTATTATTGCTGTTATATTGACTGAAGGGTGCCATAGATAACAGCAGTAATTTCTCTTTCAGCCTCCTTTCCTATGTGAACTCGTAGGATTTCTGATAATGTAGCTGGATTTGCTAATGCATGTTCTTATTTTGCCTTGAAAATGACTTTTCTTTCTTCCCACATGGCACTACTAGCCAGACAATGTAGCTAGGAATTAATTCCTCCTACGACCTGGGGAGCTGAAGACAAAGGAAGATGCTGACTGAATGACAAGGATTTCCTCCCTTTGTGGCTGGTGCATCAAGAGGCATTGCATATAGCCACCTTTGTGCCTCCTATTCAGTGTAAACACAAAGGTATCTGCTGTACAACTGCAGTCCTAATGTGCAAGTGGAGAGGTGCTGTAGCTGCCTTGCTGGTTTACAGGGAGGCTGTACTTGGAGTATTCCTTATGAAACGTGTTTGCCATCTGTGAGGTTATGGAACTCTGTCTTTTAGGTTTTTGGCAGCTGATAGTGTAGGAGATGCTGGAATTGGAGGTGTTTGGGAAGGCTACCAACGTATCCTTGTCTTTGAAAGTGCCCTGGGAGGTACAGAAGTGTTCACCAGCCTGTGTGTTCCATCTGCTTTTTTAGCTGACAGCTCTGTGGCAGAGTCTGCAGGGGGGGTCTCTGAGGCCTCCAGAGGCAGCACAAGGGATCTGCAAACTGTACCTGTTTGGGGCACCTGCTTCTCTGTGCAGGCATCTGGGCTGGATCTCCTCAGAGGAGGAGTGTGCAGGATGTCACCTCTGCTCCTGCCATGGTGTGGGGTCCTGGGCAGTCACTGTGGCCAGGCAGGACCCCATGGGTACTTCAGAGTCCCTGTGGGAGGGTGTCTTTTGTTTCTTCTTTTCCTAGTGAATCCCACAGTGCCTTGAGCTCTTGAGTATAGTGTCTGTCATGCAGAAGAACCTGAGGAATAGCACAGGCTGAGTTTGTATGAGCCCTGAAACTATAGGAAACATCCCATTCTTCTCCTGCATTTTTCTTGTTACAGTTTTATTCCACCTCTTGTAGTTGCAGATATGGGATATTAAATAAAGATAGTAGGGAAGTGGTGCAAGGCACTGGGAGAGCCAAAGTACATTTAGTTTTTCTCATACTTGCAATGCCCATGATAGATTAAGTGCATAACAATATTTGATTTGCATTTCTCAAACACAGCCTGTCATTATCTGTAAAAGAAATTTGAGTCTAGGACAGATGACACAAAAACCTCAGAGAGCCAAGAGCTGACAGTCTCGAGTCTAGTACAGTCTGTCATGACCAGGTCTGCTTCCCAAGCTCAGAGTTTTCTGTTGTAGGTTTTTTTTGTCTCTGTACAAGAGACCCTGTTCACAAAGTGCATGCTCATCATCCAGGCAGCTTCTGAGAGAAAAAAAATGTGAGTAGACTGCACACCCTCAGTCTAGGCCATAGTGTGCTTTGGCCTCAGTGAAAAGGAGCTGTTGGATTGTTCCTTCATCCCATGGGTGTCAAGGATTTCAGAAGAGCCAATCTCACATAACTGCTCTTACACTGTCTGCAGACTGGATGCAGTGTTGTGGCAACCTGACATCACAGTGGTTTTCTGTAACTCTGGAGAAATCTCCAAAGCATCCCTGGTTTAACATTTACTATTGTTGAAGCAGTCTACCTCAGTATTCCTAATGAAAAAGAAATGTTCTATCCATGCTTAGAAATATCTACTTTGGAGGGACTAGGAATGGAGTGGGTTACGCATGAGCTGCACGTGTGCAAAGGAAGGAAGGAGATTGTTCTAATCCAGCTGCTCAGAGCTCTCTTACTGGGTGCAGAAATGCTGATTTAAGAGTGATTTGTGTATCCAAGGTTGAGGCCAAGTGCTTAAGAGGATCACTGCCAGTGTTCTCTGGTTCTTTGCTGAAACTGGTCACAGTATGTGGTAAGCAGGACCAAAACTCTTAATTAAATGTGAGAGCAGGATCTTTTTTAGTTTGAGGCCCAACTTACCATGCATGTTAATGTTTCCTGGAGGGCAGTGATAGAGCCACAGTATAGACCATACACCTTGAGTCTGTCCCTTGGTAAAACACCAATCACTCTGTTAATTATTGTGAGACATACTTAGTGACATTTGGGTGAGTTTCAAGAAAACCCCCCCAAACTGTGGAATAGACGACTGAGAAAATATTAAGCATTTTGTTTCTGATATGAGCAAGTGGTTGGAAAACACATGAAGGTTTGAAATTGCTTCTGAAGCATTCTGACTGTGAATGCTTTTGCATAAATGTATTATTTAAAGGCTTCTTCAGGCACAGTTGATCTTCAGTAGCACAGGCATAGAGCTCTTATTACCCTCAAATTACTATATTTCATTTGAAAAATAGTTCTAATCTATGTGATGCTTTGCCATGTTCTGGATGTGCACCACATCTTCTTCTCCAGCTTGTTATTCAAACCGTGTGCACTGAAAAATGAAATCAGTGTGAGGTGCTGTTACTACAGTACCTTGTGTCTCAGGTGCTTCCCAGTTACAGGCAATACCATCAAAACATCCCCAGCCACTTTCTGGTCTGGCAGGTTGGGTCCTCAGCCTCAGTCTTCAAGGGGTCTGCAAGGCCTCATGCTTTACAGCTCTCCAGGTTCCAGGTACCCCACTTTCCCCCAGCAGTCTAGACCAGGCCTGCTGACACAGGTCATAAGATATTTTTCTGAGAGACTGTCAGTGTTGAATCCTTATTAGCAAATCATTGTGAGTGCAAGGGATACTGGCTGGAGGCTTCTATTGGTTGCATGGCCAAATGGATCTGTACAAGCATGGGAAGCATCTGTATGGAAGCATGGGAGCCACAGTTCAGCTACTTTATTATTGTTTTCTCTTGTGTCTTCCTTTCTTGAATGTTTTTTTTCCTCAGCAAAACATGCAGCGTACCCTTTTGCTCAGAATAACTTCTCTGTCTCCAAAGTTGTAAGCAATATTTGAATATGAACTAGATAAAAGTTGCTCTGTCAGTGTCTCTGGGATATTCCAGCAGCAGCTGGACACTGCTGAAGTTCTCTGTGTTCACGTTGCCTGTCCTGTGGGCTGTGCTCTGTTGCAGTACGTGGTGACGCCGAGGCAGCAGTCCACAGCCATCGCCCTGCAGATTTTGGTGAGCCATTTGCTGGGAGATGCAGGCAGCCCTTACCTCATCGGGCTTGTAAGTGAATTCTCTCCTTATTGAGCTTTCCTTAGGATAAAACTTGAGAAACTGAAAGACACTCACAGAATCATAGGCACTACCTGGTCCAAAACCAGAAATTACTCAAATTTCTGGCCCTGAGTCTGGGACACAGAGACATTTTTCTAAACGTTTTTACTTTTCACTTGGTCCTGTGACACTGCTTGTAGGTGTGACTAGTTCTGTGCAGAGTGTAGAAATTTACTTTTATTTTCAATTTGCAGACTCATATTTTTAGAGGCATACATTTTTGCAAAGACAGTGTAACGGGATTTAAGCACTTTCTGCTAAGTTTGTGAGGAGTTTCATGGAAATTAATTCCATGGGTTCAAATCCAAGACTTAGTTCAAATCTTGAAGTTTGAAATCTTGCAATTAATCAATGGTCTTTTGAAAATCAGAACAAAAGTGGGGCAGTGGTTATATCTTTAGATATCTTTAGATACTACTTGACCTTTAAAGCTCTGGTCTCAAATCACCTTAATCCTGAATTCCCATATTCCTTAAGACCTGGTTTCTCTGCCCTACCTACATTTTCTTGATCTTAGGTGCTTCTGTGCAAATCAGCCTCGTCCTGCTTTCTCTGTGCAGTTCATTAATTTTAGTTCCAGTGGACTATATCTGTCAGTCTCATTTCCTTCCTTCCTTCATTCATTTTAAGACACAATAGCTAACAAAGCACCCATTTTGAGTTTTCTGCTTTAATTGACATGGGAGATTGAGTCCTTGTTGTTGATTTATAGTTTAGTTTGTATGAAAGTTTATTTCAAGAAGTTCACCCCATGTTAACAGTGTCAGGGTTAGACAGGGCCAGCAATGCCCAAGTGAGCTATGCCTGCACAGATGCTGCTGGCCCAGCCACACAGGAGGGTCCCCTTGTCCCCAGCTGGGTGAAACCCAGAGTCTCAACTGTGTCATCTGGCAGAGAAGAGAGCCTCTCTCCCCAGGGGATTACCCCTGCTGACTTCCATTCTTGGCAAATGAAGAAACCACTTTGCTCGTTGTTGTTAGGAAACTCCTGCTCTCATGCTTACCTGACTGTGTGTATATGGGAACACAACCACCAACATCCCTGTGGAAAATGGCTGAAATGGCATGCAAAAATAGGAGGTACCCCAAAAGCTGAAATATGTCTTGTTCATTCTCCCTTTGACCAATCTATTGATTTAAGCTTTCTGCCTGAAAGATGAAACTGTTTGTGCTCTTGGCCACTGTCCTTTGCCCTCTTGGGGGCACGGGCAGAACTGAGGCTTTGTTCTGCATCCTGCCTGGCCCTGTGTGCAGGACCTGCAGAGGTCACCTTGAAAAGCAGCTCATCAAAAAGAGTGAAGACAAAAAAAAGCTTATCCAGATGAGATTAATCTCAGGTAACCTTGTAACTTAGCACAGAACAGAGGCAATAAGCCCAGGAATAAAACCACTGTGTCCAAGTGGGTTCCTGTGTATTGAGCACCCACATTGTCCTCTGGAATGTTCTGTGAACCCATACACCAACACTTCCCATGACTGCTGTTGGTTAAACACCAAACCTTCTGCTTTCTTGTCCTGATAGTGTTTCCTAACCTGCTTCAGCCAAACTTAAAATCTGCCTGAAGAATCAGGGAATTTTCTTTTTCAGAGCCTGTTTTTTTCCCTCTGCACTCCAGAGATTTTTTCACTAAGTATTTTAAAATTAAATGTATTAGGTTTGTATCAGGGCCATTATGCTTGGTGTAGTCCCTAGGTACCCATTTAGAGTTGATCTTCCTCTTACCTCCCCAAACTGTCATAAATGATCATAGAAACCCAGCAAAGGTTGAAGAGTCTCATATTTATGCATTGCAAGTCACACAGTGTATTCTAACCATCAAGAACAAATGTGGGAATAAAAATGACTGCCTTCATCTTTTATCTTTTTGTTTATGCTAAGAAAAGATTTCAAGTTCCTGGGTTAAGTGTTGAATCGTACTGAGTTTCTGGAAATCAGATTTTCCTTCTGTCTACAAAAATAAAATTCATGTGTATCATTTATAGCCTTTACAACCTCATTCTCCCACCAGTGCAAAAAGCACCTGCCTGGTATTTTCTTCTTCCCACTTAATCACAATGTCACTCCATAACTCCTCAAATGACTTTTGGCTCAAAAGCAGACCCTACTCTTGTCTAAGGTTAATTTCCATCTTTTCCCTTTCTTATGAGTGTTGTTGCTTGTGCCTGTACTGCTGCTTGGCCCCGTTTCTATCCACTGGATGCCAATAAGGGAGGCAGAAAGTCACTGAACAGGATCAAGAAATGCTAAAGGTCACTGCCAAATGCCCATCCTGTGCTGGCAATCTGGAGATGGGCTAGGAAATGGTAAAATATGTTTCCTGCCCTTGTGACTGGAGGCACTGAAGGTGTAAAACAACTTGAGATTCCTTGACCATTTGGGAGCTGGAGAACCGTGGAGTACAGGTGTGCTGGGTACTGGGTTTGACAAACCTTGGGAGAGACTCTCATCCCTGTGTGCCTCTTATTCTTTTCAAGGCCCACACTGAAAACAGTCTGTTTAAAGCAGGAGAGGATGGAGGTGTTATTCCAGATTAATGGCAGCCTTGTTCCCTCCCCAGATCTCCAACGCTATCCAGGCCAGGAACGTGCCGTCGTTGCAGTGGAGTTTCCGGAGCATGCAGTACAGCTTTGTCATCTGTGCTTTTGTTGGGGTCTTTGGAGGAGGCTTTTTCCTCCTGACATCTTTCTACATCGAGGGAGATCGGAAAGAAGCACAGAGGCACTGAGGTGTCTGTGTGTCTTTATAAGTCTGAAAGCCACATGTGGTGACCTGTTTGGACAGCAGCCACGGTGTCATCTCTGTAACATTAAACCATGCTGATGTCTGCCTGATGGTAATGCCACGTCACTGTCTATAAAACAGAGAAGGGCAAAATCCCAGCCAAGTCTCAGATTAAACAAACCTTCCACATTGAGCAAAACACACCACAGAGCTCACAAGCAAAATTGCTTTTAGTGCAAAATGCTTCAGTACATGGAAATAACATCCTTTACTGTAATGCACCCCTGCAGACTTCATGGAACATGAGATTCTTTTTCTGTTCTGATCTTTCCTAGCCCTGTGGAACCAGTCGTGTCTCTCTGTAGCACTTCTCCCTCTTCCCTGAAAGAAATCATGTTCAAAATGTAAAAGACTTAGGAAAAAACTTTTGAAATGGACAGAGCCCTGTCCTCAAGCACCTGGATTCTTACAGCCTCCTTCTGGTCTTACTTGGTTTTCCAGGTGCCAGCAGTGGACTGGCCCTCAAAGGGAGATGAACTCTGGGGCGAGATTTGCTCAGAACAACGTCCTCCCTTTTTTCTTTCCTTTTTGCTTAATGAGATACAGCTGGGGAAAGGGCCAAATCACAATTCCTCCATATGGCAGAAAATCCTGCATACTGACTTTTTTGGATGCTTTGACTGCAAAGCAAAAATTGCTCATGCATTGGCATATGGCAACTCTCCTCCCCCATCTGTAACCAGGCCCTTGTCCTGTGTGGGGCTGGGGAGCTCCAGAGGGGGTTTTACAGAGCTGTCACCAGCATGACTGCTGACCTCAGCAAGGCAGGACCTTTTGAGGCACAGCATCTCCTGGAGATTGGGGAGGCCTATCAGTTCCCAGCAGGATGAGATTTGCCTCCAATTCGTAGAATTTGGAAAATGTAGATAGTAAAAAGAGTGCTTTAAGTTGTCTAAAATGACCAGGAGAAGTAAAAAACTATCAAAGTCATGTCAGATTCAAGATTGGAGGGTTGTGATAATTTTATATGTAACATCATAATGGTGTGCCTCTTCCTAACACTTTGAGGCTCTTCACTGTATCCTCAGGCCTTGGGTAAGTATCTCCTCTCATGAGTGAGCAGTAGTACCTGTAAAACCACTTCAATATAACTGTCCCTTTGAACTCTTACCTCCAAAATGAAGGGGATTTTGGATGTGGTATCTGTTGTCACAATACCAAACAGGACATGACCAGTGTGGCCAACTTCCATTGTTTGTCCTGGCTTAGTTCCCAGCAGCACCTTAAAGCCAAAGCCTCAGGAAGATATTGGCAAATGAATTGTAACGTGTTGTGAATCTTCCATGATTCTCCCAGTAAATCATAAGGTTCATAAAGCACAATATTCCTGTACTGACTGTGAATGTCTAATGTCACTGTAAATAGCATAATTCAGCTACTGCAGGTTTTTGTTCTTCCCTCTGTCTACCTAACGTTTAAAAAAATCTGTTCTGAAATCCAACTTAAACCTAGGTAGTGAAATGTGACCGTTGTGGGAAATAAGAGAAACTTTGTGATACTCAGTAAGAGTGTAAGAATTGTCTTTAAAATAAAAGTTCATATTCTGAAAGGTTGAGCAACTTTTTCGGGTTGTAAAAACGAGCCATGGCCATTATACCACTGACCTTTTGGAAACTCCTGTGCTGCCAGAGAGCCCATATCCAAGAAGAGATTTTTGCTATTGGATGTGAATGCATAAACTTGCAAAGGTCTTAAGTGCTTCAGCCATGGCAGGATTTCAGCAGCTCCATGTGCTTCTCTATGGGTACATTCAGGATTTGCCCTGCAAACAGCTGAGCAATTTATCACTTTTGTTATGTCAGCATTAAATTCCTCTTTAAAAATTCATCAGAAGCTGCATCTGGCACACTGTGCAGGCACGTATTTGACATATGAGCGAGAGATGCCAAATGCTGCTCTGTAAATGGTACAAGCAGTCCATGGCAAACTCCTTCCTACTCCTACTCCAATCTCCTCTATGAAAGTCAGTGCCTAGAAATGAGCAGGATCACACTGACTAGTCAGCCCATCTTTTCAAATGCCTCTCTCTTTTCATTGCACTTTATGGGCAGAGGATGTGTATTTTTGTTTGTTTTTCCCTGCATTTAGCAGGACTAACAACTGGATAATCTGAGCTGTGCCTGGGCCTCCCTGGAGCTGCCCTGTCCTGTCTCACTGAGAGCTGCTGGCAGAGGCCATGGAGAGATGCAGCACCTGCATGGAACAGCCCAGGGAGCCTCTGCCTCCATGGCAGGGGAGCTGTTCCCATCAGCTGCTTGACCCTGTCTCTGTAAGATGGAACTTCCTCACTTGGATTTGTATGAGGAGTAGAATTTCTTAATATTTTCTGCATATCTTGATTTTGCTTCTTAGTGGGTGTCATCAAATTCTGCATGGAGGTGTTATCAGTGCTGGAGCGGGCTGTGCTGCACTGGAGCTATTTCAGACATTACAATCTTTTCATGCCACCAACAACCTGCCTTAGGGAAAGTCACAGAGTCCTGGCACATGGCCAGGGAAGGAGCTAAGGTTTTCAGGCCTCAACTGAAATACCATTTGTTTCCTATAGTTCCAGTTAAGTACAGGTAAGAGAAAAATGGAGGGCTTTAAAGCTGCTCTGTCTGCATTGGAAAGAGCTGCTGCTGGAAGCTGCTGGTTATTGAGTTTGTTTGTTTTGCAGCATTCCTGCTGCAGGGAATCTGTCCCTTGCAGCAACTGAATGATAATCAAACAAGTTGTTAAAATGTATATTTTCTGTAATTGTTTGTATATTCTCCTCCTACCCTTAATATTTGTTCTTTGCACTTTCCAATCAAAATAGTGAGTAAGAGCCACTTTGAAACAGCTCCAAAAGGTGGGATTTTATAAGTCCATGCAGGTAATCCTTCTGGTAATTTCCTCCCCTTCCCTCATTCCCAAAGCAGGGACAGGTGACCTTTATTGCTGTTTGTGTGGATATTTTTTTAATAAGCTTTAGAGCTCTGCTTTGCATAAAAATTGCCTTCAGAGCTGTGATTATTTCTAGGTTCTGCCAAATGCCTGTAAAGGTGTCCAGTGGGCAGGACATGTCTAAATCACAATACCAGGTTGTGTAACCACTTCTCCAGAGGATTCACTCCTTGCACTAGTGATGTGATGTGACACTGCTGTCAGCAGAATTTTAATTGCCAAAGATGTTTCATGGAATTTCTCTCCTTCCCAAACCAGTAGCCCTGTGCTCTGCTCTGGAAAGGGATTTCACAGCACCTCAGGAACTCCCTGTGCCGTGGCTGAAGGTGCAGATGGCAGAGCGTGGCCTCCCAGGCAGCAGATTTGGAGATCTGTCTGGGTTTGCTCTCTCCTAAGAACATCTTGTGGTTTATTCCTCTTTGCCCTCGTTACTTCTGCAGCTGAGTTGTCTTTTGCAAACTTTTGCAGAACAGCTGTGAACTTTATAATGCTGCTGCTGTAGCCATGGGTGTCAGAAGTGGGGGGAAAAGGCTCAGGGGATGGTTCTGAAGGGCTTGTGCTGAGCCTGGGCCAGTTATGACTGCACAGAGTTGTACCAATGGCTGTTTTTTTACTAACTCATTCCTGACTTCCACTGGAAAACTCAGCACCTGCACAGGTGCTCTGGGTCAGTACTCCAGCCATGAAATTTGGTGTTTCCCCCCATATTCTATTTCAGAATAATTGGCTGAATTCTGCCTTGTTCCTCTCCCCTGCACTGCCCAGTGACTGGAGCTCACCTGGTGCCTTAACCATTGGGTACGTGTGTCCTCTTGCCTTAGAATCTGCAGAATTCCTGTGAGGAAAGTAAGCTAAAGGAGAAAGACCCTCCACCTCAGAATAGCATCAAATGAGCACAGAAAGGCCCAATCAGCCATATTTATGCTGTAGCTGATTTGAGTTTTTTCTTAGCAGTAGATCCATCACCTCTGGTTCTTTTTTTCCCTTCCCCACAATACAATGCACGTGCAGTGTCTGTTGAAATAAATTCTGAAATAACTAAGAAAGCTAAAAGTCCTCCATTATCCCCAAACTTTTGTGGCAAAAGTTTTCTTGAGAGATCCTTCTGGTGGTTTGCAAACACTGTTCATTCTTCAGGCCTCCTTTGAGCACTGGGTTCTCCCATTCTGCCTCTGAGGGTGCCTGGGACTGGGGACCAGTCACCTCATCCCTTGGAAAAGGCAAAAAACCCATGAAAGAACAGTGTCTGTGGGGCCCTGCCAAGTCAGGCTGGCATTCAAGTAGCTGGAACTGGCTGTATTCCATTACAAGAGAGCCACTGGATTCATCTCAGTGCTATAATTACCCTCATTGTAATCCAATAAAGCCTTGGAAAGGTTCTTAGAAAGCTTTTGGCTTATAAGGGAAACAAAGGTTAATATGAGGAGACTCTTGATCCTGATGCTGTGTAGCTGATCAAAATGGTGTGGGTCTCACTTGGTGTAAATTCATGTTTCCTAACAGTTTTGTTATCAGTATGTAAATTGCCTACATACCCTGCAAGAGCCAACTGGCTGTAATTGGAAGGATTAATGTACATGCTGTCAAATCCCACTGTAGGAAGGTGCTTTGTAAATGCCCTGTTAGAAGTGCCCAGATTTGGAATGTGTCTGTATCCCAGCAGGCCTGACCCTGCCAAGGGAGCTGGAGCAGGCTTGGGAAACACACCCTGTGTGCCTAAAGCCAGGAGTGTGTGCAATGGACAAAGCCAACCTGCCCAGGACTCAGCCCACACTGTGGCACCAAGGTCTGACTGTATCTGCTCACACACTCTGCTGGGTCTTTTCCTACAGTTCGTATTTTTCTATATTATTGTGCAAAATTCTTTTAAGTTGAATTCAGAGGTAAATTTATGCATTCATGTATGCAGGTGTAATTTGCTTTTCAATATCAAATGTGTTGGGCAGTAGGCTTGAAACTGATGTAAAAGGATGGAGGGAATAATTTTTGAAAGTTCTGACTTTCAACTTAATCGAGGAACTTGTCTGTTTTTGAGGGCAAGGTATGCGAGGAAAGGGGAAAGATTCCCATTTGCTGATGTTCCATAAAATGGAAATGTTTGACCAAAAAAGAATAGCCTGTTTAGCTGAAGGGAGATCTGGTAGAGAGCTTAGAGAAGAGGTGTGCCAATGGGATGGGTCTACTTTAACAAGTGATTGGCTTTTCTGTTATCCCAACAATTCCACAGCAGAATTCCTTAGCTACAGGTAAGTACCTGTTGCTTCTTGCTTGCCTTAAACCCAAGCTGAGCTTCCTACTCCTTCCCCCATTTTATTTCCTGGTGTGACAAACATCTGCCCTCCAGTGATGCTGAGGAAGTGCAAGAAAAAAATCCAAACGCATCCTCCTTAGCTCTGGACTTTATTTCTAACGGCCCTGGAAAGCCAGTGTTAAAACTCATTTGTTCAGAGGCAGCACCTGGCAGAGGGGCTGTGACACCTGAGCTCCAGCAAGGACCTGTGGATGTCAGACATGGCCGTGCTGAAGGCAGTGGAGGTTACCAGAGGCACAGTCTGAGCTGTTTGCATTTGCTTCCCAGCCAGGCTTTGCTCCATCCTGTTCTCCACTGGCCAAAGGCTGAGCCCAGGGGTAAGGAGGGATAATGTCATTCTGTATCTTCAGGCTTCTTTCCAGTCACAGCTGCCTCTCTCTTCTGCTGGCAGCTGTGGGCAGGGCTTGGTGTTTGACAGGAGCACCCAGGGCCATCAGCCTGCTGTCACGATGGGCCTTTGGTGCTGCTCTCCCTTCTCTCCTGCAGTCCTGGCCATGGGAAACGTGTCCCAGCAGGCAGGGAGTGCTGAGAGCCCCAGGTGAGGCTCACCTGTCCCTGCAGGGGCCGGGCAGGAGGGAGCACTCACAGGGATGTGAGCAGGGCAGAGAGGGCTGGCAGGTGTGCCCAGCCCGCAGGGAGCAGCTGGAAGTGCAGGAAGAAGTGAGCAGTAATAGCAACAAATGGGAGGAGTAATGTGGGGAATGGGAAATGTCCTTGGTCGTGCACTGACATCCAGCATCCAGTTCAGCACCAATCTCATTAGGATTTCAAAGAAACGTCCAAATAAATTTGTTCCTTTAAGGGATTTGTTTTAATTCTTTATTAAAATAGGAGTTATATGTGCATTTCCCCTCAGCCCACTGTTTTAATAGGATTACCTTTAGCATCAACCCTGTGGACTCTTTAGTTTTTCATTGCAGATCTTCTATGTGCAGCTGCCTCAGCAGATCCAATCAGGTGTATTTTGTTGCTCAACAGTACAGAGGAAATGAATTTTTCTGGTGAGGGGAAAGCACAGTGAATAGCTGGATTCCCCTCCCCAAATACCATCTGCAGTCACTTTTGTGCTGCCAATGAAGTCAATGTTTTCCTGGGTCAGAGGTGCCTGATTATTCATAGCACTTTCATTTCCAGCATCACAGTCATCCCTCCCCTGCCAATCATCTTTCTATTTTATGTTGGGTTTATTCTACAGTGCTCTGAGGTTTGCAAGTCTAGCTGCTCTCCAAACTCCTCCTGTTCTTTGTTGCTTTTCCTGGGCTAGTGCCAGCAGTTCTCAGATTCTGAAGAGACCAACAGGAGGACTTTGGCACCAGTATTGCAGTTTTCTCCCATCTTCTGAAATTGTGTCTCTTGAAAAAAGAATGAAATGGGAGGGAAGGAGGAGTATAATACTCAATTCACTTGTAAGTAACCAAAAAACCCCCCAGCTGAGCAGTATTTTACTGAGAGGGAGCAGTGTCATCTGTGGGGTTGTTTTTAATGGTAGTAAAGCCCAGGGAAGTGCCTTGGTCAGGAAGAGCTGGGCTTTGAACCTGACTGACCAAACTCTCAGGCTGTTTGTTCCCTGCTCAGTGCTTCCCTCTGAGGAGTGTCCAGAGCTCACATTGTGGCAGCAGTGTTCACAGTGTCCCTTAGGTGTGTCCCTGGTGCTGGTCCCTTGGATTCACAGCACTTTTCCTAACACAGATTAGAGGAGCAATGGAGTTTTGGTGCCATTCAGCACCAAACTGCCCATGGTGGGGAGGGGAACTCGTGGGACTGTGATCCAGCCTCACATTGTCATGTACTCCTAAGGTGCTCTGCACAGATCTGTTGAGAAAGGTTTTAAGAGGGTTCCAGAGTAGCTGCTGATAATTAAAATGCTAATTAAAAATATTCCCAACGGTATTCACTGATAGTGTTGCCAGGACAGGTGAGATTTCAATTCTCTTGCTATTCTTTTTAGAACTAGAGGAGTGTCCTGCAATGAGTTGAGATGAACTACCTGAGCCATGACTATTTCAGGGCATTTAAGTGCTGACTTTTCTCCAGATTTCTTCAGTTTCTCTTTATCATCTTCTCAAGGGTGTTCTGAAAGGGCTCGAGGTAACAGCCACCAGGGCAAGGATGTGTCAGTGAGGGGCCCTCAGTGCCATCTCCAAGGTCAGACCTTCACGGGCACCAAAGTCAAGATTTCAAATGCTCAGTTCTTGCAGCCTAATTCAGCAGAAAACAGGTGAGTGTTTTCAGGAGAGTCCCCTGCTCTGCAGGTTTGATTGGCAGGAATTTAAAATGCTTGGAGTGCTATAACCTGAAAGTAGGAAATGGCACAGGAAGTTGGGACTGTAACAAGAAGAAAGCTGAAGATGGAAAAACCAAAGCAGAGGAATTTGGATTAGAGGGATCCACAGAAGGAAGAAAAGGGGCTGCCACGTGTCTGAGTAAAAGATGTGCTCTGGTGAGGTGGGCAGCTGTTGGCTTTCCCACAGGAATGCCAGGACAAAGGTTTGATGGCCTCTGTCCCTGGAGCCTGTGATCTCTGGGACTGCGGGACATGGAGGTTTCACCAATTTGTCTTGACTGGATTCTGTGTCATGAGGGATGTGACAGAAACTCTCTGCAGAATGGCAAGTAAATTTAAACTTAAATCAATTTTCTGTAGCCAAGAGGAATGCTGCTTTCAGCCTTCCCTTGGAAGGCTTTAGTTCCAGAAGTATTTCCAGAACCAGCATGTTTTACCAGAGCAGTGTCCAGAAGTGGTGGTGGAAGCTACTGCTGGTGTGTATCAAAGCACTCAGGAGCCATCTGACAGAGGAGGAAGGAGTGCAAAAGTGGAGGAAGGTGAGCATATGCTAAACCAGAATGTCTGAAGCTAATGAGATGTAAAACAATTCAGGTTAATGAAGCTCTTAATGAAATAAATTTATGCTAAACTCTACCTGTAATCCTGCACTGCCTCTTCCTTAGATCAAAGCACTTTGTATTCCTCTGATGCTTACAGGTAACAATGAGGAATGTTATAATTGCTGCCCAAACACTGCTTTCCTTTACACCTTGTGATAACCATGGGCTGGGTTTGGTTGTAAAAAGTGATGTCTGTGACACTGCTTTTTGAAGTGAGGTAGGAAGTTTGGAGACAATTTAGGTCTGTTTATAAAATCAGGATGTTTTCAGTGTCTGTTACTGGTTGCATTATAATTTTATGGGTACCTTAAACATTGCAGTCTGATGTTTAACATGTACACACACAGAATACAGTCCTGAGGAGACACTGGGCTTCCAGCTTGACCTGAGCCAGTGGAACAGCTGTAAAATGCACCTGTACCCTCTGTACCCACAGGACACCTTCCTACAGCCCAGCAGTGCTGTGTTCACTGCAAGTAAACATTCCCAAAGGGCTTTGGTGGGCAACAAAAAAATCCCTGACGTGAGTGAAAGTTACTTTAAAGATCCTCAGGGAAGTGTTTTAATCTAAAATTAGGCAGTAGCTTTAAACCCTGTACAGTTTCTTTCATTTTTTTTCTGAGGTAACTCCAGCTGGTCCCTGATTGAGACAAGAGACTGCTTTTTCTCCCATCTGTTAAAACTACTTCTTCATCTCCCCTGATTGAAGATGCTGCAAAATTTCGGTGAAAACAGGATTTTTTTGTTAATTTCTGCAAAAACTGCTGATACACAGCAATCATGTACAGTTTGAGACTAACTTTGAGTTATTTTATATTATCATGGTCTGGCTGAACAAGGTGCAAGATCTCACTTTAAATTACTCCAACACATGTAAGAAGAACATGGATTTAACCACTGGAAAATTTATTGAACAATGCCCAGGAGCTACCTGAAGACATTCTGAGTGTTCCAGAGTATTTTTTCTCTTCAGAGGCAGGGAAGGCCAGCATTCCTACAGGATGGAGGTACTGTGCAGAGGAGTTGGGAAAATCTGATCCCATTAACTGGGGGGAGGTAGATGGAACTGACTCTTTGACTGTTGCTTCCAAACAGTTGGAGCTGGAGCAAAGCAAACTTTTACTCCTTGGTGGTGCTCATCTGTCCCTCTGTGACAGCAGCAGGGACACAGGGAACTCAGAGAAGGGTCTGTTGGCCCAGCACAGCTCCTGCTCCTAAGAAGTCTCATCTGGTGAAAATCAGCTTTAGGAGTATTTTGTAGAGCAGCTTCAGTGGCAACAAGCCCATTTTCTGAATTACAGAATAAAATACACAATAAAGGATGTGTGTTGATTAATCTTAGGAATTCATATACTGATCTGAAGTAGAAAGGGAATTAGCTAAGTGGAAAGATGAAACAGGAATAATGAAGAGCCTTTTCCACAGGTGCTGGAGTACGTCTCAGTCTGTCACGAACAGACAAAACAACCCTTGTGTCTGCTGGGAGACCGGCCAAGCCCAGTGTCACTCAGCACCCTGCATTAAAAAATAGACTCTTGCTGTGTTCTGTAGTTAAAAGGCTTAAAATGACACAAGGCAAATCTATCCACCTGCTTTTATAGACACTGACCTGGCTGTCAGGGGGGGAAAGAGCTGCACACTCCCAGCAAGCCAAGGGGAGTGGTATTTTAACATCTCTGTGTGAGACTCTCTGCCTGGGGTTCTCCAGGGTCAGAATTCCTCACCTGGGTGACAAAGGCCTGGTTTAACTCCTGGCCTGCCCCTGCTGGAGTGGCAGCTCTGGGTTCTCTGTGTCACTGAGAAGCTCCAGCTGAGAGACTCACTGTGTTTATTACAGTGCATTTAGTACAGGACATTCTCCTAAGAACAGTTTCTCAGAGTGCTGCCAGACAGAGACATTAAATGTGTCATTTCATTGCATGTCACCTCCAAAAAGTTCCACAAAAATAATGCTACCATTTGTTTGTACAGCAGAAACCAGAAGAGGGATGCTAAACTCTGGTCACTGACATCCACACCCCAACCATTGCAGCAACCAATCTCCGTGGCTTAGTAGGGATGTAGCAGGAATATTCAGGGTATACAGCATTGAATTTGCAGAAACAGTGCTGAAACCAGAAGTGCAGCTTTTTAATACATATATTACGTATTTTATATACTTGTAAACCTGAGCAATGTACTTTGCCTGTATTTAGTACATCAATCACTTTATGTTGCACTTGCATTACTCCTATTTTAGAATTCTATCAAACACTCTGTCTTATCAAATGCTAACTTTGGAATGGGTTATAAAGGCACAGGAGCTCTAACAGCCTTATTTGCTACTTTATAGGTGCTCTAAATGCTACAGGTGACCAATGATGCTGATGGTGCCTTTAATAACAACCAGATGTTCTCTCATTTTAAATTAGACCACTGCAACTTTATTTGTGTCTTGTCTCCAGTACAGGCAGTTCTCTTAGTCTTGTAGGAGGTCACAGTGTTTTAGCTGGGCTTTTTGTTATTTCCTGAGGGCATGTCTGCCTTAGCAGTAAGGGCTTTACTGTAAATCACAAATACTCTGCTGCAGCTGACCCACTCAGGAAACATTTCTGGTTGGGCACACTCAGGATCTCACTAACTTGAGCCTCCAGCAGTAGGTGTGTGTTGGGATGCTCAGGGCTGGTTTTAGATATACAAAACCCCCTGAAGCATCAGATTTCAGTATCCATAGAGAAGCAGGAAATCAAAGGACTCTGAGCTCTTGGCCCATGTGTGAGACAGAAGGTGTAAGAAGTGTCATGGAACAAAGAACAGTCCTGGGAGGGAAGAGAATAAAGCCTCTGTCAGGAAATGCATCTCTCCAGCTACGAGAAGACACTGAAGGGACTGGTAAGTTTTTGGTTGTTAACTGTGCTTTGAAAGTTGTTGGTCTGTGTGTGCTTCACCTGGAATACAAAACCTATGGATGAAATGTCTGTCGTGCTGGGGGTGACCTTACTGGTGCTTAGGAGAGAGCACTGCTTCCTGTTAACCTCCAGAGCCCCAGAGTTTCTGTCCCCTTTCCCTTTGATGTTTGTTTGTCCCTGCTTGCAGGGGGCTCAGAGGAGCTTCCCTTTAGACAGGGGGGTGAGAGTCAGACAGGGCTGGCACTTAGTTCTGTACTCTGTGTACTGTAAAAGTGATCCCTAAGGAACAGCATGATGGATAACAGATACATCCCCAGAACGGCAAAAAGTCAGTTTGTCATTTGCCAGCTGAAAGAGGAAACTCTGGGAGGGGCATTTTTGGTCATCTGTGTGCTCTAAGTGACAGCACCCCCTGCAGCTGGGCTGCCTGGACATGCTGGGGGTTTTGCAGAGCACCTTGAGTGTCCCTGGGCTGGGCCATCCCCTGCAGCAGGTGTCAAAGCAGAGCTGCTGGGCCAGGCAGGGGCTGCCTGCACGGGCACAGTGGTCCCTGGGCTGTGCCCTGAGGCACACACTTGGATGTAGGGCTGACCTGGCCCTCAGGGGGGCTGCTCCAGTCCTCCTCCCACTGGCACACGTGAGGCTGGAATATGAGTTCCTAAGGGGCAGAACTACCTGCTGACTCTGAGGACACAAATCCTAATAATCCATGAGAAATGATGGTGTCAATGCTGAGCTGGGAGACCTAAAAATGTAGAACCCAAGTAAGTGTGGGGGTGGCAAAGCAGGATTGTGTGTGTGTGTGTATTGGATCCATGGTTTGCAGTGCATCCTTTGTGAGACTTACTCATGAAATGTATATTGGACCAATTTATCCTTTGCTGATGCCAGGCTGTTTCCTATAATCTTTTTTTCCTTAAATGACATGTCAGCTTATAGCTTTTAATTATCTTAGCTAAGTGTATCAGTAAGCATTAGTAAACAGCCTTGTGGATTTCCCCATAAATTTATTCTTTGTCTGATACTCATCCTTCCTAATGTTGTCATACAAATCCCACGTGTTAGCCTAAATATTTCCACATATACCTTGCAAGCCCTCCTCGTTCTCCCTTCCCAACCAATCCCTCCAGTCCTTTTAATTACATTTACAGTTTGCATATTTAGTTTGTCTCTGCTCTGTAGAACTGTTGGAGCATTCAGTGGCAATCTTCCTTGGACTGCAGCTATCCAAACAGCCTGCCAGCTTCCCATCTGCTCGGGAGCCTTCCTGTCACATGTAAATCACTGTCAATAGACTGTTTTTGGGAATTAAGATATTGCCTGAAATCTCTGTTTGGCTGACAGGCCCATTTTCTGTAAGATGTTTAACTTGTGCTGTAAGTGAGAGCACTGCACATACTGCAGCCTTTGTTTAGCTCCATTTTCTCCCCAAACTAGCTGTTGAATAATTGCAAAGCTGGCTGGGGTGCTTTGGGAATCTCTTCTCCTGCAGATGATTTTTTTTCCATGTGGTTTACCACAGACTTGCTCTGAGCATGATTTTCTGTAATGAAGCACACACACATCAAAATGTTTTCATTTCTGAGTGACAGCAAGGTCCTGGAAGTGTGGGCAGGGCATGAACTGGGTAACATAAAAAGAAAATAGGACTTTTCCCAGTCCCATAAGCTCTGGGTCCCCTGTGCACCTGGACAAGGAGCTGGGATGTGCCTTCCCACTGTGGAGCACCATGAAGGGGCTGGTGCATGTCCTGGGCTCTGCTGACTGCACTGAGAGTCAGCCCTGTCAGTTCTGTTACATCTCACTGTGTAAGTGATCACTGAGAGGCTCTTCTTGCTCTAATTACGAATAATAACAGATAACTGGAGATTACATGGCACTCTAGTTCAGCTTGAAACCACCCTTGAAACAGCTTTTCCCAATAATTCCCCCATGCAGCAGCTGATGGACACTGCTCTGTGTGTGCAGGAGGGTAGATGCTGTTAGCTGGGGAAATGTGCTGGAATCCAGCATTCCTGGATTATTTTTTTTTTAAGCTGCCAAGTTTATTGTGTTTTTCTTGCTTAGTGGAGATAGACAATGCTCCTTGTTCAAATCATCGCACTTGTCTAGAGTTTGCAAAGAGGTCTGATACTGCTTTGGTAGAAAGGGCTTCAGCTGTGGAATCTCCTGTGGTTTGTGTGAGGCAGGTCCTCTCCAGACAGAATTACCAGGAATGAATTTTAGTTTTGGTTCTGTATGGGCAACCTACATGAATATCCTACCATTGCTCAGGCTATTGAAGGGAAAGACCGTTCTAACAGAGCACTGTGAGGCTCTGACTCTGCGGCTTTAATCAGCCGGCTGGGTACAACAGCCCCAAACTTCTCCTAAAACTTGTGTCAGGCAATTGCCGAGAAGTGAATTTTAACGACTGTGTAGATTACCACAGAAGAGTGGAAGCTGCTGCTGTTTTCAGGCGGTGGATACAGGCAGCAGGGCTGCTCCGAGCAGGGAGCTGATGTAAAGACGTCGGAATAGATCACACACTGTCACTGCACCCGTGCTCACCTCATTGGCGTTCCTAGCGATAACCCCTGCAGTCAATGCCATCAGGATGAACAGCAGGATTCCCTCTGGCACTCATGTAGCTTTTGCAACGTCAAAGTCTCTAATCATGCTCTGCCGAGGAGGGTGGCTCATGCCCTGGATCCCGCGGGGAGGACGCTGCCGCGTTTCTGCGGCAGATTAAGGTGTCTGAGGCAGATGCGGGTAGAACCATCCCCCAGTCATGTTTTTAATTACTTTGCCCTGGATCCAGCTTAATTTTGAGTCTTATCATAGTGCCCCAAATTAACTGTTGAAGGTTTGACAACTCCCTACTGGTCACATTCGCATTGGTTCCAAAAACGGCGCAAAGCAGGAGCTGACGGCTCCTGAAATGAGCCGGGTGTCGTTCCCCCATGGCAGGCTGCGGTGGCACCTTCACCCAGCTGGGGTGAGGGGCTGGTGCCGACTGGCTGAGCTCCTGCCACGCTGGTGGAGCTGTCAGTGCTGCTCCTGGCTGCCCAGAGCGTGCTCGGAGCTCCAGAGCAGTGGGAGAGGCTGCAGAGAGCAGCGGGAGCCGCTGCCGCGTGTGCCGGGAGTTGGGGCCGCAGCCACAGCGCTCCGCAGGTGTGGGCTCTGTTCCGCTCCAGGACTTGCTGCAAAGCGCTGCTGACACAAGCCTGTGACACACACTGACAAGTCTGTGCCTGGGGAGGGGAGCTGGGAGGGCTCGCAGTGATCCCCGGCACACGGCTCTCTGTGCCTGAAGTTCTTGGGAAGCAGAGCACTAGCCCTGTCCAGCTGATGGGAGTGACCCCAGCCCCTGGCAGCGAAGGGGATCCACCCAGGCTGGTGCCTCAGGAGACCACTAGTGAATTACAACCTGGAAAAATGACTTTTGCAGGCTTCCTCTAAGGTTAGACCAAAGGCAAAATAAAAACTGAATTTGCATTCCAGACTTTGGTTAAAAAGTAAGGAGACTGTTCCACATCACACACGAGCTTTCGTTGGCAAACAATGAAATGAGAATTGGATTCGTGTCAATTTAATTTTGATGCAGTTGTATATCTCTCCCTGAAAGATTGCAGGGCAGTTTTCTCTTTCTTTAATGGACTCATCCTCCCTGCAGCAGCTTTTCTTCACACAATCAGTGAGTGGTGCTGCTTCAGGAGTGAGCCAACTGCACTGCTTGGTTGATTAAAGGGTTTGTTCATCAGGGGGATGAGATCACAGGGAAGAACTGATTTCTGAGCTCTCATGCAATACCTGTTACTGCTGACTGCCAAAATGCTGGACTCTGCTGCATGAGGCTCTTTCGGAAGCAATCCAAACAAGTCTAGTGTCTGACATCAGCTTGAAATGTTATTTCCCGGACAACATCTTAATAATTAAAAGAAATTCATTAGATTTCAGGAATCTTCACTGTTGTTGAAAAGCTCTGCTTGAGAAGGGAGGGGCTCATCGTGCAGCACAGCTCAGTACATCATTCCTGTGGATTTGTCTGTTGGATTTAATCAAAACCTTTTTCTATAGTTTTTTAGTTTAGCTTTCTGGGATTAGTTTATGGGTGAAAGCTGGTCTCCACGCCTGCATAAAGTGAATCTGGGTTCACATCCATCACCCATGGACATTTGAGACCTTAATTAATGATCTAGAGTTGCTGGTAATTTGTCATACTAACACCCATGATTGACTTCAGTGTCACAGAAGACTCAGTTGAACTAACACTTCTAATACATTGCAGGTTGGTTTGTTTGTTTTGATCTTTGACTTCCAGAGCACTGAAGCATCTGGAGAGTCCTGAGCTTTTCTCCCATTACTGTTAAACTTCTGCCTTCCTCAGACTCTGTGGCTGTGATCCTGGGGGGTTTGCATGAGGCTTTGGTCGTGATGGTCAGGACGTTCTCCAGCTGAGCCCCTCTCCGGGGGTGCCACTTGCTCCTGGCAGGTGCTGCCTGCTGGGCTGAGGCCTGAACCCAGTGCTGGTGCTCATCCCTCCCTCACTTCAGAGGCAATATACCCTAAAGGGAGCAGAATCAGATATGAATGGAGCAGACTGCCCAGCAGGGAGCAGGCTGAAAGCTGGAGAGGTACCAGGTGCTCTGGAGAGCTGCTGGCTCCCTAAGGAACAGCCGCTCGTGGCACGGGAGGAACAGCTGTCCTCCTCCAGAACACCAAGTGTTTATGTCTTTACACACATTTAAAGAACAAAGTTAGGTGGGAGTACTCCTGTTTCCTTCTGAAACATGCTTATCTGAGCCTGTCTCTGCTCTCCTCTCTGCGGGAGAGGCTGTGCCCCAGGATTGCACCACAGTGATGGGAACTCCTTAAATCACACTGATGTGCTGTGTGCTGGACACCTCTATCACACACCTGGCCATGCAAACAGGGGAAGGCTGTGGCCTGGTACAAGTTCAATACACCCTCATCTCTCATGTCATACAGTATCTGCCTCAAGTGTTTAACTGCTGAGAACCAATTTAGTGCTTCATTCATCATGAAGCATGCTGGAGGGGTTAGGGAGTGTTTTGGCAATGGAATGGTGTACTGTCACAGACAGGATACAGTGTTGGACCCAGGCTGGATTGCTGGACAAACTGAGTTTGGGAGATAATGCTGCTGTTGTTATGGAAGAGAGAAGCAGCTAGCTTGAGAGTGTAAATCCTTCTGGTACCTGGCAGCGTTCAGCCCTGGCTGTGGCTGGCCTGCTAAGTCAGCAGCTGCCATAGAATCCAAAGGGTGAGAAGGTCATGGAAAATGCAGAGGAGTCATTGTTCCTGGCCAGGCTTCCCAACACTGTCCTGCTTCTGCCTGCTCTGCTGCTCAGTGTGGAAGCAATGTGGATCAGAGACATCTGACATTTGTATTGGGTCAAATGCCATGCTGAATGGGAGGCTGCTGCCTCAGCCTTGGTCCATCGTGGAGCCAGCTGGCATTGGCTCCCTCAGCCACAGTGACTCTCTGGCAGCTTCTCACAGAAGCCATCCTGTACCCCTGCTACCAAAACCTTGCTACACAAACCCAATACATTAAGTTGGGCAAAAAGAAACTTTCCCGTTTCTATAAAGGAAATATGTGTTGGTGTTGAATCCTTAATGGTAAGTGGATTTTTTTTAAAAATTGTTTTAAATTACTTCACCACTCTTCTGGTGATTTATAATTTTTGAGCCACAACAATCTGGCGAGGTTCTGCCTTCCCTGTCACAGCAAAGGGTCACAGACAAAATGTGTCAGACGAGCTTGTTCGTGCTAATGGCAGCCGTCCATCTTTGCTTACCAGCAAAGTGCTCTCTTTGCACAGTTTTAATTGAAATCCATGAAAAAGCCTTTCTCTCCTGAGGAGTGTCAAAGGCCTCTCTATCTCTGATTTTCTACCTTTGTCCTCATCCTTCACTCCCTGGTAGCACAGGTGCATCTCTTTCCTTTTTGCTGTAGCGTTTCGATGACTTTGACCTATGAATGACAAGGGTAATGGAAACTTGATCTTCCATTGTAAAACACATCCCACAGCTCATCATTTTTCCACTTCAGACAGCAAAGTGTATTTCCTATACCTGTGGCCTCATCTGCCTGTATGGTAGAACAGCTTTGTGCTTTATAAGATTTCTTCAGTTTCTACTTTTTCCAGTTTCATAATTTAGATTGATTGGTTTGGTTAAGACCTGAAGCCTTGGCAAGTCTTGCTTGAAAAGCAGATTTTGGTGACCATGGAGAAAGCAGTTTAGAAATCTAAGCTCTGGACTCATTTTGGCACTGATTTGCCTGAGTGAGTGACAGTCAAATTGACTGTCTGCCTTTGCTTCCCACGGGCTTCCCAGATGGGGTCTGGATGAGGGATGCATTGAGAGGCAGATCTTCTGCAGCACTGGGAACAGCATGGAAGCTTGGAAGTGTCTAAGTTGTGGAGGGTGTTGCTTGTTGCCTCTGCCTGTTGCACTGTGTGGTTCCCCAGTTGTTAAGTGTAACACAAAACCAATTCTTCTCAAAGGGAGACACAGAAGGCCTGGGGGTCTCATTGTAGTCTTTTCCTAAAAGCTGCTGCTGGTCTTCTCAGATGCAGTAGAGCTTTGAAGAGATAATTTTTCTCAAAACAACCCGAAGAAAGAATTTAAACAAATCTGCACAGGTAGTGTTTGTTATCTTGTTTATGTGTAGAGAAGTGTTGATTTTAATTAGCCAGTCATGGTGATGGTGTGTTAATCAAGGACCAATTAGGTCCAGCTCTATTGTATCCCTCTATAAAAAGGGTTGACTTGTTAATAAATTTAATTATTCAGCCTTCTGCCTTTGTAGCGATTGTGTCAGACTTTTTGTGTCCAACGGCAACAAAGGCTCCTGCTGGGATTGTTCTGAAGGGAAAGATTTTTTTCTCTTTTCCTTCTATCAGCATTTCCAAACGCTTCTTGATCGCCAGGTAGGGAAGGGAAAAGCTGGTATTTCTGAAGGTTGCTGTGACTGTGGTTGTGATGAGCTGCTGCTGGGGTGCAGTGGCAGTGTGGGGTGGGCAGCAGCAGCAGCAGCAGCAGCAGCAGCAGGGAGGCCGTGGGTCAGCCCATCACTGGGCAGGTCTCCTGCAGGGGCTGCCTGAGCAGCTGCTCACAGCCATTGCATTCTGTGCATTTCGGTCTCCCAACGACTTCTCACAAGTCTCTTCTGCCCTGAAAAGTGCACTTTCCCCTACAGTTTATGGGGAAATTGATCCTGGAGCGGCTCGGGGTGGTGCTGAGGGGAAAGCTGTGGGTTGTGCCTCGGGTGAGCACAGAGCAGTGGACACAGAGCTTGGGAAGGTGCAGAAACTCAGTGACTCCCTCCCATCATCTGGGTCAGTGCAAGGCTGCTCTGAGGCAGGCACAGCAAAGTGAGGGCTCTGCTGTCTTGTCACTGTCCATTTCTTGGAAACAACCATCAAACCCTTGGTGTTTTCTCTCCTTGTGAGCAGAAGTTGGGCTTTCACTCATGACTGAAGTGTTTGCATCCAGCACTTGAGGGAAGAAAACCCAGTGGCCTGTGATACAAAGCTTTAGTTTAATCTCTGCTGCAGTGATCAGACAGAGCCCTTTGGGTTCTTCTTTGCCACTTACCAGCTCAATTATATCCAGATAAAGACTGTGCTGGAAGGACAGTTGTGGAAAATCCTGGACAGTAAAGACACAATGGGGTGCATTCAAACACAGGGAGCTTGAGCCATTCTTTGTCATTCCTCTTAAATTCAGGCTTCTTAGTCCTGTTGTGCTGACCAGAAGTTTTAAAACAGACCAAACCAGAAATTGCAAAGGTGTCCTTAGATATTGAGCATTGAAAGTCCTTGATAACTTAAGAAATGTTATCAGACACGAATACAAAGGATGTGTCAGTGCTACATTGTGCCTTAATCCCAGACAACTGGGACTGCAAGAAGAAACACTGTGGCTGTGCTCAGCACTACATGCCTGACCAGCTATGCCAGCCTTTGAAGCAATTTGCAAATAATTTTAACTCAAAAGGATAAAGGACATCACTTTTAAAATACCAAAGCATTTTGCCCTAAGACTGCCAGCTGAAAAACTGACTTTGACTTAAGAAATATAAAGTTTGAAACGAGGGAAAAAAAATTAAAATTATAAAAGTCTTGCATAATACAAAGGCAAAGTAAAATACTTCATTTGGGCTGGAAAGCTCCTCATTCAAAAGCTACAGGCTCTTTCTGTGCACCTGAAAAACCTCATTTATCCCCAAGCAAATCTGTCTCTACACCTCCCCACTCTGAAAATTTGTCTCTCCCACCCCCCATTTCTCAAATGTATGTGCAATTTCACTATTGTACTAAAAGAGAAGTCTTTTATTTGCTCATCTCTGGGTCCATAGAACCTGAAGAGGTTCATCAGTTTTAACATCATGCTGATAGATGGAACTGATCCCATTGCCAGGGCAGGTTGTGAGAAGTTTTGTGGGTGATTTGCCTTCTCTGCCTGGTCCCACATTCATTTTGAGAAGAATTATCAAGTCAGTGATGTTTAGAAACTATGGCAGCCAAACAACCCCACTTTGCTCTTGTCCTTTGGTTTTTTCTGACCCTGTGAAGAGAGGCAGGGCTGGAAGGTTCCCTTTCATTTGCTGTTGCCCAGTGTGAGGATAGTGTCACACTTCTGGACACTGCTGCCTCCTGGAAGCTTCAGTGGTGGAATTTCAGAGCTTGTTATTTACAAAGATCTCAGCAGTGCTGTGTTTTTTCACCTTAAGGTGATTTTATTAATCATCCTTTTCCTGGAGTATTGCCATGGTTTGGGTGGACTTGCTTTTCTCCTGTAATTTCTGCACTTATTTGGAGGAGGAGGTGTTGCCAAAGGAGTCGGGCTAACCCTGATTTGAACCCTGAGACATTTATTTCACAGGTTGCTGTGTTTGGAAGGTGCTGTCGTGCTGCATTACCAGGAAGCTATTGCAGTTCAAGGAGATGTGAGCTGAGTGCTCAGCCCAGAGTCCCTGTGGCCTTGTCTAGGCTGGCTGAAGGGACAGTGGCTGTGCTGTGCCACTGAAGTGCATTAGCAGAGGCAGAGCAGCCTTCAGCCTTGTGTTCAAATGCACTTTCCTTTTCCTGTGCTAACAATAGCCCAGCTACCAGCCCAGCATCCCTGTCTAGACAAGCTAATGGCCACATGTTTGTGTGCCAGAGGCAGTGGGGAACCTGGGAAGGCTGGAGTATCCACTGTTCCCTCAGCTCTAAAAGGAGAATTTGAGTGTTCCCAGTGAAGGCAAACACCCTCGGTAAACTTGGCAGCACCCATCAGTGAGAGGAGGGGTGGGGGCTTAGGCTTGGCTTAAACCGATTGCCCCAAGCTCTGATCAGCCTCTGTTTTCTCCAACACAAACTGGCCCAGAAATAGAGAAGATCCCTCCTTGCTCCGAAGACAATGCTAAGGAGTTGTCTAGACTACCCTAAAAGATGTATTTAAAGCCCATTAGCTAAAATGACTTAATTATCCTATTAAACAGGTGAAGCAGGCAGGGTGATGTGTTTTCTGTGGCTGCAGCCAGAGAGGGCTGGAGTGAGTCCTGGCCCTGGGGAATCTTGAGGCTCTGCTTCTGTGTCTCATGGCCAACAGTTCTGAGCTGAGGCTGAAGTAGCCAAGAATCTGGGCTTCACCCTAATCTGGGAGAAATCAAAGCCAAGAATCTGGGCTTCACCCTAATCTGGGAGAAATCAAAGGATTCAGTGTGTGCAGCTCTCACTTCAGAGCATCAGTTAATTACACAAATAGCTTTTTCACTCTCTTCTGTTGCAGGCTGTTAGGTCAACTGGCATTTTATGGCCCTAATGGCTCGTGAGTTTGCTTAATATGTCAGAATTGGTGGAACAGACTGTGTTTAAAATTCAAATAATCCATTTTCCTATGAAATCTGTGTGAGATTTGAGCAGTGGCCAAATTAATGCATGGCACATTTGAATACTGACTAATTAGACTCAACGAATGAGTAAGAATTGAGCACTGGTGAGAACTAAACCTATTAAAGAAACAGAACATCAGTTTATTAAAAAAGAAAAAGAAGGGAGAAAAAAGGCCTGATGCTTGATGTAGTGTTTTCCACTCACAGAGATTTAAAAATGTTGATTAAAACAATGACCTCTGGGATAAACCTTGGCTGTGATATGCAGAGCAGCAAGGTAAAGTCTGAGGGAGAAAACAACAGGATTGAAGTCCTGAGTGATACAGCACAAAGCTCAGGTCCATCATTGCTGAAGGATTTCTTTTCCAGACAGTAGCAAAAGAAATTAAGTAATTGCTTAAATGACAGAGAGACTGTACTATTGATGTTTTAGAGTGGCCCCATCCATCCTTCCAGGGCATAGTGAATATTGGATTCCAAGCTGTTTTAAACATCTGAAAGCTGTGGTCCAAGGAGTTTCTCCTGGGTTTTCTCAGGGACTTTTGCAGTGCTTAAATGCTTGTCTAATGGAAACACCTTGGGACCCAGGATAAAGTCTCACAGGGAGAGACCAACAGAAAAAGAGCTCAAGAAACCCTCATTTTCTGTCATTAACAATGTGGGTTTTAGAGCTTCTGTCAGAATATGTCCTATACCCTGGGCAGGATGTGTGTGGGGCTGATTCACTCAGGGTTCCTTGGCAGCAGTTCTGTAGGAAGGGTTCTTTCTTTGGAACTGGGCTGCTCCAAACTGTGAACAGGAAATTCATTATCTACATATCCTCATTTTATACCACTGCCCTGACTTGCAGAGCCCATGAGCAGCCAAGTTCTCCCCTTTCAGCTGCTTCTTATCAGCCAGATGGAGATACTTTGCCATGATGAGCAATCCCAAGCATTTGAGAATACCTGCATTGTGTGTGGAACTACAATCTGAGGCGATATTTTCATGCTGCAGAAATTAACTCCCATTGTGCTTACTTTTAAGTTAGTCCTTGCTGTCTCCTAAGGGTTTCAAAGCATTAAGTGTATCATTAATCTGACAAGCTAAATGTTGTGACCCAGAAGCACTTCAGACTTTTCCTGACAGCATTACTGTACTGGGAACCACATGTGAGGAGCTGTTTATCAGAGCCCTGAGCAAGGCCTTTGTCTTCCTTGTGATGAGGAAATTCTGTGACTTCCAACAAAGCATCAGAGTGGGGTGAGAGTAAAGCATCTGTGCCATCATGGGGGCATGTCTTTGAATCAGGCTTTCTGCTTTTTTGTCTGCTTGCTGTTGCTTTAAATTTTGGCATCCCTGGAGGATCCCAATCGGCAGAGGCAAGGCAGGAGACTGTTGGGTGTATCACACCCAGAGCAAAACAACCTCAGCAGAGACCCAGGGGACTTCTGCCAGAGGCTCTCTGGGATGTCCCTCTGTGTCAATCTGCAATGTTCATGCTCAGCACTACTCCTGTGAGGTGCAGCCCCGTGTTTGTGACGGAGTTTGCATCCCCACAGCTTGTTCCAGGCTGGCAGGGAGCCTGGGCCACCTGAACTCCACCCAAAGGATGGCTGCTCCAGGAGACCCTTCTGGCCTGGTGACAGGTGTGGATGTGCTCCCTGCTGCAGCCCTGAGGATGCAGAAGAGCAGATGCAAGTGCTGGGATCCCAGCAATGCTCCATCTCTGAGGGAACCCTCCATGTGAACGGGCTTGCTCAGCTCTTCTGCCAAAGAACCTCATTTTGCCCCAGTGAGAAGGAAAGCTCTGGTGGGTTTGTCTGGCCTAGACACTGCTCTGGTTACTCAGGAGGGATTTACTTTAGCCTGTATAGATCCAATGCTTTCCTTAATGCCTGTTCAGTCTTTTGCCACCCAGAATTCCCTTGCTGAGTTAGTTGATGTACAGAAGCATTTTATGTCAGCCCAAAGCAGACTACTTCTCTGCCTCAGTAAGAAGACACAATTCCATCTAGTTTTCTGTTCTTGATTATTTCCCTGAAGGCTAAACACAAAATGTTATCAATCTGAGCTGTAATCATAGTCAGTAATTGCATTTAAGGGGTCAGCACACTCAGCAGCATTAGCAGTGAACATTTTCACAAACACAATCACATTGCAAACCAGGCTTCTTTTCACAACCAGCCTCACTACCAACACACAGAAGTGTTGCTCCTCCATCCAGCTAAGGATGTTCATCCCAGGGGTACTTTCCTTTGCTCTAAACACAACTGAGCTTATTTCCAGAGGACAGTTGTGCATGGTTTGCTTGCTGCCTTGTACAGAGCTTGGAATTGGAGCAGTGAGTGCAATGAGGTTTGGAACACAAACTTGGAAAAGAAATGTCTCTGTTGTATTTAACTTTATGTAGTTGGCACTGCAGAGGAGATTCTCTATGATGTGCAGATCAAAAGTTTTGATTTTGCCTTGAGTGAATTTGTTTCAATGCACACATTAACTACATGTTGGGACCCCAGATGCATTGGTGCTTTAGTATTAGGCAGGGAAAAATAGTTGGAGCATGAAAAATATTCCTGTACAAATTCAAATTATCTAAGAGAAGCAGGACAGATAACAGTCAAGATCATGAAGATGCAATGAAGGAATTTCATCTATTATGTATGCAAATAGCTTGTAATGGGTTTGTTTTTAATGGTTTGTATGCAGATTATATTGTAATAGCAACAGTGAGAACTTGCCCACTTACAGATCTTGGCTTTAAAAATGCAGAGACCTTGGGGAAAAAATATCTGTGACCTAAAGCAGGTGTGATACCACCTCATCCCTCAGTGGGCATCTCCACAAACTCACTGGGAGCACTGGGCCCTTTCTGGGACCCCTGTCACTGTCACACACAGCTGCTGGGGCCTCAGTTTGTGCCACTCTGTGCTTTGAAGCTGCATCTTCCCGTGGAGGAGCCTTCCCCCCGATGGCAGAACATGAGTTGGAAGGAAGAGGCACCGTGTGCTCCTGCCTGGCTTCCCTGGCCCTGTGCAGGGACACAGCAGGTTTGCCCAGTTCCCAGATTTCCTTTAGAGAAAGACACCTCTGGGCCACTCTTGGCCTTGCACCAAGGAGCCAAGGGATGATGCCTTTGCACTGAGGCCCTTTGGTTACCTCACCTGGGGTTTGGCCAGTCTGCTTTGCCCTGGAGGGTATTTTCTTCATAGCTGCAGCCCTAAAAACTCGGATGTTATACAGTAGAGAAACTTGTTTTCTGGGCATTCTGGGCAAGCAGAGATGAGTGCTGCTGACTCTCCTGCAGTGCAGGGTATTACCAGATCTGCACCAGTTTAGGGATCACCAGTGAGCTCTGTGAGCTGGAAAAGGAAGGGAACACACAGAGATTTCCCCTCCCTGCCTGGGCTGAGGGCAGCAGCTCCCCAAAGCAGTGGCACTGTACAGGTGCTCCTGCTGCCTTCTCCCACAGGTGGGGATCCCCTCCTGAACCTGAACCTTACTCAAGGGTGCTGATGGCAGCCCAGGAAGGGTAAAGGGCTCTTGGCAATATTTCACAGTATTTCCTCAGCCATGCAGTGTAATCTTTAGTGCACAATGCTGTACATGCTTGATATAGTCCCCATTTTATATTTATTTTATTTTGACTGCTATGCTAAAGCTTTGGGGTGTGTCTTTTTGGTTTTCTGGTTGGTTGGTTAGTTGGTTTTTTTTCCCCCCCTCCCCTCTCTTTTTTCCCTGCTGGTTTTTGCTCCAGAGTTTTGTCACCCAGACCTCTCATTTCACTGAGTTTTCAGTACTCATAAGCATTTAGCATCCTCATGACAATGCAGGACTATGATCCACACACAGGGTGATATTTCTGTGTGTATTCTAGACTAAGTAGTATTACACAGTAGTAAAAACTTACAAACAACAGCACATAAATATTTTGGTAAAGATTTTTTCATTTAGAAGGTTGTAATTTTCTATATGTGTACAATATTGCAAATGCATTTATATTTCTATCCATGTGTGTAGTGTGTTAAATCCTATTTGTTCTATACCCATAGGACTAGGGTAAAAATTTGGATGAAATATACCATTCTTAATATTAAATAAGAAAATGAATGAAAGACATGCACACCTTCCTGGAGCCATTCCTGCTTAGTTTTCACTCAGTTGTTTTTTTTGCTTCCTGTTACAAGGAGCTTACTCAGGCTACACCTGGGACTACTTAATTTCCCACTCTGTTCAGTTCACTGTAAATCTGAGCTATTTCCTTGGAGTTGCTGTTCCATGGTAATGTACCTCCTGCTGTACAATGGCTAATAGACCCTGGATGAAATCCTCTCAGGGGTTGCAGAAATTAGCCTCAGAGCTCAGAAGAGGACTCAGCTGGGCAGCTGGTGGTGAGCTTGTATTTAAATCTCCCCTAAAAGCCAACTTGAGCCAGTACTGATGAACACGAGGCACCTTTTTGTTCATATAATGCAGGTTGTGGCTCTGGGTTCAGATGTTTAGGGACAAAGGTGCAAAGAAATAAAATACCCTTCCAGCTGGTCTGAATGGGGTGGGAGGGTGTAACAGCTCAAAGCTCTTGGCATCAGCACCCATGGAAGTCCCAGCTGCCATCAAGTGCAGTGGGAGCAGGATTTCCTAAGCTGAAGTGAAATTCTTCTGCTCTGCGTGCCCAGGTGCTGCTCAGCAGTGACCAAGTGGCACCAGTTTGGGGCACAAGCCCCCAGTGGCTCCTGCAGGCTGCAGGTCCCATTCCTGTTCCTGCAGCCCTAAGGCTCCAGTGGGAGGTCAGGCACAGTCCTGCTGTCAGCACAGGGTTGGCCAGGGCTCAGTCACACCCTGAAAATGCAGGTTCATGCACTGGGCTTGGAGGTGTTTTGGGGGAACCCTGCAGTGCCTTACCCCCCTTCCAGCCTCTCTGGCAGCCCAGCATCAGTGAGTTTGGCTGTGGGCTTAGCACAGTCCTAGAAGCTGAGCCAAGGTGTCAGTCTGGGTGGGTGCTTCTACCCTGACTTTGATGTAGCCAGGAGCAGTAACAGCTGAGAGGGATTGATTTGGAAGTCAAGTCAGTACAGATTCATCTTCATGCTTTACTTTAAAGCATGGTAACCAATTTGCAGGGCTCTAGAATTTAGTTACAATAACAAAAAGAGTTCAGATCATACCTGCAGAGAAATCAAAGCCAGAGATTCTTCCCTTTGCCATTTATTTAGCAGGAGAGATGAACAAAGAGAGGAGGCATCACAGTCTGGAGATACTCAGGTATTGCTGGTGCAGCAAGTGCCAACTGTGCTGTGAAGGGCAGTGATCTGCTTTGGAGAAAGATGTGCTTCATGCAAAGGTAACACAGGCCCAGCCTGAGCATACAGAGCCCTGCAAAGCTGATTTACTACAACTGGGAGTTATTTCACAGGAGAAGTCTGTTGGTCCTAAGGGATAGATGGTGGCCAGTGCTAGAACACCATGACAGGGATCTCTGGGCTTTGCTGGAATCTCAAGCGTGCCAAAGAAGGCACAGGGTCAGAGAAAGAGCACAGTGTGTGCTGAGGATGCAGCTCAGCCCAGACCTTTCCACACAGCGTAAAAGAAACTAAACAATAATTGGTTTAGAACCCTAAAATAACCTGTGTTTGAAAAATTCTAAAGGATCCTGGTGGAAGTGACCTGTTAACTCACAATGCCTTCCATCCTGGGGAGAAGCAAGGAGAGCTTTCTGCAGGAAGGATGTATTAGCACTTGTGTTTCCTGCCTGGCACACAGAGAGAGCTGCCCCCACACAGAAAGTGCCCTAAGGAGGCCAGAGAAGGGGCAAGGGACTGTAAAAGGCTGGACATGTGGCAGCTGTGCCCAGGAGGGACCTGTAAGGGCTGGTTTAGCCTTGCT
Organism: Nicator chloris; assembly: GCA_013400495.1. Lineage (NCBI taxonomy): Eukaryota > Metazoa > Chordata > Aves > Passeriformes > Pycnonotidae > Nicator > Nicator chloris. Next base: position 300,302 of record WAAE01010707.1, read on the forward strand.
TTGGCCCCTCTTTACAAGTGGGGACTGCCAAAAGGACTGATGTGATGTGTCAGTAGCTGTGGCTCCCAGCAGCTGCTTGTCACACTGCACAGGAGAGGTGAATCCCACCCGTGTGCATGGGGGCTGTGATGGGGAAAGCCTTGGTACAGAGGGAAATGGAGCAGCTGGACATTTGCACCTGCTGTTACTTAGTGTGTATTGGCCTTCACCTGGGAAGAGATGGAATGAACCCTGCTGCTGTGTTATGGTGCTTTTCCAAATCCCACTGCATGGAAAGCAGAGAGATTTGTACTCTTAGAGTTTGCATGTTTGGCTCATAATGGTGGATTTAAAAGCAAAGAGCTACAAAAGAGTATAAACTCGGAAGCAATGGTAGGACTTGAAGAGGGACAGACGTGCAAAGAAACACCAAACTGTGAGTGATGTCTGACATGTGCCTGTCAGAAGGCAGAGAGCTGAGGACTGAAGGTCAGTGCCAGGCAGGAGGAACCCCTTGTGAAGCTCTGTAGACTGTGGTGCTTTCCTGACAGGGCACAATGAGCTGGGACAGAGATGTATTGATACCACTTGATATTTTATTTAGTGCACATACATATTTTAACAAGCCCCTGATTAGCACCCACAGCATGTCTTCTGCAAATCTTTGCATTGTGCCTGGGTGAGGAACCCTTGCTAGTCCTGTGCTCCTTTCTTAGCAAAAGAGGATCATCCAGTGCTTAGCCTTCAGAGCAAGCTATGCCTTCCCTTTCTACTTTTTTTTCCTAATTCACTTCTGCTGTGAAGGGCAGAGTCCTTCTGAGCAGGGAACCCCAGCACAGGCTCTAGAGCTTTTGTCTGCCAGGCAGTTCCTCTTCACTGACATTTTTCCCTACTGCCCACTCCTCTTTCCATTTGAATAGCAAGAAGACAACAACTGTCCTCATACAGTTCTTATTCCCTGTCCCAGGCAGGAATTCTCTGTTCTCCCAGTGCAGACTATAACTTCTGCCTTCCCTCTGCCCATCTAATTAAATGCCATTTACTAGACTTGAAGGATTTTCCTAAGAAAGATCAATATTTCTTGCTGTGTAAATTGTGCTTTTTAGCAAAACTGATTGATGTTAAGAGAATCCTATTGCTGGGCAGTGGTGAGGGATTTGGAAGTCTGGAATGCTGTGACTGTTGAGGGTGAGGTGTCATTGTCACACATTCAAGGTAGTTGCATCCTCGCTGTGACTTCTGCCAAAAGAATGAAGAGCCTTGCAATGCTGACTGGGCTTTTTGGAGTTAAATGCATGGGCTTTATGGCTTGCAACTTGCTTTGTTAAATAGCTTCTTATTGTCAACAGAAAAAAAAACAAACAAAAACCGTCCAAAACAGAAATCCATAGCAAACAGTAAATGTTCCTCTTTCTTTTTGTTATGTGGAAACTTCTTGAGGATGGGCTGTCAGATCTGTCACGAAGTACAGAGAAGATATCAAAACAAAATGCCAGGAGAAATCTGCTGTCACACCAGCAGCTCTCTGCACACTTTATTTCAGACTAAAGCTCTGTGATGGCAATGTTTCTGTTTATCTTCAGTGGGGTGACAATGTGCTTGTAGCCTACCAGTGAAGAGAAGCTGGAATTGACTTGCTCTATGGGCTGTTTTCACCCAGTAAATGTAACCATACTTTTTCCTTTGATTTGTTTCTTTTCACTTTTTTTATTCTACTAAATGTCAGAGCTGCACTGGCAGTCTGCACACTAGTTTTGCTGAAAGAGGAAGATGTGTGTTGTGGTACCAGCAGCAGCTTCTTCAGAACCTAAAACTCTGCAGTGATCTCAAGGTCTTGCTGGAGTTCCAGCAGATCTAGATCCAAGGGGCATTTCTTGCTCTGGCTTGGAGTGTTCCCTCACTCTGTGAGCAGGAGGAGCAGCCTGGTGCTGCCAGCTCCAGTCCAGACACTCCCTGGGCCAGCTCTGCTCTGTAACTCTGGCACTAAAGTTCCACACAGGAGGAAACTTTTCAAGTACTTCTTTTGTCTTTATTTTTCTAAGTTCATCCCTGGTAGCCCTGACTGGCCCCTGCTTTACTGGGCCCTCTTTCTTCCAGCCAGCACAAAGATATGAACAGCTCTGTGGATTCCCTCCTAAGTGTTAAAACAAAGCTGCCAAAGGTGCACTGCCTGTGAGGTCACCCTCAGTGGCTGATGTTCCACCTGTGGGTGGAATATCTCAGCCTTTTTTCAGCACTTGTGTTGATCCACTAGCCGTGTTTCACATCACTTTCCTTTTTTTTATATTGTATCCATATGTTGACCTAATAATTCTTTGGGTCTTTGTAGCCATCCTTCCCTAGTACAGAAAATCATGCCATGGAATTGGTTTCTGTGTTAAAGATATCCTGGCTTGAGTATTGTAAAAAAGGAATATTTCTTTAGGTCTCCTCTGTGTTGATGATGATGATTTCACTTTATGATTTTCCCTGTAAATGCAGAGAAGTTCCTGTGTCGTGGGAAGGTTGTGGACTATGACTGTGGTGTGGGCAACAAAACTGAGGGGCAATCAGAAGTCCTTCATGAACAGGTAAACTTGTTGAAATACAACCATTGTGTTAATAACTGCTGCTATAGCATATCAGGATGTGTTGATGCAGATTCTGTTAATTAAGTGATGGTAAGTCAAGGCATCCTGTGGATAACAGCATCATTCTTCTCTCCCTTTCCACTACCACCTGATCAGGACAGAAAGAAGGGGGAGAATAGGCAAGGAGAGGCTCCCAGCTGCATTAAGCAGGAGTAATAAAAATCCAAAGTGTCTGGCACACACAAAGTTACCAGAAACAGATGATAAAAGAGAAATGAACAGGAACTGGCAGCATACCTGGGGTAACCTGTCTTATCAAAACAGAAAAATAATCACTATGGACCACTTCAAAGGGACCACAGGGAATCTCTTCATTTGCTGGAAGACATCCCAAATCCAGTCTTTGGAAGCCTGGAATGCAAATTAACACTACTGAGGATGCAATCTGGTCCAGGGTCTTCTGGTATAGAATGAGCACCTCTCTGGAGGATGAATTATCAACACCACTGTATTCATGGTTCTTCCTTCATTGGCTTCTTTAATGGGAAAGGGCAGTGAAAACGATTATTCCCTTCAAATTATTTATATGTATCCATATTGATATCAGAGGAAATATAAAGATTGCAATTGAATTTATTCTTACTAGCATTAAACTCCAAAACAATAATGAAAAAATGGATCTAAACAAGAGCCCCCCAGGAGAAAGACAAGTGAGGATAAAATTGTTTCTACATTCTAATGCTGTGTGTTGGTCTCCTGTGTTTCTGTGCTGAAGAGCTGCACATGTGTAAGAGCAGCAGTATCCCCACAGTGGCATCCAAGCTGACAGCAATCTCCTCCTGGAAAACTCCACAATAGACTCAGTAGCCTTCCCTCCAAGACCTTTTTTTTTTTCTTTAGGAATTATGGCAGAAAAATAAAAAAAGTTGTCACTTGCCTAGGGCTTGGAGGAGCCCTGTGTGCCACACCCTTCCTGTGGGACAGTGCTGAGTGTCTTAAACCCAGTTCTGAGTTACCAAGGCACCTCAGTCCCTCCCCAGAGCAGAGATGTGCTCAGCATGCCTTGGGCCCCACTGCTGCAGCAGGGGACACCAGTGTCACTGGGGGCTTGTCAGGGGAAGCACATCCCAAAGTGTGGGCTGGAAAACATCCAGGGGAGAATCACAGAATCCTCTGAGTCAGAAGGGACTCACAAGGCTCAGCAAAGCCCAACTCCTGGCCCTGCAAAGGACAGCCTCAAGAATCACACCACGGGCTGTGGCAAAGGTAATGAACCTTGTGCAAATAACAGTGAGGAAATGAGGCTGAGCTTTAGGAACAAAATGGAATGGCATGTGAGAAGTGGTGTTTTCTAAAGCATTAAGGACTGATATACATGCTCCAGGAACCTCTCTGGTTTTAAAGAATGAGACCAGTGGGAGTCTTTTTGTAGATGTGATGATTGGATCAGACTCAGGGTCTCTATAGTAATTTGTAGTGGTGAAATCTTACTGGCAGCATTAACTGATCTAATTCTGTAGATCTTTGTGAAATCAAGATATCTTCTGCCTGTTAAATGTGTGCAGACACACCCTAAATCTCCTGCAAAGGCCACTGTTGTGAGTGATGATAAACTCCTGTAGGTGTGGCTGAAGTATCCTGAATATTCAAGGTTAAACTGATCATCGATTTTCAAGTTAGAAATAAATTTTAATGAACTGGTACCAGTGAAGCTTGTCTCCCCCACAACACAAATGTCCTTGGACTGTCCTAGGACTGCTTGTTCAGCAGTGCCTCCTCACAGACCAAAGGCCCCTGCAGTGACCTGACTCCTTCTGTGTTCTTAGGGACACTTGTTTTGGGGTCAGATTTTGGGCCTGCCCTGGAGGGGTGTGTGAGGAGAGTACTGTGGATACAGCAGGGAATGGATCTGGCAGCTGGGCCACATGTGTGGTGTCAGTGTCACCCTTAGAGTGGTGACATTCCTATCCATCCCTCACTAGAATCACAGATATCTAAAAAGAAATGTAATCAACTGATGTTACCTTTAACCCAAATGAATAATTTTAGTTGCTTCAAAGCAGTGTCTTGAGGAAAAAAAAGTAGCATGAAACTGGACACATCAAAATCTCATTTGGTCTTAAATACAAGTCTTTCCTTTTCAAAAAGCACGTGGGCAAACCAGCCCTGCACCAACAAACTGGGGCAGGATAAGTGTCAGGACCAGGCAGGTGAGTCTCAGGATTTCTGTGTGTGACACAGGGCAGTTCTGAGAGGCAATGGGGACTGCTGGGCAGCTGCCAACCCAAGAGCCAGGGACAGCTCCGGGGTGGTCACAGCACAGAGACACCTGAACAGTGGCAGCTCGAAATGCCTCAATGGCTCTGGCTTGGCTTTCTGCAAACTGGGCTGAGGATCAGCTTGTGAGGAAGAAGCTTTAGCTTTGAGGAGAATATAGTGGCTCTCACCCACCTCAGTGGGCTGGGTAGAAGAAAGTTGAAAATAATCTCTTCTAGGAAAGTTCATGGATGAGGGCAAATGAATAAAATGCATTGCTGGAAAATCAACAGTTTTAACCAACATTCTATTTTTGTAATTTCTGTAGGAAAGCTGGAATACTTTATGCTCTTCCATGCACCCTCTGCCCTCACCTTGGATGATTTATTTCTTACATATGTGGTGTTCAATGGAACCTGCCAAGTCCCGTGTGACACCTGGATGTTCTGCAGGTGTGTGACTAATGTGCAGCTCACAGCAAACTGGATGTCTGTGGCATCAGCTTCCACCCATGTGTCTTTTATTCTGACACCAGAAAATGGATTTTGTAGTGGAAGATAGTTCCTACTTACCTCAAGGAACCCTGTGTGATGCCAGGAACAGGGAGAGTTTGAACAACTGATTGCAAAGAAATTTAGGGGAAAATTTTTGTTCTCTTTCCATTCACCAGCAGATCTCAATCCTGCAATGGTTTTATTCTTAGCATTACTGAGAAGTGCATGCAGGGACTCCTGCTGATACCTTAAGGTTTTAGACATCACCTGGAAGGGCTCTGAAGGTAGTCTGGGATCTGCTTTTTGGCTGAAATTCCAGACTTGAAGCTGGGAAGGAGAGCAAGTCCTTGGAGTTACAAACACAGGGAAGACCTCCCTTGTCTTTTACTGAGCAATAACACATCTTTTCCAGATTCCTTTTCCCACTTTTCTCTTGCTATTTACTACATCCTCTGCACAAGGAGATTATGGGAAATCCATTTCTAAGTCAATAGCAACTTATGAGCCATTGACTACCTGGAATTATTGCTGGTTAGAAAACACAGAATCAATTTCTTCTGTAATCTTTCCCCCACATCAGCGTGTCTGTATTTGTGCCACATAGTTTTGATTGCTCAGGCACAATGACCTTGTAGTTGTATTTATAAGCAGTGCATTAATTCAGCAAGGAAACTGGATATTGGGCATGTTCTGGTTCGAGTCTTAGTACTTCATAAAGTATCCAGACTCCACAGAGTGTCCTCCACACCCCTGCAGAAGCCAACAGGACTTTGTGTGTCTGTGGCACCCTCCACCCAAAATTAAAGCATGCCATGTTTTCACCCATTTTCCTGCACAAGAATATTTCCTATTTGTCTGGGTTACAGGAACATGGATGTTTTAACATCCATATGTGTGTATGTACATATACATATGCATGTCTCTGGGAGACTGTCCCAGCTTCTGTCCCTGTGTTATCTGGGCTTGTAAGGCACCTTTTCTATTCCTTCCCTCCCATGTTTAGTCTGCAGGAGGAACAGACAAATCCCTTAGAAACCTGCACATGCTTGAGCTTAGGAAGGGCTAAGCCAAAGTTAATATTTCCTCTGAAAAGCTTTTTTTGCTTTCTACAGGAACAGGCTTACAAATAGTAAAAACAAGGCAGGCTTGTCTAGTTCAAATTCTACAAGTTCCAAATGTCATTTGGAGGTGGTTAGGATTCAGTTCCTATTTATACATTTACTAGAGAATGCATTTTACTGGGGCAGAACTAGCAGAGTCACTTGTCACTTCAGCTTAGTAAGTCTTCTCTTTGAACAGAGCCTAAGCCACTAGAGGTCAGGGGAGGGATGGACGGGGAGAGCTGCTGAAAAATGGAGGTAAGGATAGAATTTGCCAGGGAATGTATTTTCATCCGTGCCTGTATCACCTAGGTGAATTTTTATAGCCTTGATTTTTAGATAGTCCCCCGAGGAAAACTCAAGAGTGTCACTGGTATTTGATATCTTTATTCAGTCCTTGGCTGTGCTACAGACTTACAGTGACAACTTTAGGATGCCATCTAATTGCTCTGTGTCACCATGTGAGGTTTCCTACTGCACCTTGTGTTTTCTCAATTCACACAGAGCCACATGTGGCAGTGACCGTTTTTCACTGGGTGTGTGTGAAGAATGGGGCCCCACCATCCAGTCGGGCTGACTGAAATGCAGATAACTCACCACCTCTTTTATCTCCAAGCATTTCCTTCACCTAGAAGGAGCATTTGTAAACTAACCTGGCCTGGTTGAACTGCAGGGTGAGGGCCATCTGGTTTTGATGAAAGATTTATACATGCTGCCTTCTAATTTTTTCCTATTTTTGCTTTTCATCCGGAGATTGTTAGTTATATGCAGAGAAGTCAGTCTGTGCTTGTCAGATGAACTCCCGTGGGATTGGGGAACTTGGTCTTTATGGAACATAGGCATCGGTGAGCTGGAGATGCAGGTAACCCTTCACCAGGAGAGGGGGCTGCCTGCCCTCAGAAGGAGCAGGCACGGTGCTCTGGTTGTAGGGGAATGCAGGACCTGCCTGGGCCCTGGCCCTGCTCCCTGCTCAAGGTCAGTTTGTCCCCTGAGCCTTCAAAGGCTGGAAGGAGGCAAAGAGGGAAGGGAAGCAGAGAAAATGAACACGTCTTGCACTGGCCTTTCTCAAGGCCAGATAAGTGTTTGTTCCCACAATTTTCCTTAGAGACAATGAGGCTCAAATGGAAGTGAATGACATTCTCTTTGCCTGCCTGGTTGGGATGGCCACAACAAAATCAGTGGGTCCAGAAAACGGCAGGGTATTAGCTTTGGGAACCCAGTAAACATGGGAAAGGAATGCCAGCGTTCACCAGGATACGCATTGTAACTGCTGTGACTGAGCTGGTGTCACAGGCTTCACTGTACAAATACTTCCAAATTTCTTTGTGTATTTTCCCCTTGTATTTGTTCTGACGGAAGAAATTCGGGCTGATCCAGGGAAACCTTCCTTGTGTTCCTGGCTGAGCAGAGGCTACACCCAGTGGAACATTCCCCGTGAAGGTGTGCTCTGCACTGCTGCTGCCCTCCCCGGCTGAGCACAGCGCTCCTGGATCGTGTACAGGGCTGTGCTCCCAGCCTCCCCGGAGCTGGCAAACAAAAGCTGAGGAAGCATCGCAGGGGATGGGAGATTTGTGACTTCTAATGCATCTGCTTGCTCACGCTGTTCTGCAAGAAACAGAGCATTTCCTTTGTCCTAATACTCAAAGCCTTCTCCTCTCCTTTCTCTTGCTCCCTGCTAATAGGACTGTGACCTGTCCCCTGGGGGTGCAGGAAAATACTTCACATTTTTTTCCTCATCACTGCTCGTGTGTTGTAACTCTCAGCCCTGGTCTCTCTGAGCTCGTGGCAGCAAGGAGCCCCTCCCAAGTGACCAGGGAGCACTTGTGAAAAGTGTTTTCTGGATTGCTGAGCAAGGGCTCTGGCTTTTGTAGTAGCGATGGTAAGCACACTTTTCCGTACTGAAAGTAGAGATTGCTACTCAGAGGAGTATTAGGCGTGTGTGAATGATTGCACCCACAGCTCAGCCTTAGTGCTGCTCATTCTCCATCTGCTCCGTGGAAGATCGAGGAAAGATGCCAGGAAAAGAGTGGTAAATAATGTTTCTATTGCACCTGCCATGGGAAACATGCAAAGTGTTTTGCGAGCTATGCCAAAGTCCTGCTGCCACCAGGAAACGGGAGCACGTTCTTGTGCTTTCTGGTAATGAGCCTAATGGGAGGTGTGAGGGGAAGGCTTCACCCTGCCAGCACGGACCTGGTGGAGTCTAGCTCTGTTTCCAGACTTGCAGTATGAACTCGGCTATGAGAGAGGCATAAAAAATTAGTTGGATGCCTCACGGCAATTTGAAGAATCTGGAAGTGCTACCAGACTGCTCAGTGAGGTAAAAATGCTGCAATGACAGAAATATTTGTGCTCCTGGGCTTGTTCTACCTCAAATGCCCACGGGGAGGTTCCTTGCCCCTTCCTCTGCATGCCAGGATGATGGCACTGCTCCCCTGGGACCCTGGAGCAGCTCTCACGGGTCATTTCCTGAGGGGATACTGCTTCATCCAAAGCATCATGTGACTCTCCTGCAATTTCTTTTACGAATCAAATGAAAGATTTTAAAAACCTCAAATATTTTAACTCAACTCCTGTCTACTTCTTTGCTCCTGTGTATAAATCTGTAGCTGTAAAATGTTTTGTCCTTGCAACAAGTCCCATGGAAGTAGCTTGCTTTGATTTGTTCCAGTGTTTTGCATCCTCACAGAGCAGACCATGCCATTGTAGCTGTGTGTGTTTGTTTGAGGCCTGACACTTGATGAGCAGATTCATTCCCATTGCAGAACACCTGCCCTGAAGCTCTTTGCCACTCTCAAGGACCAGAAGGACAAGTCAGGTTCCTGGCGTGCTCTTTTTGAAGGGATCCCTTCTTTCTGCATCTACAAACCAAGATGATGATTCTGGAAGAAATTATCCTCTCGCCTTGGATTTCCTATGTAAGGAATTAAAATGCCACTGGGATGTCTCCATAGCCATTATGCAGTATTTCTGGGAACTCCTGTTGTATCTATTTGTGGCAGGACCTTTCCTGGTCACTTGCTTTCCAGTGGCTCAGACTCATTGGAGCCCAGCAGAGGAACCCACTGCCCACCTAGACTCATATTGGGACTGACTGGATGCTCGAGTACTTCTGCATCACTTTAAAGATGATTACAGACATTGAGTTCCCTTTGGAAATGCTCACAGATAAGCTGGAGATTGTCAGCATGAGAAAGTTGTACAGGTATAACCTAGAGATGTTTGTTTGGACCTGCAGATATTTGATTTGATCTCGAAAGGGACACTACTGATTTATTTTTTAAGTGCCTATGAACAAGAGAGCCGTCCAGTGGATTTATCTGTGCAAAGCCTTGCACTCATTTGGCCTCATTTTTTGACTTGTTTCCACCAAAACGGTCAGTCTGACCTCTTCAAGGCCACCTTGGCTGGGTGCCTATTGAATGGAGGAGCAAAGGAAGTGAAGCAGCTGGTCCAGGGACAGGAATGGAATCTGTCAGAACTGCATTTATGTATCTGGTATAATTTTCCCCAGTGCTGTGCCAAAACCACACCTCTCCGGTGAGCTGGTTAGATGGAGCAGAGCATTCCTACGGCCTGGAGTCAGCTCAGGTTTTGCCTCCTATAAAACTAGTTTTTCTCACCCTCTTGCTGATAACTGACAAAAGTAAATCAGCTCCTACCTGTGAGACCCAAACAAGCTGTAAATCAGCTGTACCATGTTTGTGTGGGAGGAGGATGTTTCCAAGTGCTTGGGAGGAAAGCTGCAATTTAAGTCAGTTACTTAGCGACGTTGTTTTTATGGCACACTTCTCCGTGGGCTGGATGCAGAGGGCAGAGCTATTCCCATGGTGCTCAGATGTGAGAAAGTTCATTTCATTCAGGGGGTGCAGTCCACCAAAAACCAGGGAAACCCCAAATGCTAAAAATACTTGTATGGAAGAGAAAACCCAACACATTCATGTGGTATCAAGGGCCAGCTGCTTTGTGGTGATAAAAGTGCTGTGGCTTGTCTGGTGTGAAGGACTTCACAGTTCAACAAATTGTGGCTTCTTCAGAGAAAAAGATGTGGCAGCTTTTTTCAACAGTAATATTAGCAAGGCCTTGGTTTTGCTTTTATAAGCAAAAGCTGGAGATTCAGATTCAAAGATATTACTGGGACTATTTTTTCATAATGGTAGAAAATGTTTTGTGAATGAATAATAAAATCAGGTTTCCCAGCTATTCCCTCTGGCTGGGGCACAGTCTAACACTTGTGCAAACAGAACTGATGGCAGATGCCCTGTTATTTGTTTGTTCTAGCATAAAAGGTTGACTCTGTGGTGAGGTTTCAAAATTCTCAATCTTCCTTGTAACCCAGATTTTGTCTAAATTACTTCTCTGAAATCCATCTGTATTATCCAGAAAATTCAAAACATGACAACTGGTCCTCTTTCTATCTTTTGCTCAGGACAAGGCAGTGGTAAGGAACCATGAAGGACTGCATGGATAAAACATTTTGCCTGTTGGTGCTAGAAGGCTTCTCTCTTTTATCAGAATGATATCTGGGTAAAATCTTTGTGGTGTTATTAAAGAGCCATCCATCCCTGGGGACAATTGCATGAAGACAAACCTCCCAGATTATAGACTGGAGAGCAAATGCTCATCAATATGAGGTCAGATAGCCCTGGATATAACATCTAATAGATCTTCCTCATTAAAATATGCCTGAATCAACAAGAGATGATACAACTTCAAATATGATTCTTCCAAGTGTTGATGATATGATAAAGAGGTTGCTGAAAAACATGCTAGCTGGGGTGATCATAGATTGATTCTATTTAAATTAACTGTAAGGATAAACAAAAGTAGGTTTGCGATTCAGATTTTCTGTTTCAAAGGGAGAACTGATTAGGGAAACCAACATCCTTGAATATGGATAAAGGTTTGGAATTTCTTTGTCAGCTGTTGTAAATTATTACCAGGATCTTACCCAAGTATAGGACCTTTCACTCCAGCATTCTGAAAGAACTGGAATATGGCAGCAAAAAGGGTTTGAACACACTTGTCCTCTGAGAATAGAACCATGCAGGTGGAGGAGACAAACCAGGCAGCATGGAAATGAGATGAGGGTAGACAGTAATGATGTTCCTAACAATGCATGTGACATTATTTAATATTTGTATTGGTTTACTTTCATGGAGAATTTTAAAATGTAAAGGAATGAAAATGGATACAATTCAGCAAGACAAAATGTGATCACGAGTCCACAGATCAAGAGAGATTTCTGCTGTACGTGGCAGGTAAGTGTAATCAGATGGGGGAGAGGGATGAGAGGGCCAGTCAGAGTCTGCATCTCACCTGCCAGGTGGGAAACATGCAATTGCAGTCCTGGTAATCAGGCAAGGATGAGGGTTTTTTAATGCATTGTACAAAGCAGGAATGAAGTTTTAACTAGCTTTGCAGGTACTTAACTCTGAAACAAGTGCAGAAAAAGGTTCTTTATTTCCCAGTGACCCTAGAAAGCCCCTTGATGAGAGAAGGAAAGAGTCTATTTATAAATACACTGCAGGAATGAACAACAGGAAAAGAAACATATTTAACCAAAGGATAGCATTAGTCAAAGAGCAAAAGGGTATGACTGGGCCAGGCATAAACTTGGTCCTGAAACAAGATAAATACCTATAATCCTCAGAACAGGGAGACTTTAAAAGAGTCTCCAAACTGGTGCTGTGGAGAGAAGAAACTTATTCTAGAAAATGGAGGTCTGGAGGGCCTTTCCAGCCCCATGTTTTATGGAAAGAATAATGCAGATACAGCTGAACAAGTTGACATTAAAAGCACCAGGTGCCATCAGGAGATAATAATTTTGTTCTAGATGGCAGGAAATGGAACTATTTTTCTAGAAGCAGTTTTCAGGTGGAGTCTGGTTATCTCCACCAGTGTTTGCCAAAGGCCATTCACCTCTGTGTTTTTGGGACAACTGGGCAAGTTTCAGGCCAATATACATTTTGCTACAATGCTTTCAGACCTGCCTGGGAACCAATGTTGAACATATGCATTTTTAAAGAACACGTGCCTACATCATCATCCCCTTGGAGTAGGGAATATGTTTCCTGATTCTACAACCTGGCTCTAATTCAATGAAAGGAACTGCTGATGGCAGTTTGTGCAGTTTATGAATGCTAGGAAAACATGAGCTACAGATGCATTGAACCAGACCCTCCATTGCAAGACATTGACCTTGCTTGCAAAGGTTTTATTTTTAATGTTCTTTACAACTACACTAATGAATGTGTGGAATTTGTAAAATAAGCCATAGGGTACATCTGTGTGAATATTGCTGCTGGAGTCATTTTAGGAAATGATGCAGGTTGGTAACGTTACAATATTCTTCCTGCTGAAGTGGGTATTTCCCAAGATACAGCCCAGCCCTCTTTACAGTGATGTTGTCTGCCAGTCAATGCCCAGTAGTGAACTGCAATGTGGCAGGAACTGATCTGTCACAGGCTACATGACCTTAACTGTGTCTGGGATCTGGTGCTTTGAAGGGAAGGAGGGTTCTTGCAGGTGTTCAGGCAGCTGAACTGCAGAAGAGTGACAGTTTCCAGTGCTACACGTGCAGATATTGTTTACCTTGTTCCTTTTACCTGGCTTGCATGGTTGTGTGACTGGTCTTGCTGCAGGTTACATTCCAGGATGAGGTTCGAGCTGCTCCAGCAGCTCAAATGAGCAGTAGCTACACTGATATACATCTTAGAAGAATTAGTTGCTAAAAAGAGCTAGTTGGAAACAGCAATCCTGAGAGGTTTGTTCTGTTCTTGAGAATTAAGCACTTAAGCAATGCCCTCTAGCTTTGTTCTGACTTTGTAATTCTCCGTAATTTAACAAAGCTTACAAACCTTGCCCTCTTGCCACATATCGATTGTGCTTCATTAGGCTTTGCAGCAATGAGCATAGAAATAGACAAGTGATAAGAAGAGCTGGCATTTATGCTCTTCAGTAGCACCATTTGCAACTGCAGTTAAAGCCATTTTTTCCATCTTTGCACTTGCTCAGAAAGAAAAAAGCATTTGAACAAACAGAAACACTTGCCCTCAGATTTATTCTTCTTTTATATATATATATGTGTGTATGTACATATACATATATATGCATATGCATATATATATATTTGAATTTGACTCTATCTAAAAACAGATTATCAGAGCAGATGAGACCATTTCTGCCTATTTAATCTGATAACCTCTGTGTTTTAGCTGTAGACTTCTGTAAATTTTGTTCCTGTTTGAACTACACAGGTTTTCAGAAAAATATCTAATTTTGGCTTGAATAATTTTTGGTAAAGTAGAATTGCTACAATTGCTGGTGAATTGCTCCAGCTAATTATCCTCATTACTAATAAACATGTGCCTTGTTTGCTGTTTGTATCCAGCTGGTCAGGGCTTTTTTACAGTTTTGTCACAGACAACTGTAACAGTTGAATTACTCTTCCTACGTACATGCACAAAACCCTGTGCAAATCAGCTGTTGGCCTAAAAATCCAAACCCATGTGTGCTTCTTGAATCTGTTGTTATCAAACATCATTCCCAGCCTCTTCATCTTTCTTGCAGCTGTTTCCTGAGTGCTCTTCTGTTTATCAACAGCCTTCCTGAGTGGCAGTCAACAAAGCTGCACTTGCTGTGTCTGGGGTAGATGTGACACCGCAATTGAACAGTGACAGCACTTGCTGCCTGTTCCAGTGCTGAGAGCCCCTTTCCCTACAGCTCTGTGCTGGCAACTCCTCAAGTTTGGGCTTCTTGCTGTCAGCCTAGTCACCTTTCCAAAGGGACTGCTTTCCAAAGCAGGATCCTTTGGGTGTAAGACTCAGATCTGTGTTCTTAGACTTAACACATTCCAACTTGCCAAGCAACCCACATCATTGCAGCAGTGAGCTCTGCTGGCCTCATTTACTAAAAGCTATAACATTAGGATGTGGTTGTTGATTGTGTCCCCCCTTGTTGCTAACAATGTATCAAGGAAAACAGAGCTGATATTCCTCAGGAACTCCTTCAGAATTAGACTTAGTAAAATATCCCCTCTTCTATTGTGTGACTTGTTGTATAGCCAGGTTTAATTCATTGAATGTGTCGTGGTAAGTCACAGCTGCCACAGTTCCCTGATCAGCATGTCACATCAAGTGAAGTGTGCAAGAGTCCAGCCCAGTGACACTGATACCTTTCAGCAGGCAAGGAAACTTTTGATCCCTTTAAAATAAAAATCAAATTCATTTGGCAAGTTCTACCTTCTGATAAACACTTGGTTGTTGGTACTAATTATATGAACCCCTGTTTTTCTATTAATCAAGCCAGCCCTTACGCTATTTCACTCAGGACTAATGCCTGGCTGGCAGGCCAGCATTTCTGTTTAAAATATTGGCACAACATGAGCATCCTTCCAGGCTCCTGGAAGTTCTCTCTGTGAACAGTTATCAGCAAGTCTCGTGTCAGCAGATCAGAGCACCCTCATGCAGCTTTTTTTACAATCTGTGAAGTTCTGTCTAGGCCTCTTCAGCCTGCAGCCTGGTCTACTCCTGACAGCTCTATCCCATGAGCTAATGAGCAGGCAGTGTGCTGTCAGCACTGCTCTTACATTAAAACAAAAATAAAAAATATTGCTTACAGAATGTTCCATGTCCTTTTGCTTGTTATCAACTTGTTTTATTTTTATATTCCAAGTTATCAAAATTTGTCCTTTCAATGGTAATAGTATGGTTTTGGTAGCCTCTTTCTCAGTAGGTGGCTTTCTAGACTGTTACTGTTCTCTAACCCTTCTCTTGACAAATTGGACTCATGATTGTTTCAGCTTTGTGAAATGGGCCCTGTTAAAACACCAAGCACTCAGTGGCTACATATTGTTTGAATCCAAGAAAGATGACCCAAGTAAAAGCACAGCTAATGAATCACAACCAACATTTACTTATGTGGTCAGTTCCCCTGGTATCAAAAATGAAGCCTAATTTAAAGATTCTCTTGATAGGATACAGAATTATTTGCACTAAGAAACAGAAACTGCTAATAATGTCCAGAGTTGCAGGTAAATTTGTAATTGGCAGCACACATCCCTTTACTAAGTATCTATCTAATTTTTTTTCTTTCCCTTATCTCTCCATTCTACAAGAGGTAAGTTCAAGTGTGCCTACCCCTTACCCTATGCTACTTTACCTAGGCAGTGGATTGAGAATTTCATTCTTTCTCTTTCCTTTTAAGGCATAAATGATCTGAGAATAATTTGGATGTTCTTTCTCAAATTGCTCTTAAATTCCCTGATCCTGACTATATTCAAACTGTGATCCCTTCAAAGCATCTCACTAGTTCCTGCAACCACTGCTACCTTGGGTAGAGACCTAGCTCAGCTTTCTAAATTTGGAGCAGCACTTTGGTTTTGAAGAAGGACTGCCTTTCTTTTTCTTTCTTTTTTATTTTCATGCTCATGGTACAGAATTTGCTGTGACACAGAAAGAGCTCTTTGACAGATGTTCTTGGTCTCTTTACAAGCTGGGCAGGGCAACCCACCAGTGAAGTAACCCCTGCATGTTCTGTTCTGTTTGATCAAGTGAATCAGTCACCAGTGTGGCCTTCAAGCTTGAAACTGTTGAACTCAGTGTTGAACCACTAGGAACAACTTCTGGTTCCTTCCATCCTACCTACCTGGTTGTCAAATCCTGTCCCTCAGAATTGTAGGTAACCATTCAGTCCCAGGATGTAATTGCTGGTAGTCTAGAAGGCTGGAATTCCAATAACCTATTGTAAACCAAAAGGCTTCACTTTAAATGCCAAAAAGGCATGAAAGTTACTAAGTGTGAAATCAAATAATCCCCTCTTCAGAAAGCCCAGATTGACACTTTGGATGATGTATTATAGATGTATTTTGTTTAACTGAAAATGCTTCAGTCTGCTTAGAGCCCAATAAATTCAAGTGACCCTGATGATGTACTAACATAAAGCACATGATGTTATGAGACTGGGCTTGAAATTTTCACAAGGTCTGGGGCAATGAATGCTCAGTCCTAATTAGAGCTGCTAGTATTAATCCAGAATTTTCAAAGTTGCTTGAGGAAATTTGGTCTTGAAATGAGTTAACTGGATTGAGTAAACCACACAGTTAGAGCTGTACAGCTCCTGCCTGTTCCACTCTGTGTGACTGCATCTTTTACCTGTCCTCATGTGAGCAAAGCAAAGCAGTGGAACCACTTCTGTTAATGTTTTTGCAAGAATCCCCTTCTCATGGCTTGAGCCCTTCTGTAAGATGCCAGGAAGCTGTTTATGAATTGGTAACTGCTGGGTCTGCCGTTATTGTTTTAGGATTCCTCTGCTCCCACACGGATCTGGCAGTCTCTTCCTAAAATGCTGGGGTAGCGCAAGAATGCTATTTCTGTAGCTATCCATTCCACACTGGGTTCTTAAATGCTAGTTAATCAGACCTCAAGTATTTGGCTGTTCTGAGAAGTGGGACTAAAGGCAAAGATGCATCTTATCATCTGCAGAATCCGACTCCTCCAGTGGGCGGAGGCAGAAGTTTAGAGTCTACATCCTTCATTCAAACAGAACAAAACTTGCCAAAAATGTGGCATACTAGTAATTGTAGTCCCTGCTGGGACTTGAGGTGACACCACAAACTCCATTTATTTGGAACATTAAGATTCCTCTGAGTATAATGAAGACCAGGACTTCTAGACATGGATCATGGCATCCAACAAACCTGAACATCAAAGGGCATTTGCTAAGAAATCACAAAGGACAGTGGCAGTGTTCTACTTCTGTACCAACTGCCTGTGGGAGTGGAGAGAACAGGGTTGTTCGGAGTGTTTGGGGTTTTTTTGCTATGGGGCCTTTTTGGGTCTTTTCCCTTTAATTTGGTTTTGGTTGGCATGAGCTATTCTATGCAAGGCAGCCTGGAACACTATACAAATGTTGTAACAGAAAAATTCACAAACAAATATTCCAGCGTTTATGTAGGATTGTAGTGGAGGGTGAGAGCAGCTGTTTGTATTGTTGCAAAAGCTAAATGTTTTCATGGAAATACAGCTTCTTCTGCATCAAATTTATCTTTTCAAACCCAAGAGTGTGAGGATCAGAAAAGAACTGGGCCTGGGAATGCTAGCTTCTGTTCATGGATTTTTCTTTTGATTCACTGTCCTTACCTCCATCATGTTTCTGCTGAATTCAAGGAATTAAAACACTGTTACACTTTCAATTTTAAGTCTAATTTGGCTTCTGAGAGATTTAAAAAATTCTGTGCATCTTGGGGCACTGTTTGTATCTTCTTTGCTTAATGAAATTGCTCTGGAGGTGCCATGGTCAGTGTCCAGAGCTGTCCTCAGTGAGACATGTCATATGTGGAGGGAAATGGATGATGACCAGAAGGTTATTCACATCAATGAGCATTGAATGCATTAAACAGCAAGATACAGAGGGTGGTTTTCAGAGGTAGTTTAGAGTAGAGAGCCTATCTGAGAGAGTGACTGCTGGAAAACATGGAGATGGTGCTAATGGATATTCCCCTTCTCTGCTTTGGGAGAGCTGTTTGATCCTTGTCATGTCTCCCTGGTCAGCATCTCTCACAAGAAACTTCTGGGCTGGATGGGCTTGTAAATGCTACTGTGTAATACCAAATGTCAGCAACACAGGTTAATTCAGCTGAGAAATTTGTGAAGCAAAAAGAAGCCGTGAGATAATCATGGGCATAATGGGAATGTAGGTGTGTAATTGCAGGGTTGTGATTCTTGTTTTGCAGAGCTGCAATCTGTTACAAGTCCAAGAATGCACAGTGCTAGAGACAGTCGTGTCACTGTCCTTTGTTTTGCCCTCACAGCCCTGATGACCACCCGATGACATGACTTTTCATGGCATTTACTCAGTTTAAGGCCTATATCTGGATAACCCAAAAGCTGGGTTAATGATCCTGTAGTGTGGTATTCCATGTAGCTCTATTTTCCTTAAGTGAGAAGCTGTGTGTCTGTGTTTGAGTTCTGATTTTGAATCAGATAAAGCAAAACATAGGAAAAGGACAATAATAGCATTGAGTAGTAATTATTTACAGTTGAACATGTCAGACTGTCGTATGCAGTTACTGCTCCTGATAATGGTAGTGGCTACACTGGTGTACATTTTGGCAAAGCATTACTTCAGGGAGACTCCAGCCCTTTGACAGTTCTGGTTTAGATTGTTGTGACTTTCTGAAGACAAAAAAGTGGGTTTTTTCCCTAAGATTTTTATTAACTGAAGAAGAAAGCTGGATTTGATACAAGCTAGACTAATTTCCATTATTTCCAAAAGGGCAATGTGATGGTCTCTTGATGGTCCAGCTCCTCAGCCTTAACTGCTTAAACTAGGTAAGGTCCAGCCAGCCTATCAACAGAGATCACATCTGGGTTTTGCCTTCCACAGATCCAACTCTCAGGTCACAGGTCCAACTCTCCATTCTTCTCTGCAAACAGCCATGTTCCCTTGGGAGAGAAGGTGGGAGTCTGGTCATAAGCTTCCTGCAGGCCAGGAACAGCCCCTGGATCAGCTACTGGACTATGTCACTGAAGTTAATATTGGTGCACTGGCAAATGTGGGTTTGCTTCCTCAAAGATAAGTTCTGTGTCAAACAGAAGCGCTTCTGCTCATACTGACCCTCTCTAGAACTCTGGAGATGAGGAAAAATCAATAAGTGCAGACTCGGATAAACTAAAATAAACATTTTCAAGCTTTTAAGATACTAACAAAATACTGAAAGGAAGAAAATAATCCCTGAAGGGATACACTCTGTTGATTGCCTTGGGAGAGAGCAGGGCTACTAACAAGTGAGTCTGTTCTTTCCTCACTGAATATGCAGCCAGATGCCTGCAAGTTCCCTCAGCACAGGACTAGTGCCTGGTTTGCTTTGGTCTCACCCACAGCGTTGTGTTTGTGGCCACTGGGACCAGACAGTGATGGGGTATGGGCTATCCCATAGCTGAGGGGATTTCAGAGACCAGGAAGGCTGCTCATTCTCTCAGTCCTACTAATGCCTGTTGGCTTGATTCTGCAGGAACTGGCCAGGGCTCATTCTGGAGCAGAGATGATGTGCATAATGTGGAAGAAGCAGGAGGATGAGCTAGCTGAGTTCAGACTTGCTTTTCAATGTATGCACATACCTCTTGGTAGTGATCCCAGTATGAAGGAGATTCCAAGCTTTTAGATGAACACAGTATCCCCAGTACCTAGTAGGATGCTCTCCATCTTTACCACCTGGGCTATGTGGACACTCTGTTTTGCAGTCACCATTTCATGACTAGGTTGTTGTCATGTGCTTTCCTAGGGGCTGTTCTCAGATCAGTCTAATGACCGAGGTAGGTGCAGAAAATGCATGCTTGGTAAGTAGAGTAAGAACTGGTATCTTCAGGCCTAGGACTTTAACCCACCTAGCCTGACCTCCTGTATCATTATTACAGCCCATTCTCTCTGCAGGGAGTGCAATAGCTCATTTGAATTCAATAATGCACTTTCTAGAAAGGCAATCAAACCTGGATTGGAGGACATAAAGGAATAGAGAATATACTCCTTCTTTAGTATTTTGTTCCAGAGGATAATCACTCTGTAACAAATGTGAACCAGATGATTCATTAGAATTTTTCTAACTCCAGCTCTCAGCATTGTTCTGGTTCTTGCTATGCCTTTCCCCCCTTGATTACAGCTCTTAAAACTGGCATTTTTCTCCCCATGTTAGAACTTGCACAGTGTAATCAACCTGCCTCTCAACACCCTGTAACAGCCAAGCCCAGCAATGTCTCTGAGCTAGAATCTATGCTGTTCCTCTTAAAAGCAGTTCAGTTATATGATTCAACCTGCCAGTAAAGACCATTCTATTACACTTTTTCCAGTTCCCTCTGCTTTCCCTTTACATAAATCTCGTGACATGGATGCACTGGCATTTCTGTGTTTGTCTATGAGTTTTCCATGTGCAGTTGAAGGTGTTAGGGTTGGCTGCAAGACCCTGTGTGTCCACGTAACTCACTGCCCAACCAATGTCTCTGCTGTATCTGTGGTTCTGTCTGAGCTGAAGCTTCTCTCTGCATCAGAAATAAAAGGATGCTCTTGCGTGCTTCTTCAGCTTGGTCCTGCATTGCTCCATGTTCGATGGCCATCAGAAGTCTGCCTGAACTTTGGAACATACATGTTGACCTTTAATAGTAAGTTGGTGTTTGGGATTATGTTTTTTCTTTTCTTGGGGATATGCTAGATTGAGGAGATTTGGAGAAGTCACTCCCTAGTCTTTTTAGGCAGTTTTTCTAATGTGCATTAAGCCACCATGGCTCCAGTGTTAGCTGTGTTTGTGTGCTTGATACGGGTTAAATGAAAAGAAAAAATGAAATTAAACATCTTTTCTTTAAGAAAACTGTGCTTTCTTTGCTGCTTTCAGGAGAACCATCTGACTCAAAAGACTAAGGTCTTTAATTTTACCATACCTTTTAATCTCATTGACATCTTCTGAACATTATTTTCTGTGTGCAGAGCCTGAGGTAGACCAAGCAGTGAGAAAACAGACAGTGAGAGTCTAATAGCAGAGAGCAGAATAGACTGTAGACCATTTGTATCTGAGGGCTCCTGGACACCTTGGCTGCTCTCTGTGGAACTCCTTGAACCTGCAGTTCAGCTGTGTTTAGTGCCTGATATGTCTGGTATGTTCAAAACCCCATGAGATTTGCTGGGCAAGCTGAGTGGTCCTTGTGAAGCCATTTCACTTATTTTTTCCTTTTTCTTATTTTCTTGCTTTCCTTTTTTCTTTCTTCTTTTCAGTTCTACTATTTTCTGTGGGTTTGGGTTTTGTTTGTTTGGGGTTTTTTTGTGTTTCCTTTTGGGCTATATAAGGTGAGCACTGTCACTTAACCAAATTAAGTACACCACTAGAATTCTGAAGTTACTGGGGACATGATTAAGCACTTTTGTCAATGTAACTGTTCCCATGTAGTCACATCTGAACTGCAGATGC
Source organism: Nicator chloris (assembly GCA_013400495.1). Taxonomy (NCBI): domain Eukaryota; kingdom Metazoa; phylum Chordata; class Aves; order Passeriformes; family Pycnonotidae; genus Nicator; species Nicator chloris. The sequence goes on from WAAE01010707.1 coordinate 321,657, forward strand.
TGCTATGGAGCAAAAAATGATCCCCTAGACTTCAATAAGTCACCCTGAACATTATCATTAAACCAGATATGTTGTTTTTGTTACTGAAATGAACTCTGGCACATCTGTGCAGACCCAATGTTAAAATGTCACCTCTCACTATTTGAGAGTGCCACGTATCACTGGAAATGGTGTTTGCTCCTTTCCTCAGCGGTGTTGCACAAACAGCCCTGAATCGCAGCTGACTCACCAAAAAGTGCCCTTTTCTCTGGTAGCATCCTGAGGGTTATGTTGGTGGTTTCTCACCAGATTTCTGGCATATTCTGAATCTGGTGTCATTGGTGAGCAGGGTGTGACACAGCCAGGTATGCTGAGTGCACACACATACGGGCTGTGCTGCAAGCAGCTCTGCGTTCCTCAGAGAAAGGTAGTGAGGATTTGTTTAAATACCTGGGAGACAAAGGCTTTAATCACAACACATTTTCTTAGGTAAGATCAACAAACTGAGAGAAATCTGAAATTTTAACATGCTGTTCTTGGACATGTATTGGCTCTCCAGCAGTCTTTTTATTTCTCTAGTTTTAGTTACCTTTTGTAGTTTTATGACAGGTATGACAAGCTGGAGCCACTTTGGTTGTGAACACTTCTCTTTGAAGATTCTCCTTTTGAAATGAAATGTTTCTTGGCCGTTCTTAGCTCAAAGGTGGAACTTTATAGGGAGCGGGATGGAACTGTTTGCAGTGGGGGGAACTCCAGAGCAATTTTACTTCCTTTGAAGATGTGTGTTGTTCCTGAAGCTACTTCTGTGGAGTAGGAAAATCATCTGGGGCCGAGCAGGAAGTTGTGAGGTCGGCGGCATATCCCAGGGAGCCCTCGCCCTACATCACACTGTCCCTTCCCTGCCAGCCCGTGTGACTGGAGACAGCTCTGTGCACTCAGGATAGGCAAGGAGAACGTCTGTACAGATTTATTCTTAAAACCCACATCTGAGGGTGGGCCTGCACAGCCCACGTGGAGTTCATTGTTGGGTACAAGCCGGTAGTGCTGGAGTCATTGTTTTTGTTTGGTGGGTTTGTTGTTATTTTTTCCCAGCTACCTCCACACTTCCGCCCACCCGTGTGTTTGAAGCTCGTTGTGCAGTGCTGAAGAATAATAAAGGTAGATAAAGGAAATTCATTACACGACCCACTGCGCTGGTGGCGCTGGGTAGGCGAGACCCGGCCTCTCCCGGGCTGAGGGGCGCGGCTGAGGTGAGGTGAGCTGAGGGGGGAACCTTCTCATGGCGGGGCTGAGGTGAGCTGAGGGGGGAATCCCCTCATAGCCGGGCTGAGGGGACCACCTGAGGGCAGAGCTGAGGCGGGCACAGGGAAAACCTCCTCACGCCCGGGCTGGGCTGGGCTGGGCTGGGGGGCGGGGCGATCCCCTCAGGGCCGAGCTGAGGTTTCTGAGGAACCGCCTATCGTGGCCGGTCTGAGGCGTGCTGAGGGATTCCCTCAGAGCACCTGGGGGTTGCTGACGGGACAACNCAGGGGCGGAGCCTTTCCCGGGCCCCGCCCCGCCGGCCCCGGCCCCGCCCGGGCTGTCAGAGCCGGCCTGTCCCGGGCAGGCTCGGGGCGACCGCGGGATGCGGCGCTGAGCGCGCTCCGATCGCTTTCTCCGTCCGTCTGTCCGTCCGTCCGTTGGTCTCCCCGCCCGGGCTCCCGCACGCCGAGATTCCTTCCCGCAGTCCATGATGTGCCTGGAAAGCGACAGCTCCTCCGGCAGCAGCCCGGGTTGCGGCGGGCGGCTCCGAGCTGGCGACGAGGAGGAGGAGGAGGATGGCGAACGGGGCTGCTGCGGCCGGGGCGCCGAGGGCGAGGTGCAGACCCTGTCGGGCAGGATGAATCCCCCGGCGGCCGGCAAGCACCCCGACCGCCCCGCCGCCCTCCGCAAGGCGNAAATTCATTACACGACCCACTGCGCTGGTGGCGCTGGGTAGGCGAGACCCGGCCTCTCCCGGGCTGAGGGGCGCGGCTGAGGTGAGGTGAGCTGAGGGGGGAACCTTCTCATGGCGGGGCTGAGGTGAGCTGAGGGGGGAATCCCCTCATAGCCGGGCTGAGGGGACCACCTGAGGGCAGAGCTGAGGCGGGCACAGGGAAAACCTCCTCACGCCCGGGCTGGGCTGGGCTGGGCTGGGCTGAGGGGCGATCCCCTCAGGGCCGAGCTGAGGTTTCTGAGGAACCGCCTATCGTGGCCGGTCTGAGGCGTGCTGAGGGATTCCCTCAGAGCACCTGGGGGTTGCTGACGGGACAACCTCAGGGCCACACTGAAAACAGATGAGGTGCCGACCTAAAGCGGCTGACGGACCTCTCGGGGCCGCTCTCAGGAGAGATGAGGAGGCGCCCTGCGGGCTGCTCCGTGAACGGCTGAAGGGCCGGTGAAGAGCATGGCTGAGGGGGCACCTGTAAGGGCCGGTGAAGAGCACGGCTGAGGGGGCAGCTGTAAGGGCCGGTTCGAGGGCGGCTGAGGAACCGCCCCGCTGCGCCGCCCCGGGCCAGGTTCACGGAGCCCTCGGGGCCGCTGGGGCTAGGCGGGCACGGCCGCCGGGGCGGGGCGGGGCGCGGCGCGGGGCAGGGGCGGAGCCTTTCCCGGGCCCCGCCCCGCCGGCCCCGGCCCCGCCCGGGCTGTCAGAGCCGGCCTGTCCCGGGCAGGCTCGGGGCGACCGCGGGATGCGGCGCTGAGCGCGCTCCGATCGCTTTCTCCGTCCGTCTGTCCGTCCGTCCGTTGGTCTCCCCGCCCGGGCTCCCGCACGCCGAGATTCCTTCCCGCAGTCCATGATGTGCCTGGAAAGCGACAGCTCCTCCGGCAGCAGCCCGGGTTGCGGCGGGCGGCTCCGAGCTGGCGACGAGGAGGAGGAGGAGGATGGCGAACGGGGCTGCTGCGGCCGGGGCGCCGAGGGCGAGGTGCAGACCCTGTCGGGCAGGATGAATCCCCCGGCGGCCGGCAAGCACCCCGACCGCCCCGCCGCCCTCCGCAAGGCGCCGACCCTCGGCCGGGCCCGGGTAGCGGCCGCCGGCATCCTCAGTGTGGGCAACGTGCTCAACTACCTGGACCGGTACACGGTGGCAGGTGAGCGCATCCCGCGGCTGTGAGGGCATCCCCCGCTGCCCAGGGACAGCCCTTCCCGGGCACGGTGCAGCCGCCGCCGTCCCCAGGGTTGTCCCGGGCTGGGGTCAGCGGGGCTCGCCCCCCGTGCCGGGGCCGGAGAGGAGGGATGGCGTGAGGGATGCGGCGCGGCCGGTGCCCATTGTGCGGCCCCTCCGGTATTGTTCTCTAGTTAGTCTGAATTTTATCGAAAATAAGAGGAGCGCCCTTTGTCTGGGCTCGATGGCGGAATCGGTGCTCGATGGGATTCAGGAGGGACCGGTGGTTGCAGCGCGGTCAGAGCGGAGGGCGCTCGGCGAGGTTCGGGGGTGATGGCAGACGCGTTATCGATCCCGGCACAGGGTGAGCGCTGCGGGCGACAGGTGCAGCTGCGGCCGGAGAGACACAGCCTGCTGCCAAACGGGGGGGACAGGCATGCGAGCGCCGTGTGTCCTTGGGTGACAATCGCAGCGAAGCAAATCCCCTTTGCTTTGTTTCTGCGGACTGCGTCCATCCTGGAACACCCGGCTGCCCTTCAGCCCTGAGCCAAAGGAGGGTCCCTTCCCTGCGGAACTCCCGAGCAGGTGACAGCAGAGCTGGCAGGAGCGGGCGCAGGAGGAGCAGCTAGGCAGCTGCAGTGCACTTTGCAAAGCTCGGTTTTCTTGAGGTAAACACTTAAAATCATGTGCTGGTGGATGTGTAACCAGCAGTACTGTGTGAGCCACTGTGTTCCTCAGTACTTACTACTACCGTGAAGCTCAGATCCAAAGCAAACGTCTGTTTGGATGTTTACTGTGCCATCCCTAGGGAGGACTCCTTGTTTATTCTTGTCAGGCAATAACAGCAGGGAAGAAGATCATCACTGAACTTTTTCTAATTAGAAATGAAGTAGGCTTGTCAGTAATCAACTGTCTCATGTCATTAGAATATAATACATATTCTCTGTTTGGCAATACTGATAATTTTATCTTCAGAGCTTACAAAGGGGTTTGTGCATGTATAAATTTTTCTCTATGCATATATATGTTTTAATCACTAGGACTCAATGTGGTGTTAAGCAAATCCGATATTTGTTTATACTACATTAAAATAATATATGTTTGTAGGGCAGTGATAGAGAGCAAGGCACATAAATCTAAGTCACTGTTGTCAGAATAAGTTGGCCAGGTTGTATTTATTTTGTCTGGAGTAGGGAGATGGGGAGGATTAGAAGGAAAATTTAGCTGGCACTGTTGTGGCTTTTTTGTTTTCTTTTTAGATGTGACTTGTTCCTTCAGGAAATGTAAAGACCAGTACTGGGAGGTATTGAGTGCTCAGCTGGTAGTCAGTCTGTTACAGAAGGAAGCTTGAAGATACAAGGTTAATCTGTTATTATTGAGGGAAATTGTAGTGTGTTCCCTTGCCCTCAAACAGGGACGTCTCTGAGTTTTACTACAAAGCACCTTTAATGCATGGGAAGTTTCCTTTTTAGGAAGCTATTCCTCCCCTCATGCATTCTTAAAAAAAAAAAAAAACAACAACAACAACAAAAAAAAACCCCAACAAACAACAAAAAACAAACCAACAAAACACATCTAGTTCACTTATTTGCTCTAGCACTTCCACCGAGACCTTTGCAATCTGAATTTTCCACCTACAAGAAATGAAAGCATCTTCTTTTCTGGAAAGGCTGGAAGGTGCCTGACCAAGCAGAAGATAAAAATGCCTGCCTACTGTAATGTGGCATTGCCAAACCCAGTGCTGTGATTGCTGGTGTTTGTAGGACAAGCTCTGGCATTACTGTGCTCAATAACTGCCCTGTGGAACTTATCTATTAACATTCAGCTTGATATCAAAGGTTTAAGGTCTCAGACATCAGACTTGCCTTTGGGGACAGAATCAAACTTTGCATGTGCTTTTTGTCTTCTGTCAATTGGTATTTACTTTTCAAACTGGTGTTACATAAAGTGCTAATCTAAAATATGAAATAATTTAAATCAAGTGTAATGGAAGAGTTGTGGTAATAAAAATTATATGTTTTGAGCTCAAAACTGACTTGATTATAAAGTCTTCTGTAAAAGTAATCTTTAGTTTTGTATTTTGAATCTTAGTGCATACCACATGCTTATGTGATGTGTACTTGCAGATGAATCAAGCTAGCACTTTGAATATTCAGCTCATGTCTCAAGACAGGTAATAATTAGTAAATACAACTCTCCAGACCTTCAAAGTACATTTCAAATATGAATTGTTGCAGCAACGTAATAAGGGATTTTAACACCAGCCACATTATGGCAGGGGAAGTAGCATCAGAAGTTATGATTTACCCCAGGCCAGTGGACTGTTGTGAGAACTGGAATTAATTTCTGGTTCCAGCTCTATTTGAAACAAGTGTTAGGGGAGCAGCAGGACAAATGGAAACTGATTCCTGAGGATTTGTCTCTAGGGTGATCCCTGCTGTGGATTCTCTGATGTCAAATAATAGTTGACCTTTGTCATTAGCCTTTCTCTTCTTGTCTTATGAGAGTCTTGCATCTACCCAAACATTTTTTAAAAATGAAAGTGTTGGAAGCTTTGGGACTTCTTCCTGCTGTCAAATTTAGTCAAAGTCAGGTCAGTGGCCTCAAAAGCAATTAGCAGGCAGCTGACAGACCGACATAAGCAAGCAGAGTATCCAGCTGTATGGGCACGATACTTCAAGCACATCTTCTGTCTTACTTGAGAACTTGGTTGCAATCATTTTGGTCTTCCAAGAGGTATAAGAAAATGCAAGTATATATTTAGTGTATATGTATAAACCAAGTATATGCAACTATGTACTTATTTACTGGAGGGAAAATCAGAGTTATTTCCAGATGTAATTTCCTGAGTACCTTCCACTATTTTCTAACAAATCCTCACAGAAGCTGGACAGCATGTATCCAGTCAATGCAAGAGCATCTTATGTAATAGAAAGAACTAGGCTGGCCTGTCCTATAGCACATCTTGCCCTTAAAAGTAAAAGCTTTTGCATTGCTACAAAGCAAACAGCAAGTGTGTTACTTTTTGGTGTTTACACTCTGGACACATAAACATTGGGTATAATGAGTTGGTTTTGGATAATCTTTTTTTCAAGTGCAACACACAAGGAAGTAGCTGCCTGTTTCCCTGGTTTTGGTTTAATGACTTCCCAGTATGGACTAAATTAGTTTATGATGGGATATGCCTTTTTGGTATCTGGGACAGAGCTTGAGTGCAGTTTCCAAGGTACAGGGCATACACAGCTTCACACCTGACACTAAGTTTGCAGCTTTTTTGGGAATACGTGATGAAAATGGGCCTCCACTGAGGACTGGCCTGTTTCTTAAGGTTTAAGAATAAGTTTCTTCCCGTACTTGAAAATAAAGAGTCTGCACAGCAGTTGTGGGTATTTCAATAAAGTCCATATGTTTACAAAGAGCTGGAAATTTCCAGTGCATGTGGAGTATGTTGGAATATACTGATATGTGGGAGAAGTTGTCCCAGACGAAAAGTGTGAGTGCCTCTACTGTGGCTTGTGTAAAGAAAAGATTGAAAACTCAATCAGTGCTGAGCATTACCAACTTGAAAGGAAATGATCCTCTGCAATTTTCTTAATAGGTCTTTGATCATACTGAAAACAGTTGCCTGTGGAAAAAGCATTCTTTCAAAAGCTGTGATATTTCAATGCTGTTAGGATAGCAAACGAGTAAGTACAAGGGGAAAACAAAAGTAATAAAACCATTGTAGATTTCCTGTGGAACTGCAGAATTTCAGCCATCCCATGATGCTGGGACATATCTTCTTCCTTAATGAAATTTTGGGAAAAGTCATCTTGCCCTCAGAAGCTTGGAATGTGGTTTCACAATTATACCATGGGTGACCTTTTACTGTGCCTGCTGTTGACGATGAAAATAGTCTTGCTTCATTAGGGTGTCACCTCCACCTTCTAATTCAGATGCTACTTCCTGGCATTTCTGTAGTGCTTTAATTTAAAGGTAACGATTTAATTAAGCTGGAGAACTACCCAGCAAAGTAAATGAGTCTCACTATCCCACTACAGAAGGGGAAATCAAGCTGCAGAACGTTCGTGATTTGCCTTTGGTAATGGAGTTAGTGGTAGAGCCTTGGCTGGTATCAGTTCATCCTTGAGGTTCTCCATCCCTGTCACACAGTACGTCACAGACTTTGGCCTGCTGTTTTGTCCTTTAAATGTCTGCAACTTGCTAATAACTGTATTTGTGTTAATTAGCCGCTCATTACAACACATAGTTGCAAATCAAATGCCATTCTTTGAAGATACATACATGCAAATGATCACTGAAAGTTGAAAGTCAAGTTTACAACTATGTAGTACAGACTCCAGCTGAAGGGTTAGGAAAGGTTCAGCACTAACTCTCAAGTGCAAAGACATTCAAGAGGTTGTGAGCCAAAACTGCTTCTTTTTACTTGTGAGCTCACATTTCTGACAGTCACACAGTGCCCCATTGAGTGTTTCTTAGTGAATGTAGTCAGAGAATTCACATGGAATGGGATAAAAAGAGCTCCTTCTCCCCTTGTAACAAGACTATGTTCAGTGCTTATAGCTTCAGGGAGGGAAGTGTTAAGAGGCAGTGCAAGCACCCAGGACAGAGCTCTGCAAGGAATGTAATGCTGGAAAATATTAGAAAATAATAATGACAGAATGCACTTGAGCCAGCAGTGCCGCCAGCTCACACATGTGAGAGTTTGTGAAAGGATGACAGTGTTTTACTTAGGCAGCAGGGACCTGCTACTGACTCAAAATTCAACAAGTCCTGCTTTGGGAGCAGAAGTTAGACTTGAACCTTGTGCACTTCAAAAGCAGGAGACAGAAAGTGCTGTGCAGCACAGTGACAGGGACTGTGCCATAGCATCTTGTTCTTAGTGTTCTGTTCTCCCTGTGTGATGGGCTTTACTGCAAAGGCTGCTGCCTCCTGTTTGCTGGTTTTATGCGAGTTGGCAGGATTTGTTCCAGAGTATTTTACATTTCAAGTGAAGTCTTATTATGTTTAATCATAGTATTTTTTCTTCCTTGTGCTGTAGGTTTGCCAGATACTAACTATCTTTGTTATTATGTGCAGATTTTCCTGTTTGACTCTGAGATCTTCTTTCATGCATGTTGATTAATTTTATCCCCAAAGCATCCAAGTCATCACAGCCAGAGAATGTGGCCTTTATTATATGGAGTTAATATACTCATAAATATTGAGTGTGTTCTTAAGAATAATGTCATGATCTTGTTATTCCCTTGATCTCTGTGACTGTCAATACCAGAAGCTTTGTGATAAAGCTTCTCTGGTCGAAAGTGTGGGAAATCTGTAATCATTTCTTCAGACTTTTCAAATACCATACCAAGCTGCAATAGGGTTAAATTCTATCACTCAACTTGTATAATAAATGATAATAACGGAGAACATTTACTCTTCATTTTTTCTGGTGCACTGTGCATGAGAAGCAAATAAGCTGCTGATGACGTAGCATGGTGGGTTATAAATTTGAACAGGTATTGTTAAAAACTGGTGACTTTTCCTGTAATACAAAATCCCATAGCTCTTGCTCGGTGTTTCAACTCCTGTGGAACTTGTGATTGAATGGTGTTATAATGTATCACCTATATCAAGGTTTGTAAAGGTCATGAGGTTCCTTATAACTATCAGGAAAAGCTCCCGGTATCTCTTCAGGAGATGCAATGGGAAACAATGATTTTATTTGACAGATAAAAATTAGGAACCCCAGAGGTTTTCTATCAGGAAAAAAGCCCTCCATTTTTTTTTTCTGATAGAAATCAGAACCCTTCTGATTTGCTTGTTTGCATCATCATTGCTTGATGCATATTGTAGACCAGAACATTGTTGTGCAGCTTCTATGGAATAAGGTATTCCATAGAATTCCAAAGTATTTATAATCCACATCTATCTCTGTATCTCCAAGATATATCAGAGAGCTGTAGACCAAGGATGGAGCGTCAGAGGGACACAAGAGACAGCACTGGTCAGTGGGAGGGGCCCTGGAAGATGAGCAGATGGGGCTTTTTGGTAGGCAGTATTGCCAAGGAGTGAGAAGGCATGTGAGGGAAGAAAAGGGCAGCTTCCAACAAGAGTTTACAAACAGCATCTTCTAAACATGATGAGCATCACAGGAGAAAGGGTGAAGATGTCTGTTGGAAATGGATAAAGGAGGATGATGCTGTTCTGGCTGAGAGAGTTTTGTGGAAATTGGCACTATGGATGTAGGGTGATGAAAGCTCTAGAAAAAATAATGTGTTCTACAAAATGAGTTCTGCAAAGAACCTGTGAGGTGCCTAAGGGGCCACGGAAGTTAATGGGAGCTGAGCAAAATGGGCTTGGGCTCAGAGCCCAGAGAGGTGTAAGTGAGGTAAACAACACCTCATGATTTCCAGAGAAGTTTGAGTACAGATCTTGGCATGGATCTCTCTTGTAAATTGCATTTTTGGTGAACTGGTCTGAAATTCTTGGTCTGAAAATCAAGAGGCAAATCTGAGACAGGTAGGGGCAAAATCAGAGAAAGAAACCCCCAAACAACCCAAACCAAACAACAATCCCCGTCATTACGGCTGAGTTCTTAACTACTAGAGGTCCCCTTTGACTTTGGTGCTGTAAAACATCTCACCCCTGCAGTACGCTACCTAGAACTGCTGAACTGCTGAGCACAGCAGGCATCACATGTATGGTTTTTCTTCTCTTGACACATCTGGTTTCATTGTTATTTTGTGTGTTTTTGTCTGATGTAACCCAGCTATTTCTGTAGGGTTGCAGGGAAAGGAAGTGAAAGGGAGGGAGCACTAATATCCGTGCTCCTGCTTTTACAACAGTATATAAAAAATCAGGAGGATGAGAATGTAAGGGATCCTGGCTGACTGAAGGGATGTAGAATCCTTCCCACGCATTGTCATGGCTTTGGACCTGTCACCAGACACGAGTGGCTGAAGGTTTCTTTTGGAAGGCTCTTCAGTGAGCTGTTCAGGATGCTATGGTGACTCTTCCCACTCTTCATGGTGCTGTGTGTTTCGTGGAAGCCTCTGCACAAGGCATGGCTGGAACCACAACGTTATCTCTCAGTATATAAAATGGCAGAGTAAGGAATGGAGTTTTTATGTCAGGCTGAACCTTCTAGCCAGCAGTGGAGCATGTCGTGAGAGCAATGTAGTTGCTCCCACCTATTCTGTACTTCTGGTTTTGAGGGGATAAGTAGCAATCCTCCTTCTCCAGAACTGATCTGCCACAACTGAAATCATAGAGCAATTTTAGCTTTAGAGAAGGGAGAGAAATACAGAAGAAAAACTAGGCTTTATGCCTTGCCTGTCCTAAGTTCAGGCTTCAGCAATATGAACATAGCAGGGTTATGTTGCTGGTGAGCAATATTATCTCCTATAGAGACTTTTTTGTTTGTTTCTTTGTTTTGGTTTTTTTTTTTTAAATACATTTCTTAGGCTTCTGCTGGTAGCCAGCAACTGCAGTAGCTGAACAGAAGAGCAGAGGGGAAAGATCAGTGTTTATCTGGTGAATAGCTGCAGTAACAGCTTGGAGCTTGGCTGGCAGAGTGAGAGAACCCCATGCTGGAATGAAAATCCTTTCAGCCTTGGCATGTGATGATTTTTTGGTTTAATTTTTTTTTTTTTTTTTAATTTTAAGGCTGCATTGAACCAAAACTGCTGTAATCCATCTTACTCCTTGTTCAGGCTTCTGCCAATAATTATGTAAATAACAGATCACGGTTAATTATTTGTTTCATAGCTTCCTATTTTCTCTATTTGTATTAGTAACATGTCATTATTGTCTTAGAATACAGCTCTGTGTTCTTGGCAACATGGAAAACAACAAAAATGGGTGAACTGACAGTGGCAACAGCACTCGTGTCTGTGTGAAGTCTACAGGGCCTGAATTAAACCTATCTGAAGGTTGACTCTCATTCCCATGGCTGTCCTGGGATTTGCTGATCTGTGCTCTCTGCATATTCTCATTTCAGAGAAGTGATCCTTCAGAAGGCTTTGCCAACAAAGCAGTATGGATCTGAAAAGGGGGGTGGTGGGGGGTCCTGCCCTGTTGTTGATTTGCAATTTTCATTTCTCTCTGCCTGTCACGTTTGCATTTCATGATTTGTGCCTGTGTGGTGGTGATGACCTTGGAAGTTTTGCTTTAAATCCTGGCTTAGGCAGCTGCTTTTGTACAGCTTTCCTACCAAGTGGGCAATTTGGGAAGTTCACAAATCACTGTGTGCTCTTGCTCTGTTCCTCTTCACTGGGACTTTTCATTTGAAAATGGGAGACTGTGACAGGATTTCTTTTATAATAAAATTTTGCATAAGATACTGTATTCTCATTTTCACATTGCCTTTAGTGTTGAGTGTTTTTTTCCTACAGACTGGTGCTTGTAAACTTTGCCCCAGCCAGACCCACTGGGGCTTGGCTGTCCCAAGCTGTAGGATGTAAATAACTTGATGTGACATCAGCTGACCAAGTGCCACTGCTGTCCAGGCTTTAGTCCCTGAGCAGGTTGGTGGATGAAATGTTGCTTATGGGATGCTGAATCAGAGCTGCTTAAACACTTTGGGGCAGGCACTAATTTTGTGGAGTTTCAGGCGTGTTCTCAGTGCTAAATAATAATTAATACAGAATTGCAGCACTATTAATAAATACCAACTGTGCAAACTATGCAATAAGGAGAAGTTGTTCCTATTGCACAAGTGTGGCTCATAAAGAGGGGTCATTGCCTGTGTTGGTGTGTTGAGCTATTAGAACTCAAATAGTGCTGCAGTTATACCAGTGTTAAAACATTTCTAATAGTCTTGTTATTTCCGTCTAGCAGCCAGAAATGCTGACTAACTTTCAGGATAACAATCTTTTATATATTCAGGAAACAAAATACCCAAGGGCCACTGGTGACTGACAGCTACAGTGCTCTGATTAAAACTGACAGTTCCTGATCAGCTCCGTCTTGGATGTGTTAGTTCCTTTCTCACGGGGAAGAGAAGACAGAGGACACAAAATTATTTACTGTAATAGTATTAGGATATGAGACCTTTTTTTTTTTTCCCCCCTTTGCAATTTTTCAGGAATTTGTAACTCAGAGTACCAAACAAAGTACCTAAGTAATAGTGCTTGGAAGAGCAAACATTAATCTCTCCATGATGACTTTCCTACAACAAGGTACAGAAAATGCCAGGTGTTGGCTTCTAGCCATTGATTTTTGACTGTAAGAACAATGTGCTGAGGTTCCTGAGCTTCTGATGAGTAGTTAATATGTGGTGTTTGTAAGTTTTATTCCCAACTGGTATTAAGACAAGGAAGATTTTTTTTTCCCCTTTAGAACATTTTAGATTCTCTCCAAATGGGAGGAACCGTGGTGCTTTTGCTCATCTGCACTTACATACAGACTGCACAAGCAATTACTCTATCCCTAATGAAAAACCTTGAGTCACTGGTCAGAACATGAGGTTGTTGGGAGCCACTGGTGCCCCACACAGTGAGTGTATCTCCTGCTCTCCTCCCTTGCCCTTCTCTCCAACAGCATTTCTTAGTCATTGAGGAAATAACCAACTTTATTTCCTTTACCTCTGTGTTTGTTTAATCTCCTTTTTTACACATGCTGGATGCTCAGGAGCAGTTAGCAACACCTCCCCAGCATATGTTGCTGTGTGCTTTTCGGCTCTGGGGTGTACCTTGAACTGTACAGAAGCTGCAAAAGCAATAAAATTAATGAGTTCTCTTCATTACTTCATTATAGCAGGGTCTTGGCAGATCTGCGAAAGTTTAGGGTCACTTGTTATTTCCTTCACGAAACATATATTTTTAAGTAAGAAATTTTCACCTCTTACATGTTGGCAATTCCCGCTGGGCATAAATGAATGTTGCTCAGTTCCTTTGTAAGCTGGGGCCAGTTTTGGAAGGTCATGCACTGTTTCATATGTGCTTTAACACCTATGAAGGCAGACCTTCCATGACTGAAGTTTTGGGGTGTCCTTTTAAGCTGCTGGAGTTGGGGGCATTGGAGAAGTGGCACTCTTAGAAGCTAAAACACTTTTTCAAGTCAAAATTACAATCGTTCTTAAAGGTGTATTCAGATGCATGTGGTATTAAGGCACATTTTTGTAAGCTATTTAAGGTGCAGTGGGAGTACTTTATACTACTACAAAGCTACCAAAATTTTCAAGTTTTTGGACTGTGAATCGAGAGTTGCAACAGTTGCTGAAGAAAAGAGAGGTAAATCACTTTTGGTCTGCATTTCATTGTGCTTTTAGAACTTCTATCTGGAAGTGGCCGAAATTAGTAATGCTTCTGTAGTCATATTATGTTCAAAAATATGTAATGGTTTAAATGTCAAACTGCACCTTATTGCAAGCTTACATTTGCCTCTCAAGTGTGCATTTAAATCACTTGCATTGCTGAAAGCCACTTAACAAGAATAAATTAGAAGTGGAGCTGATGTTTGAATAAAACCAGAAGTTATGTGTGAGGCTGGGGAAAGGTCTCTGTCTGTAAGCATGTGCAGTAAAATCAGAATCAGGATTTAACATTTTTGATTTAAATATTTAGTCAAGCTCTATTATACCATTTCTTCTCATTTTCTATGTGAATGGGAAATACGTCCATCACTATTTAGAAATTACTGGGCTTTGTAACCTGATGATATCGGGTTTTATTCACTCAGACTTGTGCAAATTGAAGCACAAACCACTTCAGTCCTGAGTGGGAGAGGTTTCCTGGGCCACTGCTGCCTGCAGAAGAGGTTTGTGTGTGCAGCATGAGCCCAGCAGTGGGAGAGCTCAGATTGTCCCAGCAGTCATAGATGCTCCTGTTCTCTTTGGAGATTAAAATAAAAGCATTAAAGTTTTTGTTTTAATGAAGAAAGCTGATAAGAAGAAAATTTATTTTATTTTATTTTATTTTATTTTATTTTATTTTATTTTATTTTATTTTATTTTATTTTATTTTATTTTATTCCCCACTGTTTTCAGGTGTTTCTTTTATTCTGCAGGAGCAAGGTTTTGGTGGTTTTTTTTCGTCAATGCCTTTGACATAGTATAGAAGATCCCTGTTTGCAGCTTCCATTCAAACGTGGACTCCAGTTGCCTCTGCTGGTATTGAGTCATCAAGACAGGAGAACTAAAATACAGATCTTACAGTCATGCAGGAAGTTTCTATTTTTTTTAAAAATAGGTTTAAAATTATGGTGTTTCTAAAATATATTGGCTCCTTTGTAATTACACACTTTAAATATTAATACATATAATTATGAAAGTATAATTAGACTCTTACAGGTAGTGTCATAACAATTTTAAGGTAGATTTTAAAATATCTTGTATCTAAATATCCCAACAAGAGCAATTTTTCTTCTTTAGTGATATTCTTGGGCTTAGTCTGGAGGACCTGATCATAGACTCTGGGGTTTTTGCTTTGGGTTTTTTGTCCTTTTAACCGAGAATTCAATAGAGACTGAATTGTTCTGTCTTTTAAAGGAACAGTCCCAGGGTTCTTCTACGAGATTTCAGGGCTGGAGGGAAGCAAGACCACACTTTGGATAATTTTAGGTTAGAGATTATTGTTACAAAAGAGTCTCTTGGCAGTTCTTAAAAAGCCAGGTAGTTAAAGCCGTGGTTGGTGGAAGCTGAAAGAATGTAGCACCTGCAAGTGTTCCGGACGAAGTGTCACGGTCTGTGAGGGATGTTCGCACAGCCGCTCCAGACCCTCCTGCTCCGGGACCCGTTTCGTTTAACAGCTTGGTTTCCCTTTAAATCCAGAATAGCATCTTTCCAGTCCAAATTGCAATGCGGCATGTGGTTTGCTGAGGGAAAGCAAGTCATTTTTTGTCTCCCAGAGGCTCGTGCCGTGTCAGCTGTCTGGTGCTCCTGTAATTTCACGGAGATCCTGCTCAGAGCCCTGTGCTGAGACCGCAGCTGCGGGCGCCCAGGACCTGCCGCATGGGTGCCCAGAGGGTCCTCGCTCCTGTCTGTGCTTTCCCTCCCTCCCTCCCTCCCCCCGGCTCTCACTTGTGTGTAATCAAATTAAGCAGCGGCAGCAGCCGCAGCAGAGAAGAGCAGCTCTGTTTGAATCTGTCCCTCCAGAATGTGCACACAGATTTCATCGCCTGCACCTGCCGTGCCTGGCTGCCGCTGTGACCTCGTGTGCCAGCAGCCTGTACTGAGAAGCGTTCCCTGTTCCTTCCATCCCAATTAATAGTTTTAAGGACACTTAATTCCTTGCCAGTCTTCTAAAGCTTGTCTTTGTCCATAAACACTCTGCATTATTTTTGCAAGGGTCCAGTAGAAGAGTTCTTTCAGAGCATATAGTGAAAGCTAGAGCAGACAGTGTTAGGAGGTTTCTGTTAAACACATAAAGGCAGCACTTGCTGGGCAGTGATAACTGTGTGAGGATGCTGTGTCATTCGAGCTGGAGCAGTCATGCAACACTGCAGACTTCTCTTTGAAACCCTTTGTAGGTCGGTAAAGCCTTTCTTGCTGTTTTTATTGAGATCCTTGGGCATTGTGCCTTCCCTGGAGTACAAGTCTGCTGCCCTTTGCCTGTGCAGGACCCAGTGCCAGCCACAGCAGCTGCGGTCTGGGCAGGGTGGAGATGCAGCAGCACACGAGTGTGGAACAGGCACCAGGCTGTGAGACTTGCCAGGGCTGTGCAAGTCCTTCCTCTGTGCTCTTCATTGCCTGATGAACTCCTTGGAGTCAAACCAGTCTAAAATCACTGCCTCCATCACTGCCTACAGGGTACTTCCTTGTGTCACCAAGCCATCTCGTTGAAGTATTTTATGTATCAAAGTGCTGACTTGTTTCAATCCAGAATTCTTTGGTTCCATACAGATGTGTATCCACTCCTTTCCAGCACTGAAGACCAGTGAGACATGATGAGCTCAGGGGATTTTATAAGAGCCCTGCTTAGACTAAGCCCTAAACAGTGGGGTTTGTTTGACTCCTTTGGAGTTCATTGCTGCAGCCCTCCCACTGAGGATAACTTTCCATGTGATGGATAATTTTCATTTGTGCAGCAGATGATGTGCATCCCGTGAGTGAGTGTTACAGGTAACAATACCCATGCAAGGGTGGCTCTCTACTGGAATTGGAGAACATTAGTGGAACCAAACAGAGTGCAGCCTCCCTCGTTGATTCTGCTGTTGCATTGTTAAAAACATGATAATCTTTTTAGCTGCTCAGTCTCTCCCATTGGTAATTGCTAAATGTAGTTGCTTATGTACAAGCAAGCTCAAACAATGGAAAATATATGAAATATGAACCCTTTCTTTGTGCTGGGGTGGGAACATTTATCTTGCCGTGGTGAGGAATGTTCACCTCACGTTTCCTAACATTGTGTTAAGCAGATGAGCTGTTTCCTCCTTCTCCTTCAGGTTTTGGTCTCTCCATTGGGGACGGTGCTGAGGCCATGCTTAGATGGGCTGCTAGAGTAATTATCCAAATGAACAGGCATGGCTTTAAAGATGCTGTTGTGTGATTTTATTGTTATGAGTGTAGCGGGTGGAAATTGGCTTGGTTCTTGTTTTGTTTTTCCATAGTTCAGTCTATTGACATGTAGATGAGTGAGAGTCACTTTGGGAAAGAGCTGCCTTTTGACTCTAGCAGTGTCCCCAGTTGGGAGAAGACTGAAGAATGCAAGGGAACCTTAAAAAATCCCAGAGCTGGTGGCCTCCAGTCGAGCAGCATGTTTGCAAAGATGATGGAAATTTTCATGTGGCTACTGAATTTTATCTCTGCTGGGTGACTCTGTCACTATTAAAAGGCTGAGAGAAACCTCCTTGTACAGGCATGGGCATGATTTTACACATCCTAAGGTAAAGAGAGTAAATGATGGAGAAACATTGTTCTTAAACGGTCTCAGCCCAATTTCATGGAAACTTTACCAACAAAATATATACAAACCCTCTTTTTTTCTAAAAAAAAAAAAAAGCTCTTAAAATAGAGATGAGGTTAAAAGGAGACTGTGTCTAATTTTGTTTGTCGCTTCTGGTGACTTGAATTCCTCACAAATTGCTGGTTTGTCTGCAGATCTGTAATTCCCGCATGCTGTAATTTTGCCTTTAGAAATGTTGGCCATGGGCAGCTCTCTCTTTCTGAGCTGGAATTTTGAACACTTTTTGAATGCTTTTGAACAGTCTTCAGCATGTTTTTTCTCTGTTTGGTGGAGGTGGAGGCTCCTGCCTTGCAGGGAGGATGAGCAGCTCCGGGTTTGCTGGGACAGAAAGCCCTGGGAAGGCAGTGAGGATGAGCAGGGGTGCAGGAGGTGCCTGCTGTGGTGCTGAGGCAGCAGCAGGGTTGTGTGTTAGCTGTGAGGTTTGTACCCTTTGGAAAGCAGTGTAACCATCTAGCAGAAGGGTGTGCTGGAGAAACAGGCTGTCCTCTTCTGCAATACTTTAATATGTGAGATCAAGGTACTTTGGGAACAATTCTGAAGCATTTGTTATGGAAAATCCAAGAATTTTCCAAATAATGTGCCCTGCTCTTTAATTCCTATCAGCTGCTGGAAGGATCAGCTATTGCTGTGAGCCTTTGGCTGGTTTGAAATCATTAGCTACATGCCTTGAGGTTCAGCTAGCACCCAGTCTCTTCATTTTATGCCATATGTTTAACTGTTACGTCATAAACTGAAAGAATATATCATTTTTTATCAAATCTCAGAACTTGAAATGCTGAGATGAAAGGAGAGATGGATGTGAGTTGCACTTTGATCTGGTTTTCATAATTTCAGTTGGGTTTCATCTTGGTTTTGTTTGTTTGGGGTTTTTTTGTTTGGTTGGTTTTTTGGTTGGGTTTAGGGTATTTTTAGGAGTCCAAAGAAATTCAACCTTACCCTTTGTTTGTTTTTTACATCAGTTTTATCCTCTTGGCATGTCCTGTTATGCCTGTTCATACTCTCATAGCTTTAGTATGGATCTCTCAGTTAAGGGACATGACAAGTAAATGCAATTAACCAACTCTTCAGCTCTTCAGGGGCTTATGAGGTAACTGAAGCTGGGCATGGAGGTCAGTCTCAAAGTATAAAGATACTTTCAACTCTTGGTATTTTTACTTTTCTGCTCAGCTCCAAAATTTCCTGAAGTCTTGATGCTTACTAAAGTAGTCATGAATGCGTCCTGAATCTGGAATGCCAGGGGAAGGCTCTTTGGTTATACAGTAATGATGTTCTGCTTCCATGTACACTTAGGAATTGCAGTTAAGGACACTGTCATGCTGGCTATGTCAGGAGGCTGGAGCTCTGCTTAGCACACACATCACCTGTGCCATAGCTATAGGCATGGATTCCTTCACTAGAATTTCCTTGCCTCAATCTCTCTGCCCTTGGCAGCCCGCAGTGATAAGGCTGACCATCTTTATCTGCTTCTTAACAAACTAATGGGGTTTTATGTTGATTAATATGAAGCAGAATATGGGCCTGCAGTGTTCTCTTGTGCAGGCCCAGGGATGGAGAGAAGGCAAAACCACATGCTGGAATTTCATGAAAGAAGAGTGTAATTTAAGCAAAATGCTTTACTTGATAGGCTGCAAGCATCTATTTTTCAAATGTGCTGTGAAATGTTAGTAGTGGGTTTCTATAAAGGCATTTAATTGTGAAAGAGGAATGTTTATTTTGGGTTGAAAAGTTTCAGAAAGGAAAGGATATGCATATCTTGATCAGAGTTGAGTAATGTCAATTTTGGAAGGAAAATAGCTGGGCTCAAGTCTCTTCACGTTAGCAGGAATACAGGGCAGTTGCAGAGTGTTTATATTGTACAACTGAGATGTAGATTTTACTACTTTATTTTCCTGTGTTAGGATAAATGGGTGAAGGGACAGAGAGCTCAGGCTTGGTTTTGGGCACTGCCATGAAGTGTTGCTGTTTGTATTACCACAGAGCCCACAGGTCCACAGGGGCAGATCCTATTGCAGAAGTCTCTGTGCTCTTCAGCTGCGTCCTGGCAGTGGTGCTGGCAGCGGTGCTGGCAGCAGGACAGCGAGGATAAAAGGGACAGAGGGGAGGCTCAGTCACATCAGGGTCCTTCAGCAGGCACACATGGAATACACAGCTGGCCCTTCTTCCAGGGAGACCATTCTTCAGACCTGCTGTATGCCCTGGGATAATGAAGCACAGCCTCCCTGGCTTTGCTTTCCCACCCTGCTCAGCAAGGCTGTCTGGCACATAAAAACTCCTCCCAAACAATCAGTACTCACAGTGGCCTCTAAGTTAGTTGTTTATGATTAATATTGTAGTGTTGGTGATGATGCTGATGTCTGCCTTGTGCTTGGAAACTGGGAACAGCAACAAGGAGGAGTTGATCCTGAAATGGCTTCTCAGAGACATGGAGTTATCTGTCATCTACCTGCTCCAGTTGTTTCCAGGCTGCCAGAAAAGCACTGCTGCTCACCTCCTGTTATTTGGCAGGGCCTTCCAGTGCTCCTGCAAATGAATAAGCAGTTAATTTCTGAATGAGCTGACTTAAATGCCTAATTTCCTTTCACACCTCTTGTTTGCAACTGATGGAAGTGTGCATTAAAACAGGAAGCTTTCCCTGCTTATTCCGAGTGTGTGTGTGTGTGTGTGAAAGGGAGAAAGAGGGCAAGGGCTGTAAGTAAAAATATGTTGATGGAGGGCTTTTAAATACCTGTACTGTGACAAAAATTGATGTGTTTCAGAACATATCAGTTGGTATAAAGGACTTGAAGAGGAAATTGATGCAACTCGGAGCACTTTAGGAGGCTCTGGAACCAGCCTGTACCTAGCTGGAGCAGTGGAGGTGAGGATTAGGACATGCTTCAGCTGGAATAATGTGTTTGGTCATTTCTGAAGGCTTTCTGGAATATTTGTAGGCAGGAGCATTGTTAATATTGTCTTATAAGGCAAATCAGTAATTTTCTGCAGGGAGGAGAAAGTAATGTAATAACATACATGCCCCTTTCTCTTCCCTTTCCCTTCCAGGTGATTTTGTTCCCTCTCTACTCTGGGCATGGCCACACAAGTAGTTGCTTTGGCAGGTGACTTGGGGAGCAGCAGTAAGAGGATCAGGGCAGGGCAGGTTTCTGGGAATAAGCAGCTGATAAGCAAAGTACTGGGACACTCTGCTGATAGGATAAGAAAGATTAGGAAATTAAATTTTTGTGGGGGTAAAACCCCAGACAACATCCTTAAGGCATGGTAGTATTTTGTTAACAAAGCAAAGGGCAGAAGATTTTATTTACTTGTAGCTCTATGGATGCAGAGTTTGTTTTGCAGAAGTTATATTAACAAAAAGAGCCTTGAGTTGATCAGCATAGAATCGTAGATTCGTTTAGATTGGGAAAGACCTCCAAGTTAGAGTCCAACCCTTCCCCCAGGGTGCCAAGGCCACCACTAACTCCTGTCCCCAAGTGCTGTATCCCCACATCTGTTAAATCCCTCCAGGGATGGGGCTCCACCCCCGCCCTGGGCAGCTGTGCCAGGGCTGGACAACCCTTTCAGCGAAGACATTTTTCCTAATAGCCAACCTAAACCTCAGGGTACCTGTCAGAGGGACAGAAATGATGCATTGTTGTCTTGTATTCTCCTTTCATTTGTGTCTCTATTAATCTGTGTCCTTGTTGTCTTATGTCTGAGCAAGATTTTTGTGTTAGGAATCATCATTTTTCTGTTTGCAAAAAAATAAAAGATATGGTGCTGATGTCTGATGGAAATTTACACTCTACAGATAATAATTGCCACAGCTGTGGCCACAAAAATGAGTAGACCTTTCAATTTTGCTATGAAACTTAGAGATAAATAGGTTTTGGATGTGACAGAGTTGTATTCTGGATCTGGAGCCTGGTTTTTTCCTGTTCGGTGGATTTTTTGTACAACCATGTGGGTTTGTAGAGCTTAGTCTTAAAGCATTCAGTAACAACTGTTTTAAGGAGAATGCCAAATCTCACAGGAGATGTCATTTCTTAAATCCTACTTCTCTAAAAATTTGGGCTGATTCTGTGTTTCCTTGGAAAGCCATGGCATGAGGCAGAGTGTGTGCTGCTGTCAGATGGAAACTAAAACACGACAAATGTTTGCTGGTGACTCAGGAAAGATTTGCCTTATGTGGAACTTCTGTGAAGCTTCTGCTTTCCTTGAAGTGGGAAGGTTTCTCAGGGAATCATAGAATTGTTTAGATTGGAAAAGGCCTTTCAGGTCATCAAGTCTGTGTATTCCCAGCATTGCCAAGGTCACCATGTCCTCAAGTCCCGCATCTACAGATTACTCCATCTACCTTTATTAACCTTCCTCCAGTTCTACTTTCAAACTCATCTTACACTGCATTGGCCCATTTTCCTAAAATTTTTTGTAAAAATAAGTACTTAAGAACTGTATAAGCATGAAGTTTACTAGAAAATGTGTAGCAGGGAATCAAGAAATCTTTTGCATACATTTAAATAGTGCTTGCAGTGTGACTGCCATTAGGCTTAGACTATTTCGTTGATGCTGTTGCTCCACCACAGCAGAAATCTCATTCCAGCCATGTATGTGAAGGGTGTAAATATCAGAAGTAGCAATTTTCCTCAAGCATTTTCTTTGCATTTGAATGGAGCATAGAAAAAAAGCATCCGATCTTGACAAGCAAACCTGATGATAGCTCCAGGAAAGCAGTTTTTTGTTTTTGTTTTCAAAGCAATTTCTGTAGTTTTTCTCCACTTCTCTGTTGCAGCATTTAGCTGAAGGGTGATAGTTCTGCCTACAGCACACAGCAGGAACCTTATGTCTATAGATGTTTTATGCAGTCTTTTCTTTTGGCAGTATCCTAGGGTGGTGTGCCCAAGGTGAATATTTTTTCCTCCTCTCTCCCCAAAAATGGCATCAATAACAATATAAAAAGGAGGAAATGATACAAAAAAGAAGGTAGGAGTAGGATGGAGTGTGTCTGCATTTGATAAATGTCTTTCTCCTTTCTAAAACTTGAATTTTTAACGTCTAATGTCTATTGTCCCTCAATATCTGCAGTCCTTCTCTGGGCCCTTAGTGTATCAGAAGAGAGGGAAGAGCAGTTTGTGACCCCACATGTGAGGAGATGAATTGATGGTGTTCTCTGAAATTATAGGCCATTTAAAATGCATTAATTGCAAGAGATTTCTCAGTTTCTGCCATTGAAGATATCAAGCTGTATTTTCTTACCTGTAGCAGACACTGATAGGGACACAGCTAAGTCAAGAAAGAAACTGAAAGTCAGTTCCAGGTGGAAAAGGTTGTGTGTGTGTTTTTAAATAATGGCCATATAAAAGTCAAACGGTTGGTCATGTTCCTGAACACAGAAGGAAAACCTGCTCTATTTGGTTTCAGTTTCAGTGTGCAAGGAGCAGCTCTGATTCTTCAGTGGAATTCCATCACAAAGTGGGAGCAAAATCAGCAGGAGACAAAACAAAAATGAAATGCATTGCATGGGAATTTGAGTTGACATGATAGGCAAGTTTCTTCATTTTGGGAGGAGCAGCCCAGATTCCTAGTAGCAGGGAAAGAAAAAAGTTAAACTGATTTATTTCTGAATATATAACATATATCCTGCAGTCCTAATAAATACAGAATTTTAGGATTTGATTATATTTACATGTAGAAATTTCTCATGGTTAAAACAGTGTCTCAAGGAAAGATGGCTGAACTCTTTCCCAGCCCAACATCTGTACTGAATAAATGGGTGACTGATCCTTCTGGCTACTAGCAGTTATATCTATTAGAAGGTGATAATTTTCCATGGTTTTTGCTACATCTTGGATTTCATGCAACAAGTGCAGCACTCTGATAAGTATTTAAAAGCAGTAGGTACATGTCAGCCACTTCTCCAACCATTTTTGTTCTCTGCCCAACTTTTCCAGATCAACCAGCTATATGACAGGTCCTCAAAATTGCATCAATTTCCTTGAGGATCACCAGGTGCCCTCCAAGCATGCCATGGGTATTTCAAGCAAGGTGTTAATAAGACTCATTTC
The DNA here is from genome assembly GCA_013400495.1 of Nicator chloris. Lineage (NCBI taxonomy): Eukaryota > Metazoa > Chordata > Aves > Passeriformes > Pycnonotidae > Nicator > Nicator chloris. The sequence continues at coordinate 344,685 of WAAE01010707.1, forward strand.
CTAGGCAGATTGCTGCTCCAGGTTTATATATGCATTAGCACAAATTATTTTCCCCTTGGTAACTTCCAGTTTTCTATACGTATTTTTGATCCTTATTGAATTTAAGTCCATGGTTGGGGATTGCAGGAGTCTGAAGAAGTATGAACAGGACTTTCAAGGTGATCTACTTGTGAGCTTGTGTTCCTTATTACTGTTGCTGTAATGAACGAACAGGTGCCTCATAGAATGAGAAGTAGCACAAAGAACAGTTTTTCATTTTTCTAAGATTGCATGGCAGATAAAGAAAACCTATTGGTTTGTTTCCTTTCCCAAACCGCTTGCATTTGGTCCTTCCTCACTTCCACTTTCTCTTCCCTGCCAAACCAGGTGGAGCACAGGGAATGTGCAGCTTCTCAGTCGTGCACAAAGCATTTCCAGGCTTGCCAGAGAGAGGAAGAAATTGGATGACATAGATGAAATTCTCTTTTGTTTGATTTCCTTCCTCTCATTGCTGCTGTCATGAACATGTGAAAATTACCTCTAGCAAAACACTTAAGCTGAGATATAATCTGCCAAGGGAATTTGGGCATACAGTACCTGCTTAAAATAACAATAAATTAGACAGTTGGATGCCTTATTCTCAGTGCAGCTTTGAAAGTCTCTGGCTTTAAGTATAATTACAAATAAGATTTAAACAATGTCATTATTTATACAAGCTCGCTATGACTCATGAATTGCATCTTTCTAAATTAATAAAAAAGATTAATTTTCTCTTGTTTTCATTTCCATCATCCCCAATACCTTGCGGGGGAGAGCTTACGGAATAAACTGCTTCTGGGGCCCTGGCTGGAAAGCAGTGCAGTGCGGAGGCTGGTGAGGAATGCTGCAGCTCCTTGGTAGGGTGCATCCCTCCTGGGGGCACCTGCCTGCCTGTTCAGACCTGCACACGGAGCTGCTGGCTTTGGGTGGCACTCACGGCGGGATGTTGGACTGACTTGAAAGCGCCCTCGCTACCTTGGCTGTGGCCCGTTTGGAAACAGCTTTTTGTGCTGGGGCAGCTCACCTGTCTGTCTTGTCAGGCCCTCGTGGCGTTCCCTGCCGCCCATATGTGCTCAAACATGTTCAGTGGGACCTGTATCTGCACCGTGGGGCGTCCTGCACTTCTCTCCAGAGCAAACTCCTCGTTCACCACAGATGGATTGGGGTGAGCAGCAGCCAGCAGGTGCTCTGCAGCCCAGCAAACCCCTCATGCACCATGAGGTACTTGGAGCCAGGCATGGTTCCAGCCAGTGTCAGGAGCAGGATAAAGTCTGTGGGACATGCCACACCTGGGCAAGATCTTAAGCCTTCTTAAGCCTTCATGCTCGCCACTTCCAACATGCATGCCCCACAGCACAATGCTTGACATTGAGTTTCTTATATCCAATATCGCTTTATCTGATGGTATCAATTTCGGTGCTCAGAGTTGGCAGTACTTCCTAAATCCTCAGTTACTGTAAATTTACTGACCACACAAGCATTTTGCAATACTGTGCATTGTCTTCAATACCCAAACAGCACTGAGGCTGCTTTTCCCTTTGCTTCAGACTGGCACTGTTTTTATTTCCTCCCCTCTATACTGTGCAGCATTCTACTGGGCATACATCTCAGGTGCTTCATTTTCTGCTTCATGTCGAACTCAAGAATAAATGAACAAAAGGATTGACGTGTTTCCTGAAAGAAGTGCCTCAGATACCAGTGACTGAAGTGCAGGACGAGTGTGTGGATTATTGACTGTCCAGATTTAGGACTGAGTTGCCTTTTACTTTTGAAATGGGTCTTTTCTTTTTCTTCTCTCAGTGAGAAAGTTCACAGGACACTAACAGGCTTCTTCATCAAAACTGTGCCTGTTGTGTTCCATTTGATGGCTAAGCATGTTCTTCCTGACCCCATCTCTTCAGCTGTTTAGGTATGTCTGTGCAAAAGAAGAGTGTGAGGAGGCAGGGAAAGATTCTGTTCGCTTTATTTCAGTGTTAGTCCCCTGTGTGCAGCACCTGTGACTGATCTTGATTATCTCTGAAGATTTAACAGCTTTCTACTTCTTACATAACATCCTGAGATAAGGAATGGGAGTTAGGGACTACCCCAAAAGCCAACCACCACCAAAGTTATGTGGTGTTTATCTTACTAAATGACTGACGGTGTTGATTAATAGAAGAGAGAGTTGTAGGAGACAAGGGATAATGCACACATTTCCAAGTTTATAGATGGAGTGGAATAATACTGCTGGTTTGCTTCTGTATGGAGAGCAGGAGCTGCTGTGGCTGACTCTGGACCTGTAATGCAGATGGCTGTTCTGAAACAGGAAAGTCACTATGGGAGAGAATGTGGAATAGAAAAGAAAAGAGTTTCAGTAAATGGAGACATGAATTGCAATGGAAGCAGTTTCTTTTAAACAGAGTGTTTTGTAAGTTGGTCTCGCTCTCTGGATTAGTCATTATTCTCCTTCTCCCTAACTGTTTTAATCCAATGGCAATTTCAGCCACACTGGAAGGAAGACTTCTTTGTGATACAATACTGCTGGAGGTTTCATAGACATTTGGAGCCAGGGAAAGGAGGGAGTCCCTGTAACATGAGCTTAATGTTTATGAGATGTGAAAGAAACCACGAAGGCAAAAGATTTTGAATATCCACCATTTTGAATATCTGAACAAGCTTGGAGATTGCTGTCTAAAGCCTAAAGCCATAGAAGAACAGGGATCATTATTTCTACTTTTAGGAAACAACCTTTTGCTGTAAACTTTCTGTGATCTGGCTTGTGGGACCTTGCCAAGGCTTTCTTTGAAAAAGATGTGGGCTTCTCTGAGCCCTGTACTGTGATTAACTCCTGATCTAGTGATTAGCTGTCCTGACTCCAAGGTGCACCTGTCATTAAGGAATTAATACACATTTCATGAGCAGAAGCTGAACAAATTAGAGCCTTTTGCTGTTTATAGTTAAGGGGTGAAACTCCTTCTTTAGCTGTATTGCAGTGTCTCCTGAAACAACTGGAGGCTATGCCCTTTATTTCTTCTACTGCATTAATTATCACAAATTAAGGTGTAGGTGACTTGCTGACAGCAATTTTCAAAAATCTGACTCTTGGGAACTGAAGGGTTCAATACTACCCTATTTTTTTTAAAACCTAAAAACTTTCTGTGCAAGGTGAAAGCAAGGAGTTTGTGTGTCCTGGAAAGAACATGCAATTATTAATTTTTTCCCAGGTTCCTGTACTCATCTATTTTTTAAGCAATTCATTACTGAATACCCCAAGGGATATTTCATGAAATTTGGTATCACAATGAAGTTAGAGTTGGAACTGTATTTGTTGCTGGATGATGTTGAATTTAAGTTTGGCATTCATTGAGGGGCTGCAGTGTGTCCAGAGAAGGGCAGCAGAGCTGGGGAAGGGTCTGGAGATTGAGTAAAATGAGGAATGGCTGAGAAAGCTGAGGGGGCTCAGCCTGGAGAAAAGGAGGCTCAGGGGGGACCTTGTGGCTCTGCACAACTCCCTGACAGGAGGGGACAGCCAGGGGGGTCAGGCTCTGCTCCCAGGGAACAGGGACAGGAGGAGAGGGAACGGCCCCAGACTGGGCCAGGGGAGGCTCAGGTTGGACATCAGGAGGAATTTCCCCATGGAAAGGGTGGTCAGGCCTTGGCAGGGGCTGCCCAGGGAGGTAAGGGAGGCCCCATCCCTGAAGGTGTCCAAGAAATGATTGGAGGTGGCACTCAGAGCTCTGGGCTGGGTGACAAGGTGGGAATCAGGCGTGGGTTGGATTCCATGATCTGGGACATCTTTTCCCTGCTCAGTGATTCTGGGGTCTCTGGGACACTCCTAGCATGCTGCAGGAGGAACAAGGGTTGATCTCTGGCAGAGAGGGAGGGCAACTCCACGAGAGCCCAGCCCAGGCTTGGGGAAACATTCAGGTCTCTTTCTGCGCTGTGCTGCTCAGTTAGATGTGAGCTCAGATGGGTCACTGTGCCTTTCCCTGTGTCCCCTTCCCCATGTTGAAACAGGCAAAGATGCTAACCTAAATGAGAAATACTTGGTACTTCCCGAGACAAAATCACTGTAGGAAAAAAGTTTCCATTTGCACAAGTAGGTGTTAAATACCCAAGTGCTTGTTGATATAATTTCGATGTAATGTTTCCCACTATGACTATGCTCACTATGGTGTGTTTAGCCACAGGAAATGTTTCCTTTTCTTCAATCTTGTTCTTTCCTTCAGAGTGCCAGTAAACTTCTGGTTCCTTGTTTTGCCTCACAACAGTAAAAACACAAGGCAGGCCTGTCCTATCACAGACAGTGCTTACTGTGAAATCAGACCTTCAGTCAAAGGCCTTTATGTCTGCAGTATCAGAAGCTTAGCAGTCTTTATCACCTACCCACCATCTACAAATAAAATTTGAACGTGGAAAGTGGTAAAAATGGGTCTGCTTTACCAACAGAGAAATAAAAGCTGGTCTAAATCAGACAGACTCTCCACTAATAACAGCAACAACAATATTCCTGTCTGGTTTTTATTTGGGATGCACATCTTATAATTAATCTTCCTTCTCCTAATTTCCCTTTCATCTGGGACTCTTCCAAGCACTTCATGAGAACATAATAGCCAAGCCAAACTGTATCTGTGACACACATGATTATTGTTATTATCTTCATTAGGCTAATGCAGACTCTGAAATTCTGCATGATCAAGTATTCAAGGTTAAATAGTGATGTAGTGTCAGGACTGAGAACAGAGCAGCCCTGTCTCCTAATTCAGGGTTGAATTCAGGTTTTGCTCTGTCATCTAGGAGTGTGCATCACTGTCCTGTTAGCACAGCTCTTCTCATGGAAGTCCTGTGGCAGTGCAGCTTGGCAAAATCAAAAACCTTGCTGTGAAGGATGTTTTAGCTCCAGAAACTGCTGCAACTTGCACTGACTAAAACACTCTATTAAAAAACAAAACCAGGACAAGCCCTTTTTGTGCTGTGAGGACTTCCTGGTCTGACTGTAGCCACATACCCACACCACTGACTCCTTGCAGTTCTGGAGAAGCCCTCACTGTCATGCTTGTTTTACTGTCCCCTGTTGTCATCTGAGTACACACTCTCATGAAGGTATAAGGTTTTATCCACAGATTTTTGCTATATCAGGTATGGACCTGTTGTAGAACATAGTAAATTCTTTATTAGATCATTTTAAGAAGCTAGACTGATGCATTTAAATATCTCCTGTGATAACTCCAAAGCTGGTTTCTTTTCTCTAATAGTGCTGTGGGTAAGCTGTGGGTTCCTTAACAAGCTTTTGTGCCCTACACAGATCTTTGAATACCTATATGCTCTTACTAATTACCTGTACAAAGCCACTTGCTTTGTCAGTGAGATGAGTTTAAAGACCTTTGCTTAGACTAACTAATGGACTCTTGGGCACCATACTCAGCTGTGACCTGGAACAGCTTGACCAGGACCCAGAATGAAACAGAAACACTCAGTGTGTTTCTGTGGGAGATAAATGCATGTGAGGAGTGTCACATTGCTTTGTGCTCAGAGAAGGGTGTTTTAATCTGTGGGAGATGTTGGAGCAGGCAGTGACAGGAGGGCAAATCCACTCATACATAAATTAAGCAATGCCCATGGTTAGAGCTCTGCAGTGGCTGCTTTAAACACTTGTGGCAGAAAGCTCAAGGTGGTTCCAGGAACCAACATGGGCAGTGTGTAGGAATGTACCCCCATTCAGCCTCATCTGTGGGAAAAACATCTCCTTCAGAGCATGTGAGGATAAAAGAGAACCTTTTGATTTATTTACATCGTGCAGATAGTAGGATTCTTGCAGATCAGTGCACTTGTGATAGGAGAGTTCCCCATCTGAATACCAGAATGGACAGAGGGAATAGGAGGAAGGGAGTGTTGGATATGAGAAGCTACTGTAGGGATCATAGTGCCCTCTGCATCAGGGTGGGTGAGGGGACCCCAGAAGTCCTAATTATGGTGCTCTAGAGAGAACAGGGAAAAGAGGTGGATGAAAGGAAGCATTGTGTTACAGTGGCCTTAGAGCAGCTTTATCCCCCCTTCTTATCCTGCCTCTTATGAACACAGGCTGGGAGAGTTGGGCTTGTTCAGCCTGAAGAAATCAGGCTCAGGGGAGACCTTAGAGCCCCTTCCAGGGCCTAAAGGGGCTCCAAGAGAGCTGGAGAGGGACTTTGGACAAGGGCTTGGAGTGACAGGATGAGGGGGAATGGCTTCTCACCACCAGAGGAGAAGGATAGATGGGATATTGGGAAGGAATTCTCGGCTGTGAGGGTGGTGAGGCCCTGGCACCAGCTGCCTGGAGAAACTGTGGCTGGCCCATCCCTGGACGTGCTCAAGGCCAGCTTGGATGGGGCCTGGAGCGACCTGGTCTTGTGGAAGGTGTCCCTGCCCATGGCAGGGGTTTGGAACAAGATGAGCTTTAACATCCATTCCAACTTAAACCATTCCATGATTCTTTATGCGGGATGACAGATTCATGAACCTACCTGCCATGTTCAGCAGCACGGTCTCAGGGGTGTTTAAAACATATGTCTAAGAGTAAAGGCTATTCTGGGATTACTAAAGTTAGGGTGAGTATTTTTATCTGACTCCAAAAGCTCTGTCATCTGGAATTTTAAGCAAGGTTGAGGAAGCTACTTGAAATAGTGATCCTTTGGGTTCTTTTACAGATGTCCTGTTGTCTTAAAAGTGGGTGGCAGCACCAAGTCTGTATCACAGTTTTATCCAGGTTTTCGTCTGTGGAGGTGTTGAGGGTTAGATTTGTTTCTTTTTTTTTTTTTTTTCCTTATAGTATTTTTTCCTATAAGTTGCTGGCAGACCAACTACTGAGCACTTATGGGTGCTTGGCAAAAAACAAAGAGGTGGCCAAAAGTAACACGAGTTTTGAGGGCAGGGAAGCTGCGGGGCTGAGGGCAGGTAGTGCGTCTCTTTGCTGTCGGCAAGGAAGGAGGAGGGCCAGGCTGTTTGCTTGCTGCGAGAGGAGTTTGCTGTCACCACCGATGCCGCTCCTGGAAAGCCACCATCATCTGCTCTGAGCTCGCCTCCTCCTGCCCTGCTGGAGCCGGGCCAGCCCTGTCCTGCCGCCACCGCTTCTTCGGCGCTGCCCTTTTTGGTACGGTGTGGCCGCACAGCCTCCTGCCCTGCCGGGACATCTCGCTGTTTCAGCTGCCACTGCACAGCTTCTGATTTGTCTCATCCACCAATCTGGGATTTTCTACAGCTCTAGCTCTGCTCAAAGAAGTCCCGCAGGAGCACCAAGATCAGACTTACTCGGGCTTTGTGAAGCAAAGCCCCTGGAAGTTCCTAGTTCTGTTCTGTCGTTAATGCAGTAGTTGTTGTTGTTTCTTTTGTTTTGTTATACATACCAGTAAAGAACTGCTATTCCTACTCCCAATATCTTTGCCTGAGAGCCCCCTTGATTTTTCAAAATTGTGATAATTCAGAGGGAGGGGGTTTAAATTGTCCATCCCAAGGGGGGCCCTGCCCTTCCCAGCAGATGCCTGTCTTCCAAACCAAGACAGGAGGAGATGCTATAGACAATTCCAGCTTTTCCTGCTTGTGCACTTAAAGCCTCATGAACCTGTCCAGACCTAGGTCACAGAGGGGAGATTTGTGTAGTGGACATTAACATTGCACAGCCACTTGTGAAAATCAGTGTGCAGGAGCACTGAAGATGTGCTCCTACCCCCCTGTACTGGCATGAAGTTGATGACAAGAGCTCTTTGTTAGCCCTGGACCATGACAGTGGATGTTTCTTTCTCTGACTGAAATCTGACAGTCATGCACTGCAGAAACCTGCCTGGAATGTGTCTGACATTCCCTGATGGGCTGCTTTGCTCCTGGCTGCTGCTCTTCTGCAGATCTTTCTGTACAAGATACCTCTGCATCTGGCATCTCCCTTGCATTTTGTAAAACATGCTTTGTGGTAAAAAAGAATAGGAGGCTCCTTACAATTACATACAATATTCCAATGTGCCCTGGACAGCTTGTGATGTTCCAAAATAGCTCCGAGGCATTGCCAAGCAGAAGCAAAATGCAGATGAGAGATGAGATGCACTCATTTGGAAGTATGTCCAATCTGAGTGCACATTTCTACAGATTTGATAGAAATCTTCTTAACTGGAGAAATTAGCTGTCATCTGGTGTAAACCATCAGTCACTAATTACCCCAATTGTTCATTCAGTCTCCTGTGTCACAGAAATGTGCATGGCTGTAGGAGAAAAGGAAGTGGGTAAAACCCCCTGACTTGCTAGAGTGTGGAACTAGAGAATATTGATGCTTTCTTCCTTTCACCTTCACAACCTTGACATTTGCAATTTTTTGGTCTCTCTGATTTTTTTTTAGTTTAACAATCTGAATTTAGTTTTATTGTTGTGAAATAATATCAATGAGCTCCAGAGACACAGCTGCTTGTACATAGAAGTGCACATAATAGCCCAGGCTTTTTGGTGGGATTAGTGTTCCCAACCTGCCTGAAAACCTCAAATCCAACAGGTGGTGTGTCAAAAGGTGTAACAGAGCAAGTTCTCATGATCTGTGTGAGTGGGGTGGCAGCAAAGTGGTTGTGCTTGCACAGACTTGGGTTTAGAACTGTTACCCTTATGCCATGCACACTATTAGTTCTCAGTTTAGTGCTGTTAAAATATTTGCATGTGCTTTGACTGCTTCCAAGTGATTAATACCCACTTATTTACTTGATAAAGCAGTATCAAGCATTCAGTAGAATATGGTAATATGCTTCAAATGTATTTGGTTAAAATAAATACTTTTATAAAAGTAAAGGCATTAAACTGATTCTGAGAACAAGAGCCCAATCATTGTGTATTGTCTCTAGAACTCATAAATGCCTCTTTCTTGATTTTATCTAGTCAGAAAACCATGAGGTTACAACTGTGAAATCCATAACCACATCCATACAAAGCCAGCAAAAATCTCCAAAATCTCTCCAAAAAGAGATTCTGTAGATGCTTATTTTAATTTCCTTGCAATTTGTGGCTCATGCCAGTTTCCTGACTCATCGTCACCCCGGTATGGTGATAAGCCAAGTTTTCCAATAAGGAAAACAAGGGAGCAGTGAGTCACTGACTGACTGAATTCATATGCACTTGATTTGCCCTATCATTATCCATACTGGCTTTATTTATTTTAATTAGTTCATATACAAAGTCTCTGAGATATGTTTCACTGCATGAATTAGCTCAACTTGTTAGTCTTGTCTAAAGATTAGAAAGGCAGAAGACAAGTAGAGCTTTTAGTGGCGGGCCCAATTTTTTCTGCTACAGAGTCCACAAGGAGAATGTGAATTGGGGGAGTATCTGAATTTTCTGAGATTTGAATAATTGAAATAATAACATTATTTTTAAGGTTCTCCTCTTTGATGTGAAAATCTGGTGAGGCTGCTGCTTAGATCCAAAATGTCCCAAGAGTAGTTTTTTCCTCTGGTAAAGATTGTGTTTCATTCTGTGTTTGCATGAGATAAAAAACCCCAGAAACTGGGTCTAAACTGAGTCCTGAGCTAGAGATGCTGGATGTGGGAGAAAGGTCTGGCCAGCATTGTCTGAAAGCTGTTAATGATTCCTGTCCTTTCAGATGACTAATATAAACCTCAGTTACTACTTCAGTTTCTGTTGGTTTTTCAAATTTGTAAGAGCTTCTGATTTTTCCTATTCCACATAAAGGAACTGTTCCAAGTCTCAATGAATAAGTTTGGTTTTAAGTTCAGGTCTAGGTGCCAATTCATTTTAGTCTGTCCTTTGAGCCAAATCCTGTCACTTATCTCTAATTGAAGTCTTCCCTTGGCTTGTGGGAGCTGCCAGGCTGATTAAGATAGCTAAGCAGGAGTCTGCAAGAGAGATGAGGCAGGGGTGAAATCAGAGATCTCCTTGTAGGGAGCTGTGTCCCAGGTGGAGAAGACAGTGAAGTGACACTGTGAGTTTCTCCTCAGATTTGGCCCATGTCATTTTTATGTCTTAGTCTGAGAGCTGTTGTTGCAATGGGTCATAAATGGGAAATCTTCCATGTTTTGGAATTTATTTAAGCTCTTGTTTTGTGCTGGCTGAGTATCCCATGTTCCCCATTTTACAAGGACGTCCTTCCCAGCCACAGGCCTGGGAACAGACATACACTGTAATTAAGGAGATGAAGGACTTGATTAGGGTGTGGCTTTACCAATGAGGCACCCAGCATTTGGCAGCCATGGTTGCATTCAAACTCCTATTTGTTTTGTTTTGTTTTGTTTTGTTTTGTTTTTAATCCCAACAGGACTGGCTGTCCTGTGCTGCCTTCCCTAGGCGCCCTGACCCTGTGTTAATGATGCCTTGTGCTAATCGATTCTACACCTGATGAACTTTTTTATCTCCTCCCAGTCTTGCAGGCAATTTTGTGCTTAGACTTTGCATACCACATTACAGTGGAGTTGGAGCTGTGTTAGAGAAACCATCATTTATTACTGCCAGAGTAAGAAGTTGCTTTTTTAATATACTTCTTCTCTGTGTTCTTGATTAATCGCATTCCTTATTTTTTTTTTCCTGATGCTTAATTACTTGTTACATGCCATGCAGGTAAGCCTTTGGGAATGAATGAATAATGGATGGCTCAGATACTTCCCTACTGATACTGTAATAATGACAAAAACACTGAATGGAAAAAGTGGGTGTGACAGGTGGCGTGAGTCTCCGAGGATAACATTGGTTTTGATTCAGAATAGGAATGTCACCTCAGATAGGCATTTCTATTTCATTACCAAGCAGTTGTGTGTGCTTTGCAGAGCTCACAGCACCTGTCCTTCCAAAAACTCACTGCAAATGCTGCTTGGAGTGAACAGCAATTCCTCTGCTGTGTCCTGACAGTCCAACACCATCATCTGAGAAAAGCCTCCACCTCATCACCTTCTGCAGGTAATGGGAGGCTCTCAGTGCCTGTGAAGGCTTTGAACTCTCATACTGCTCTAGGGTTTTGTTAGGAAATGGCTGGGGCTTTGTCTGGGGATGTTTATGCTGGATATCAGGAGAACCTTCTTCCCCCAGAGGGGGCTGGAACTGCCCAGGCTCCTCAGGGAATGGTCATGGCCCCAAGGCTGCCAGAGCTCCAGGGGCATTTTGAAAATGCTCTCAGGCACAGGCTGGGATTGTTGGGGTGTCTGTGCAGGGCCAGGAGCTGGACTCGCTGATCCCTGTGGGTTCCTTACAGCTCAAGATATTCTGTGATTCAATTCTGTGATTTTTAAGCAACTGTTTCGTGTCCTGTGAATGACATCAGGACCCTGGCTCACTCTGTTCTTCAGCTCAAGCTGCTGTGATTGTCTCTTCCCAGCACTCTACTTTATTACACAGGGAAACCCCTTCCTAAGGACTCTGCTGTGGGTGTTGGCAGTTGCTTTGCAGTGCTTTCTAGGTCACAAGTTTCATGCATTCCAGTGTGAGCAGATCTTAGGAAACCCTTGTTTTGATTTGTCTAATTGCTGGGTTTGTTTTGTTTGTTTCTTTTTAATCCTGCAGCATTATTTCAAAACCAAAGACTGTTTCACCAGTGTGTATTGTCATGTCATGCAACAGTGGAAACTAGTTTTGCAGAAGGAAAGTCGGTGTTTATGTCCTAAGGAAGCTCCTGTCAATGTTTTCAAGCCAGATGTCACCAGGCATTTATCAGTACTTGAAGAGCAGGCAGGGAATGCTCTCATGGCAATCCGAAGAAGGCAGTACTGCATTTGTATTCTAGACTTGCTAGTTCTGGCAGCAGTGGGAATTTATCTTGAGGTACAAATATCAGTAGGGCTACCACGGTGGTTTTCTGCAGCTGAATATTTAAATAGAGCTCAAATTGTGATGCTGGTGTTTAATAGCTGGTGGGTGGCTGAGCTGAAGCAGCTTGTTTGAAGCTCAGGGACCGGTGTGTGAACTGCTGCTACACCTTGGGGTTGCAGTGAAGATATAATCACAGAGACTTCAGAATAAACTTCTCTCCACCTAATCTTTTCACATGTCTCTGAAGAGACAGGTGTGTTGCACCACTCCTCTGCCTCCTTAATGCTTTATTTGAAGGAGGTTGAATATGGCTGCAGGCATGAGGAAGAGCCTGATGGGAGGAAGGTGGTTTGTGTCTTTAATGGATAGAAGGCCAGGGCTTGGCTATCCCTGCTTAGCTACCTCCTCCTGAGGAAGCTGGGCCTGGGAGTACAGGGACCACAGTCTGGGAAGAAAATGCCTTTAGAAGGAAGAGAGGTAGGTAGCAAGAGGTAATAGAAGAAACAGTATTGTCAGTACAGTGTGTGTGCTGGCTCTCAGGGAGTTGAGAGTGTGAATCTGGGTTCCCTAAAGAGAGGTCCAGACCTGCAGTGGGGCAGGAGGGAGGGTGCTAGGGGCACACATCCCATATCCTGTGGAAAACCATGTGCTGGTTCCTTTCAAGCACCATCATTTTTCCCCATTAAAAAATGCCTTTAAAAGTGAACGTGCTTTCTTAAGTAAGTAGTTATGTTGGCCACTGGTGGTGCAGCACACACACAGTATTTAAAGACTGTGAGCTGCAAACCTGTGCCTTTACTTCTGTAGCTCTGCACTCCGTGCACAGGCCAATTCTACATTTTGCATCTGCCTTGGAAGCAGTTTGAAAGCAAATCATGATGCTTCGCTTTGGTTACTGGAAAATGGGGCTGTCCCAGGGAAGATCTAATGTCTTTTTGCTTTGAAATTGTAATTTCACTGTGGTTTAGCTTATGGATACTATTTCTTAATGTGGCAATGTATACAGGCAGCAGTATTTGGTGAAGAGCCCATGTAGAATCCTGCAGCATTTGATTTGTTGTAGCTCAGATCAGGGACACAAAACCTATCTAGGCAAGCATTTTGCCTCATGCCTCATCTGTACCTCCTACCTCTCTGTTTGAAGTGTGAACTGCACACTTCCAGGAAAATCTGGCTTTCCCAAAGTATTTCCCCTAAAGCAGAGATAACCTGGGCCATTAAATGTGGATTTGCATTCCAAAAGCCTCAGAATCAGGTCTTTTGCAATCAGTGTTTGTGAAAAGGTCGTTAAAAATATCAGCAGTGCCCTGGAAACCCTCTGACCCTGCGGGTGGATGGGGTCAGGCATGTCCCTCTGTATCTGTAGCACTCCGTGACCTTTTATCCTCCAGATTGCTCCTAGAAGTCCTCTTCATGCCCAGTGCCCACAGAATTCTGATAACTGCCTTGGTGCCTGTCAGGTGTTCAGACATCAGGCCTGGTAAAACTCCCCTGGAGACAGCTGCAGGAACCAGTCTTTGCTCTTGTGTCTGGGTTCCTAGTAAGTCCTGTCCCCATGCCCATCTTGATCAGCACTCCTGGCTGGTGCTGCCTGTGTTTCATCTCATTGAGTTCCAAATCTACATCAGCATTAACAGCATCTGGTTCAGCTGCTGAGATGCTTTGGGAGATTGGCACCATGTTTTCTGTGTGCTCAGTCCTGAAAATACGAAATGTGCTTAAGGAATAATAGGTGGGAGCACACCAGGTGCCATGTAATCATACAGACATCCCAAATGGCCAGCAGCCCTCCAGGGAGGTTCTCAGGAAGACTGGTGCCTGCTGGCTGCTCTTGGCTATTTTGAGATCCTCCTGGGTCACAGGTATGACCTTTAATCCAACAAAGACCTTGCCAGCCACGTGTGGTGGCTTCACCTCTTGGATTGCATCAGGTGCTGTGAGACACAGCAGTGCAAGCAATGTGGTCATTGTCTGGAGCCTGGCTCCAGCTCTCTCCCTTCCCATCATCTAGAAGCAGAAGGGAAAGTCAAAAGCTCTATCATTTTCCTGTATTCTCCCCTGGTCTATCATTGCTTAATTGTATCCCTAAATCTTATTAAATTCTGGGGTGAGTCATTGCCACAGTGAGGTGGAAACAGAGCTGAGTGAATTTAAGAGAGGAGGAGTCTTCCCAGGTGAGTGGCTGAGCAGGGAAACTCTCACAGCAGAGAACGACTATCACTTCATAGGTGTATTGCATCATGTGCCTGCTGTTGCCTGTGATTTAATGCTCTAAACCCAAATCAAAACACCTGTAGTCCAAAGAGAATATAAAATAACTTGGAGTAGGAGATCCAGGCCAATTAGACATGCAGATCTCTCTTAATCATCTGAGACCTTCTTCCAAGCTCACACAGGACTTAGAGTTGTGGTTCTACATTGCCCTGTTGCATTGGCTCTCCACAGAACCCACTTTCCTCTCCACCACCGGGACAGAATTGTAGGATTAATCCAAGTGTCTGTACATCCGTGTCCTAAATGTGTTTCATTTGTGGCTACAGGAGCTCAAGCTTGTAAAGCTCATTATGGTCTGTAGGACTGCGAAACCACTGTCATTGGACAAATAACTTGTCACAAACTGGAATCTCTCCTCTGCTTTTTTGTGTAGGCACCGTTATATTCCTCTCTGCTTTCTGTTCTGGTTTCTGATGCAAATCCATAAAAGTCTGTTTTCCATCACATCCCAAGTTCCTGCTTCTCATAACTTTTAGAAGTTTAATGTGCCTCTTTGGGATTCTGTCATGGCTGGGAATGTGTTGCTGAAGGCAGGAGAGCCACCTTTCAGGGTGCTGGATGGAGCTCTCAACATGTGTGTGTATTCTCTCACAGGGTATATTCCATCTAGTCCAACCCCCTGCTCAGTGCAGGCAATGAGTAGGATATTTCATTTCTGTGCGGCACGACTGAGTGATGATAGGAGAGCATGAGAAAATATTGTACTTGTATTCCCTCCCTTCTTCCACATTGTTCTTGAGGGTGTTGATGAGTTTATTGTCCCTAAAATTGGGATTATAGTGCCCAGGAATTGGTTTGACTTGTTGAACCTTGCCTGATATGGGCAGTCTGGGACCAAGCAGAGTCACAAAGTGCTCTGAGCTGGTGAAGCTCAGTGAGGTTTCTAAATTGGGTTGCATGAGAAACATTTTTTTTGTGCAAGGGTGGAACACCAAGGGGAGCAGGTAAGTCAGCTACGCCATGGAGGGGTTTGCTGGGCAAATGCAAATTTATTTTTGTTCATGAGTTGCTGCCTGGATAGTGATGGTATCTCAGTTGTTAATGGAGCAAACTAGGGAAGCACAGTCAAGAAATGCCAGGGTGCTTTGTAAATGGAATTGAATCTGCCATCCAAGAGGAAGCAAAGAAATTCCTGTTGAAATTATAGTAGACAGCAATGTTCCAAAGGAAAAGAAAGGCCAGGGGAACACTGTGTTAGGATGGATGTAATTAGGCACTTTAGAAAATTATGCAATCATAGAAAAATTGAGGTCACAAGTGACCTCTGGAGATCATCTAATCCAAGCCCCTTGCTAAAAGCAGGGTCAGCTAGAGCTAGAGCAGGTTGCACAGGACTGTGTCCTGTTGGGTTTTGAGACTCTCCAGGGGTGGGGAACCCACAACCTCTCTGAACATGCTTGACCCTCCTCAAAGTAAAAATTCATTTTCTTATGTTTAAATGGAATTTCCTGGATTTCAGTTGTTGCCCTTTGCCTCTTTAACTGGGCACCTGTGTGAAAAGTCTGATTCTGCATCTACCTCCTTTTTATCAGTAATGACCTATATTAATTAAGTTCACACCCTTCTCCACCCTCAGCCTTCTTGTTTGGGGCTAAACAGTCTGATGAGAGAGTAGGGAGGTGGGAGTTGTTGCAGGAGGTTGAACTGATGTTTCTGGGCAGATATTGAGGCCTAAAGCCCATGTGAATGATGTCCTGAGTAAATGGTGATATACAAGTAGTACAGAATAGCTCAAATGAGCTTTCTTGCTTTTTCTTTCCTTCTCTCCACCTTCTTCTTTTCCTTTAGTATCTTTAATTTATGACTGTTCCCTTGGCATTGTCCCAGATGTCTTCTGGGAATAGTCATCTCTGGGTCTTTTATCTCTGTGTTTGTCATTTAGTGTGATCTTGGCAGTCCCAAAAGCCAGGACATTTATGGTGAGTGATTCAGGTTAGTGCTCAGTTGATTTCTGTAACCTGCAGAGTTGAGAAGAATGGATTTGGATGAAGCCTTGGATCAGAATTTGAGCTGGAGGTGAACTTCTGTGGATGTTCAGTGTAGTTAGAGAATGGTCTGCTTATTTTTAAAAAAGAAACTTGTATATCCTCAGGTTTGGGGAAGACAGTAGTCTAAATAAGGAAGTCCCAGATCTAAAGAGAGTGACAGTCTCTATGCCAGACCCAGGAAGTCAGATGCTGGTTATTTAGACCACTGACAAATATTCAGGCTTGTGGATCTGCATCTGAAACCACTGGACCATGTTCAGCTTGGCAAACCTGTGTGCTCCCAAATGAGTTATTAGAGCTCTGCTGTGGGTTTTCCTATTGGTTTGTTGGTTACAAAAACATGGCTCTCCCATATACCTGATGTTACGTGTGTCAAAATGTTTGGTACAAAAATGTTAAATCTAATTGAATGTGTAAATGCTTCAAAGCCTGTTAATTTTGCTTGTGCCAATTAATATATTGGGGTTCAAGGAAGACAGAAGGTTTGGTTCTGCTTGTAGTTGCTTTAAATCTGAGCATCTGGTCATTTATCCAACTTTATTAAAGTATTTTAAATATATTTGCTATATTTGCTTTGAAAGCAAAAACTCTCCAGAACTAGTTAAATATGAAACCTTTAATCATTGCTATCAATCTGTCATACCTCCTCCCAGCAGAGATTTGTTAAAACTTGTCTTGGATTCAATTTGTCTCTCTTGTCAAACCATTTGAACCCCTTAGGTGCAGAATCAATTTCCCCATACTTCTGTGAAATAACAGAACTAAGAGGTCTGGATTATGCAGAAAACACACAAAAAGAAAATCCTGATCTTGTTTAAGTGGAAAGGAAAGACCAGTTTCCATTCATATGGATTTAATTCCCAGTCTCATTGCATGATGTTCCATCTGCCCACCTCTGCTTTTACTGCCGTAGCCCAAAATTACTGAGTTGCATGTATAGGGGAAAAAAAAGTGGAACCTTTAGAAAATATGTGTTTAAACTGGAATTTGAAGCTTTGCTGATGCATCACAAAAGGTTTGAGTTGAATGCTTTTCAAAGGCTGAAGGCACTGAGCATATTCTCTGTTTTCCTTGTAGGTGTGTTACTAGACATCCAGCAGCACTTTGGAGTCAAGGACAGTGGGGCTGGCTTGTTACAGACAGGTAAGGAAGAGTGTTTCTTCTCTCACTGGTCTTTGTAACATTCCATTTGTCCAATGGGTGCCTACAGATTTCTTCATTGTGATGCATGGGCATACTGGTTGTGAAATCTACTCTTAGAAAGGTGAATAAATACACTCCTACTGGGAAGCTAAATGAACATGAGGGGGTTTTGGCCTGGATTTGCTGTTGAGCAGGAGATTGGGTCTCAGAATGACTTGAGTATAGAATGGACCAAAAGCAAAGGAACCTAATGATTTTATTTACAAGAGCTAAATTCAAACAGGAGAAGATTACTTCCCCTAGATCAGAAAACTCATGATAAACCAACAGCAGGATCCTGTTCACTTCTTTAGGTTGGTAATAAGTGTGATGTATTTTGCCCTTCAAGTGCTTGACAGAGATTCTGCTGAATGGACAGTCCCTGGGAGCATGGTGTGGCATGAAAATGTAAAACTCACTGGGGCAACAACCTGAGCATGAAAGCTGTAGGCAAGGCTAACAATCCATGAGAACTCATGGATGAACAATAGCCCTAGAATTTTGATGCTGTTAGCTTCCAACATTTCTCTTGTGTAAGAAAGTATTATTGCAATTCTGATGTCCTTTTAAAGGAGCAGATGTCTTGTCATTTTCATGTCTCAGACGTCTTTAGGCAGAGCTGAACAACCCCAGGAGGAGCCCAGCTCCTCTGGGCTCTAGCCCTGAGGTGGCTTGGAGAAGGGCCTGTATCCATGGGCTGCACAGGAGGACATTGAGTACCTGTCTCATGTAGACACGACAGCACGTTGGATCCTCATGGAGAGTTGGAAGGAGTAGCAGTCTTTTGAAGAAATGCAGCACTTTAAGAAAACAGCCTGGTTTGAAATCCTCCTACAGGACTATTCATTAAAGTCACGGATTTGTGGTGCTGTGGCTGTCTTGTCACTGTCATCTGTCTGAGGGAACCACACTGGAACAATTATATCTCTGAAAAGTGAGAACTCAGGTTTTGAAATAGTGTGCCAGCAAGACATGTTTTCCCATGCTATCACAGTGGATGCCAAACACCTGTCAGGAGCTTGTCTGTGAAATTGTGGCCAACACTGAATTGTATAAAATCACTCATTCTTTATGGTCACACTAAAGGTGAGACTGTTTTGGAGCTCCATCAATTGGTCTTTGATTTCAAACTATGTGAACCACTGCAATATCCCCTCCTTTTTTATTTCCTGCAGCCCATGGCACAGCAGGGTCCTCATTTGTGGTTGCAGCTTCTTGGTAATGTTGTCATACAAACAATTAATAACAATTTGTATTAAATGTTTAAAAACTGCTGCCCTTGTGGGACAGCAGAGCTCAGCTCAGCTGATGTGAGCAGCATGTGTTCAGAACAGAATGTTTCAGCTTTACAAGTGTCACTGATTGTAAGTAGCATCAATCAATTATGCCCAAAATGGCACTGGTTGTCTGTCAGATTCTTTTCTACAGCAATTATTTGTATTTATTTATTGTACTCAGAGGAACAGGTCCTCAATGTATCATTAGACACAAAGTGCTTTCAAGAAAATATTCTGATGGAAAAGGACACTTGCCAAAGCATGTATTTAACCTTCATTCCCCTCAGTGGATGAAGTCCTTCTGAAGATTATTTATTGACAGCAAGTAAAAGCTAACTTCAACAGGATATTCATTTGTTAATTGCAAGATATGTTATTTATTTCTCTAGCAAACACACAGGGTATCTGAAAACAGCATCACTGAGATATTGCAGGATTGCTCTTGTGTCTGTCAAGTTTTCTAACAGGTAATTGTTGCTTTAAGAAAAGCAGTGTTTTCTCTTGGGTTTTTTTGCTGATCTGAAAACTGAGGGCTTGAGTTTGCTTCTGCAATATGGATAATAATGTACTAATCACAATGCTATCAGAGGAAAAGAGTGCTCAGGAAATAAAACACCATTTCACGTAAATAAGGGTTAGAGGCATGTAAGTGGAAGCTTATTAAGTCTATTACTCCAGCTTACCAAGTTTCTGTGTTGGCAGGTGGCCCATGGCCCAGGTATCCTTAATCATGGTTAAATAAAAATGCTGCCCTAAACCACCACAAACATTGCTTCTAATCTTTTGTCTTTTCTCTAAATCTGACTTCTCGATGTTAAAATTAGGGGAAGTGGTGCAGAGTGTAGAAGCACTTGCCCAGGGTTGCAGAAGAAGCCTGGAGCAAAGCTGGAGCCAGGCCAGGTGTCTCCCCCTCTTCTGCCTTAACCCTGAACAGTTCCTTTGCCAGCAGAGACAAATATTGTTTGCTTCCCATGAGATGGGCCTGCTAACTAATTGAGTGATGTGAGACTGTTCATCCTGCTTATGTCCTCTGAATAAAGAGTGGATTAGTGCTCAGGTTGTTAATCCTGCATCTAAATCAGTCCTAAATTATTTTACAATGTTAATGAAGGGGAGTGAAATGTAGTATTTGCTGTTCATATCACTCATCAAAAAGGCAATAAAACAAAAAGTTAAAAAAATTTAAAAGCCTTTTAACTGAGAAACAAGATTGTGCAAATTTTTAGGAGGAAATGGTTCTGAAAATCCAAACAGAAAGCGGGGAAAAGAAATCCACCAGGGGTGATGGTTGACCCTGTGTTCATCCCACACCCCTCTCTTTGCAGGCACAGCTGATCTGGTCTCTCCCTCCAATCACTTGCAAGCCAATCCATACTCAGCTTCTGAAGCTGTCTGGAAAGCAAAGGTGACTTGCTCCTCAGGAAATGCAGACACAAATAGAATCTTTGTCTTCTTTTATATTAATCCTGACATACAAGCTGTTCTTTAACCAAGACATATTGTAAACTGGTTAGAGGGACCCTGTGTCTCTCTGTACAGAAAATCAGAGGACAATCCAGCCTCATCCATAATGGAAAGAAGCAGCCCATGGTTGTCTCTACAGCAAGGATCCTGTGACAGCAGAGGACACACTGACAGATGGAGCACAACTGCTGCTTGCTCAGTAGCATTCTAGAGTAACACACATAAAACTGGTGATTTGAGCTTCACTTATCTCCAGATGATGCTGTAATTGTGTGCTGAACTTCCTCTTTAAAGCACTATATATGCAGTTGTGCAAATATTGGTTTAGTTCACCATCCCACAGGTCTGCATCCAAGCTTTCTTGTGCTTTTCAGTTCTTACTGGCTGCTTTTCCCAGCTAGAGAAAGGAGAAACCTGGCTGAACTCAGAAGGTGGTAGAGCATCTCTGTGCCTGCTTGAGCTGTACAGCTGTAGTCAGTCAATACATTTATAAACCAAACTGTACAAAAACTGTGTGGAGTTAGGTAGGGGCAGCTACAGAACTACAGGCCACTAGGAACACAAAGACTAAGAAGGTGGATAACTGGATTTGTAGAACTGCTTCAAAATAGTGTTATCCTTCCATATCCACTATACCACGGGAGTAATGCCCCAGTGCTGCACTCTGGTTTTGACTAGATTTTTTCCCCTTCTTTCCTCAATTTTTGTGCTTTATTGCTCTGTCTGCTCTCTGTGCTTTTGAATTTATTTTGCTTTTGTGTCTCTTGCCAGTGTGTCTGTAGCACACAAGAGCTCTAATAATAGCAGTGGCTGGCTCGTGATAGCGTTTGTTGTTCGAAGATCTCAGGATGTTTTATGTCAGGAGGGCTTATAAGGCTGGCCCTTACAGATGGGGAAACCTAGAAAGCCAGATGGGAATAAATACCTGCCCAGAGGGGCACAGCAAGTCTGAGGCGGAGCCAGGATGGGAACTACAGTCCAGTCCCTGAACACGCAGCATTAGTGTTACGAATTAATTAATTAACTAACGAGGTTAATGCTTGGAAGGAGAGATTTGGTCCTTGTTGCTGGGCACCTGAGTCCTCCAGCCCAGACAGCTCCAGCTCAGGGACTTCTGCAGGTGGAAACTGAGAGGTACCAAGTGGAGGTTATTGCAAGGATTCCAGGGAAATGCAGAGGGGGAAAGTGTCTGTCTTCAGGAAGAGCATAGAGCTGTCATTGGAGGAAACCCTGGTAGGCAAAAGGGTGTAGTGTAAGGTCACAAGCCAGGAAATGTAAGGAGGTTAGAGATCTGCAAGGACTCATTAAAGGTGAATAATCATAGATAACTGGGGCTCTGAAGGAACTTGTTTTTCCTCATGTGCAGAGAGATGGGCATTCCCCCAGATGCCTTTCAGCCCCTGGTTTCCCAGGAAGCCAAGCAATGCCAGTACTTTTTTCTAAGTCTTGTTGTGAGCTCACTTTTCCTGTAAGGGTCAATTCCAACTACAATCTCTGTTCATTTGACAAGTGGAACTTTTACCTACCAGTGTTGCCCTACCTCTTGAGCTGACATAGTGTAACCTTGCAGTAGGTTACAACCTTGCAAATACATAATCAGCTCTGGTGTGCTGTGATTGTTCTCACCAAGCTACAAACACATGCACTGAGAAGGGGTCTCAACACAGTTGGATGCAGCACAATGGTGGGATAAATCAGACTTGAATTTGGTTCCCTTTGACTCCCACCTTCTTGTCATTGGCTTATGGTGGCAGCTATACCTCTCTAACGTTTTTATTTATGCCATGCAGAGACCACATTCTCCAGGTGCTATCCCTGAATATGTGTATATTACATGAGTTACAGGTGCTGCTTTTTTCTTTTCTACCCTCTGCTTCTCCTTAAATGGATGCTGTCCTTCTCCTCAGCTGTGCTCTGCAGAACTGAACTACATGTTCACGTTTTCCTACTGCACCTGCTTAACTGTTCTTCTTGCTAGAGCAGAGAAAATCATAATCTAAACACTTTCTGTTTTCTATTTCAAGCCCATGGGCTTTCCTTTTGGGTGAATGGCTTCCTGCACCCAAGCACTTCCCAAGGAGGTGGTTCCTCAGGTGTCCAAGCCAGGAGGTGAGATAGAATGCTTATAGAAAGCTTTGTGCTTGCTCTTCTTATGACTGCAAATGTCATAAGTCCATAAGTCATTGGTCCACCATGTCCTACCCATTGCCTTCTTCCCTGCTTCCAACAACACCAAGCATTCTTAAGTCCAGGTTACTTCTCTGGCAGTCTCATGCTCAACATGGCAGGACAAGGTGGAGCTCTCTTTCTGCCAGGAGATCCTCTAAGTCCTTTCAACAATGAGAAAAACCTTTGTCCCCATTTCCCCCTCCATACTCGATTTTGTGTCCTTTTCTCTGACATTTTTCCACTTTCTGTAGGATGCTGCTGATGTAGGGATTAAGCAAGGTCAGTTTAAGCAATGAAGAGGAGAAAGCAGGGCTCCTTCAATATGCCTTGGTTAATGTTGTGACAAGGGTTGGTCTTATTTTCCTGCAGTGAGTTGACATAGTCCAGAGCTTGATTATTTCCCACCTAAGTCCTTTACAAGTTCAGACAGTCCTTTTTTCCTGTGTGCTAGAATGCTGTGTGATATCCTGAGGAGTCATGGCAGTCTGAGGGGTCTGATTCATGAAAGCAGTTAAAGCTATTTGGAAATGCCTCTGCAATCAAGAATGAAAGTATTGTCTTGGATCAGTGAGCAGGTTAAAGGAAAATGTGTTTGTGCCCTGGCCCAGTCCCCACGCACCAAGGATGGAACTATAAAAATGCCATTTACAGCCTGTGTTCTCACTGGACAGCCCTGGATTGCAAAGTAAATATTCTTTAGGGGGGATAAAATGGTCAGGGTGGGAGGGGAAGGTGTCTTTGCTTCCTGCTGAGAGGAGGGAAATGCTTCAGCTGGTGTTGTATTTTGTCTTTCTGTTGTTCGTGTCAGCGAGTGCAGGCTACTAGAACAGGGAAACTCTCCAGACTGCCTTGTCTTTGTTAATATCTTCACTTTATGGAACTGCATGGCCAGTAGCACAAGTTAACCACTCATTTCCCCATCCTGTCATTCTACTTTGCACAAGGAAAGTTTGTCCTCACTATTGGCCTTTCAGGTACTTGGGCTGGGTGTTGCGAGGGAAACTTGTGCTGCCTGTGGCACATCTGTTCTATCAGTAGAAATTGGCCTATTTTCCCTCAGGCTGTAGTTCAGGCACCTCTTGCCAAGGTTGTCTTCACTTCTGTAATTTATTATAATAATGAGGGGAAAGATTTCCCACGAATTTTAGAGAAGTAGTTATTATTCCACCCAAAGTCCCCACATCTTTTAACACAGCTTGTCCCTCCCCCCACATATGTTCCTCAGACCTCAAAATTTGATTCAAGCACTGTATAGTGGAAGACAGGATTTTTGTTGGTATTGTGTGATACTTTCAAACAACATTTTCCTCTTAGTACCAGCAGTGCAGTCTCATGGAACTGGTACCTGCACTGTTTTGTGTACAAATAGTTCAGAAGGGCTGGTCTGGCTCCCTTGACATTTGTCATTACCACTGCTGCTGTAATTATGGAAGAGGGAGATGAACATTTACATTATCAGTTATTATGTATTTAATGGCTAGCAGTTGCTGAAAGGGAAGCGTGGACTTATATTCAAAAACTTTGTAAGTAAGTTACTTTTTTTCCTCCCCTTCTTCAGTGGCACTAAAAGCTTTTGGTAGTAAGTGGAAAACCTGCTTATCTTTAATTCTTACTTTCACTGTGCCTATAAGATTAATTTTCAAGTGTGGTGACCAGAAGAGTGTTTGTGTATGGTGTCAATATGGTATCAGTTGCTGTTGATACTTCTTGGGCCCAATGTGAAGGTAAGTGTTAGGTCAGAAGGGGTTTTTTGCCTTGACCTTAAGTGAAGTTGGATCAGAGTCTTCTGTGAACTGGGGGTGGGAAAATATACTTAATTTTTATATTTCATTTTATATATTTAACATGCTTCATCCCAGGGGAGCCTCAAGTGCTCTCTCTGAAAAGATTTATTTTAAGGTTGTTTTGTCTGCCACACCTGGAGAATGCTCATATTTTTAGAGCCCTGACAGTTCTGCAGGGCAAAGTATGGGGTAGTGAGAATGTGAACAGCAGGCTGAGATCAGGTGAGAAAGAGGTCAGGCTTGGTCTGTGTCCACTGGAAGGTCCCCAAGGTGCTACAGCACTGTTGGAAGCATTGCTGCTGGAGGTGGTGTTGGATTTGAGAGAGAGATCATGTGGGTAACTCAAACAGTCTTGACAGGGTGTGAAGGACTCCGGAGCACTGAAGGTGCTGTTTGGGAATGAAGAGCACCGAGGTTGGTTGCTGTAACACAGCAGGCATCCAGAAGTCTCTGGAAGTGCAGGGGTGTGTTTGCAGCAGTGGGAGTGTTGGGTCCTGGACCAGTCCATGCAATTGTTTTGGTTCTCTAATGTCCTATCTGGAGTTCCAAGTGACTTTTTCTCCAAACCAGTGCTTCTCAAACCTTTTGGGCTGCGTACTAGACCACTCTGCATCCTTACAATCAAATTTGTATAGTGATTTATTACCACTCTAAAAGTAGCATTGCTACATGTCTGGCTAGAAAGAACATATTGTGGGCCCCAATTTTGGGAGCCATAGCCATGGCAGAAGCCAGAGCAGGTCAGCAGGGCTGCAGTGATTCCCATATAAAGACCCACATGCACCTGAGGTGGAGTGACTCATTCATAGACACTTGTACCTGGCTTTGAAAATGAATTCCAGGGCATCACTTACGTAAGAAGTGAACATTCTTCATGGTATTGGGTAACGTTAGCAGCCTGCAGAACTAGATTCCAATTACCACAAGTAAGCCTGACTTGCATGAATGGTGTATTGTTGTATCAATCTCCCAATGCTCTCCCCTTGCCCCCAGTGCATGCACATATTTGGGGATGTTTCCTGTATGCTGAGGTAAGATTGTAGAGCAAAGACCCATTTTCTGCTTAAGTTATGTGGGGAACCTAGAAAGAGCCTAGGAAATAAAACATTACTGATCATAATCCATAAATTACCTTCATTCACTGAACATTTACAGTTATGTAAACGTACATAAACGTTTTTTGCTAAAACTCTCTTCAGTTGTTTTCAAGGTAGTGAGATGACTGGAAGGCTCATGTTTTTAAATCACAGGTGAAAAACAAACAGTTGTTTGATGGGATGAGTAGTAGGAGGAGGGGTTCACACACATGCTTGTGGTCTTTGCTGCTGCGAGCAGGAAGTGCTTTGGTTTTCAGTGGAAAGGAAATTTCTAGGGAAAGTTCAGTTCTGATGTCTTTTATTCCCCCACTCAGTTATACATTAGGTTATTAGTAGTTAAACATTTGAACAGTTTTAGCCATTTGCTCCTTTCAAACTTTTCATCCACTTATGTTTACAGAAGACTTACTTTACATATTCTCCTACTGCATCATTCTCCTTGTTCTTTGTAAGTGAGCTGAACTGGAGATGAGGCACCTCTAATTTATTTCCTTGTGGGGCACTGGTGTTGAGGTGAGAACATTAATAGTAATACACCTTTCCTGCAAAGAGTTGCCCTAAAAAACTAAAGGAGTTACAATAACTTGCTTATTTGGAGCTGCACTAACTTTGAATGGATGGTTACAATAAATTATTGTTGGGGTGGACTTGGGAGTGAATTAGGGAGGCAGTACAGGTAAAACAGTTTCAGCTTTGATTTCTTTATTGTGAATTCTATGAACTTACAATTCATAGAATCATAAGAAGTTCTGAGTTGGCAGGGACCCACAAGGATCATGAAGTCCAACTCCTGGCCCTGCACAGGACACTCCAACAATCCCACCCTGTGTCTGAGACCATTCCACTGGCAGTGGTGGCCAAGGTGCCCTCTTCTCTGTGTCATTTGCCTGATTCCTTCTTTGTCTGGCATCAGTTTGTGGAGGCAGGATGATCCCCTGTCAGCCTCTGATGAATGCCTGTTAAAACTGACCTTGCTAAGAGTTACACAGTGACATTTTCAGCAGAGGGTTTGTCTGTCTGGGGTTGGGTTGGATTTGTTTTGTTTTCCTTGAAGGATGTTTGAAATACACTCTGAATTCTTTGTTTTTAATTCTGCCTTATTCACAGTTACTGGATTTTTTCCTTGGCTCTGCCTCACCCTGGGATGTGAGTGGTCCTGGTTACCTCAGCAATTGATGGTATCAGTTGTCAGCACTGTGTTTGTGTCTTCAGCATCCTGTGGTTTTGTCCAACCCACCTGGCAGTATAAATAACAATAAATTGTCTTAGTGCCCTTGGCCACACCTCTTGAGCAATAGAAATCATTGCCAAAGTCTGACAAGGAAAGGAACTGTTTCCTGAGAGCCTTTGTGATAGATCGAGTCACGTTAATAAAGATGGATGAGTTAAAGAATAACTTCACCTCTGATTAAAAAAAGGAAAGAAGAAAAAGAGAAAAAGCGAAAGGAAAAGAGAAAGAAAAAGAAAAAGTAAGGTTTTACTGAGTTCCATTCAATTTAAGCATATGGGCTTTTTTGAAAAGCAGCCTTCCATTTTACAGGTGTAGTTTAGGATATATAAATGCTTAACTTACTAACTGTGCCCACAAATCAAAGTGAAGTAGCCCTAATTCCACCAGAAAAATTGCTCCCAGGGTAAATTAAAAGCTCAAAATTAGTGATTGAGCTAAGAATCTTTTAAAAGCCTGATATAAAAATAGGTATTAGTTCAGAAGGGCTGATGTAAACAGTTATTACAGTGAGAACCGTGCAATATTTCACTAGATAAATCAATTTCCTTTATCTGTCTTCTTGAAAGTAAAATCACAGAACAGGAGCTTGAAAATGTCTCATAATTTTTGCTGGTTTAGTTCTCGCCATCCCCTGCTTTATTTTTAAATTGGCATCTCCCACCATCCCATTGCTGCCCACGGTGTCACTGGGCAGGGTTCACAGGAGCACCACTGAGGTACCACTGCTGAGACTGCCTCAGCTCTGTGGCTTTCTGGGCCTGGAAAAAGGTTCTGTCTCTAAGGGTTATTGGGTTGCATTCCTTAGAAAATTCTCACATTCTTATAAAAGTGTAGGTGGATTCATTCCTGCTTTACCCGCCCAGAGCCTTCAGTTACTTCCAGCTTTTGGCTGATGTAGCAGTCATGCTGCCTGCCAACTGCTCTGAAACCCATGGATGTGATAATGGGGAAAATTATTAGTGAGTGTGACAGCAAATATGTCATACTGAGGGTGAGGGTGGCAAAACAAAGAGAAAACATTAAAAGAAAATATCTTGGGGGAAAAAAAATGTGAAGAGGGCAAACATTTTCCTAAAAAGCAAATTGTCCAAAGTTGTCCTGGTTTTCATAAAGGATGTTTTATGGCAGAAGAGGTATAATATAGGATATTATGCAATGGATATTGAATTTTCACTGAGCTCCCCAGTAAGATGTTCCTACCAGCTGCTAATGTTACACCTGCCAGAGATTTGAGCAGTGTATGACACACTGAGCGGAGAAAATATTTGCATTGTGTATAAAAGATGTGTTAATTTTCCTTGTTTGTACTTACTGAACATACTCTTTCTGGATTCATAATCCAGAAACTGGTTTGTTGTCTAGTCACCAGACAACCATGCCAAGTGTTCCCCCAAGGTTCAGTTCCAGCTGAAAAGGACTCTGATAGCAGAGCTCAGCTGGCACCTCGGGGCTTTTCTGGTCTCCTGGGAGGGGAGTGGAACAGGCACTGAACACAAACCAGCCCCAGATGGGCCACTGGTCACTTGTCAGGCTCACCTTCTACATTTCTAGACCTAATTGAAATGGGCTTCTTTAATACCTTGACAATCCCTGGATTTACCAAATATTGCCTTTCCTTTTTTCCATTAAAATAATTGATGGTGCATGAAGGAATTGCATTTGCAAACCTTGCGCATTGCAGTATTTGTTTCAGGATTTTTTTTTCCAGTGGTACTTGTTCTCCCAGGAAGATACTGGTCCAAAGAAATTTAAACTGAGGTATTATTTAAAACAGGGTCCAGTCACACTCCATGGCTATTGAAACTGTGATTAACCCTGGAGTCTTCTACAAGTGGCATATTCTTTTATCCATAGGAGCAAATCCCGTTGGAAAGCTCGCTCCTGGAACTGCAGCTCAGCTTGGCATTAGAGTATTTTTCCAAGTCAGGAATGACACATGGGTGATAATCTTCGAAATAACATCTTGTAAAACAGAGATTCTGTAAGACACGCAGAGATTCATTCTCCAGTGCAGTGTAGCTGTGATCCTTTTCCAAACCACGGCAAGTTAAACACTGGGATATGCCAGTATTTCAACAATTTCCTTAAACTAATTTGTCCCTTTTTGAAGGCCCCCAGCCACTGTGAAACACTTGCTCTTTGTCTAAATTGCCATTTATAACAGCAAGAGGCAGGAGCTTTTCTAAATACCACAAGCAACATTGAATTGGCAAACAATTCTGTGGAATAGCACTTACAGTGGTGGGAGAGGATTCCCTGCATCCTGTGATGTCTCTTCACTGGGGGGTGAAGGCTGCTCATCTCTGTGGGTGTTCATTTGTGACCTGCTGTTGTTCAGCTCTTGTCCTAGTCCTCAATATACAGTTGCAAACACAGTCAATGATAGTGTTTCTTTGCATTTACTTTGTGATGCAAAAGCCTTTTGAAATGTTACTGGCATCTGGAAAAATAGATGGATCAGCCCATGGCTCCATACCCTGGCAGAGAGTTCAAGTGCTGATGGGCATTTTGTGGC
The DNA here is from genome assembly GCA_013400495.1 of Nicator chloris. Classification (NCBI taxonomy): domain Eukaryota; kingdom Metazoa; phylum Chordata; class Aves; order Passeriformes; family Pycnonotidae; genus Nicator; species Nicator chloris. The sequence goes on from WAAE01010707.1 coordinate 373,420, forward strand.
ATTGGATAGGAAGTAAAAAGTATTTATGGTCCCTGAGCTGTTCTCAGACCACTGGGGCTTGAATGATGGTGAGACTCTCCCTACAGCTCGCTGGACAAAAAAACAAAACTGTGGGAGATGAGGGGTTTCTGGATGTCCTAAAGTCATCTTCAAAATGCCTCTGGCTCGGATCTTGTTACATGGGGTTTTGTGGTTGTCTGGGAAGCCTGTTGTATTTTAAAATAAATATGTCTTTATTTATATATCTGTATCAAGAAAGATAAATTGATAGATAGTTTTTTATATATCTGTGTTGTAGTTTAGATGCCAGACTCTCAGAGGAGAATAGGTTGAGTTACCTGGTGTGCTTTAACACAGGAGAAAGCAACTCAACAACTGCTGAGGTGCTGGAGCCTTTTTTTCTGCCAAAGGTAGATCTTGCAGTCTGGTGGCTCAGACTGCTCCCTGACCCTCACAGTGCTGTTAATCAGACTAGGAAGTGGTTCAGCATTTTATTCTCTGCCTTTGCAGCTGGTGGTGATTGTGTCCGAGCACGCGATTTCTGTGGCTGTGTGAGTTTAATGATAGGTAATAAATGAGAATCAGCTCAGGGTGCAGGGTAAGTGAGAGCAAATGGTTCCTTCCTTGCCTTGTAGAGGATTTGTGATTCATAATGAAACCAGACAGCGAGTACATTTACACACAAACCACACTTTGGGCCAACGTGTCTGGTCCAGACCAGCTAGCCCCAGCCCCTGCTGGGCTCGCATCGTCTCACGTACACCCTCCACTTCCTTCTCACAGGAAACGCTTCAAAAATTATTATTTTTAATTTGCTTGTCCTCAAAAATAAGAGGGGGGTAATGTAAAATCACATAACATAATGAATGTCCTGAAAATGTTGTGGGGTGTATGTTTTTCTGATTTTTCTCCTCACAATGCAGAAACAATCAGTAGGGGTCAGGTTGCTGGAAAGCATTCCAAAAACTTATCAGGGAAGAGTGGAAAGCTAGTGGAAAGCTTGTGGCCCCCAGTGTCACGAGGAATATTGTCAGGACCTGAGCTTAAAAGATCAGATCTTTATGTGGATAACACGTTGTAATTCTTGGGAGGGCTGAAGCCAGCCTCTGAGTAATTCAGCTGTCTCTGTAGGAATTCTGTGTACTTTCCTCGGAAGGATCTGATTGCTGTCCCTGTCACAGACAGGATGCAAGACTACACGGTTTTCTGATCTGTTGTCATTGTTCTTGTGTTCTTATGAAGTGGTCTCCTGAGGTTACATGAAAGATATTTTACTGGGGGACTTATTTATTCACTGGCAATGCCTTAGGCAGAGAGAAGGACACGGCTGTTAGGGAGAAACTGTGAGATTCCACAGCGAGATGATTTTTTTCCTCTTTCCGTGCTGGTACTTTGAATTGAAACCCCATCACCACTACAGAAATTTCCCCTGTAAAGTTAGTGTAGTTTTGGGCCAGTCCCTAATGGGTGGTAGCTTATATAGAGAGCTGTCATTGCACAAGACACTTTGCATTTTACAGGCAACTCAGAAAAAATAGGTAATTGAGCAGGACAAACTACTGAAATTCCCTCTGTGAGCAGCAAACAGCTCTCTAGAAGTGAGGATTGGCTGGGCAGTGTTATGAAATGTGTGTGTTTCCTCTGCAAATAAAGGTGAAGCTATCAATAGCACTAACAGCCCCGGGAGGAGGGAAATCTTTGAGGAAAATAAGACAATTCTGGGTTGTTGGATTAGCATCAAACCAAAGCAATTACCCACAATGGCTTTTACATCCATATCTTCTGTGAATTTTAGTATATTCCCATTCCACAGTGATTTCTATTCCTAAAAAAAGGTGACAGCACAAGGCTGCAGACAGCAGGATTTTATGAGCAGTACCCCTTGCTGGCACTGCCTGCATCTTAGAGCAAGTGAATAAAAATCAGATATTTTAGATGTCCTCTTGAAGTTTTCATGATGAGAAATAATATATTTTCATCCCTTAGAATTCAGTTTAATTTGACAAATGTTTGCCTTCCTCCAGATATCTAGAGGCAGGCAGTGTGAGACCAGGGTGAAGTCAGTGTGTTTAGAAATTGAGAAAGATGTGAACTGACCCCTGTGAAGGGAGTCAGCTGTAATACAGGGATGAATCTGTATTTTTTTCCCTTCAGATTGATAATTTCCTTAGTTATTGAGTTTTATTGATTTTAAAAGATGGCATTTTAGTGATCTGCTAAAAGGACTCTTGAGGACATACGGCTTGAGTTGGAAAGAGAACAGTTTTGAGAAAAATGGTGTGGAAGGAGTTTGCTACCAAACTCTGACACACTTTTATCTGCACATGCACAAACACACACAATGAATGTGATTCCTTGTCCTCCCTGTCCGGACATCACTGCTTCGCTCCTGTGCCTTGGTGATAACACTGAAACAAGATCTGGGGTGCCCTGGATGTCTTTCATTCGCCCCAGAGCATTTCCTGCCCATTTGCCTGTGCTTACATGCTTTCCTGAGCAATTTTGGGAGCACATACTCTGCAGAAATGTCTTCAGTTTTAGCTCTAAGTAGGACAACTTTGGTGGGTGCCAATGATAGACATGAAAATTGAGAGCAAAGTCTCATTTCATCCCTGTGTCCTACCAGATTAGATGCTGTCCTGAGGCTGTCCTGAGGCTGTGGTAGTTGACAGCCAATTCCATCATTAAAATGCAACTATGGCCATTTTCCCTTCCGAAGAGGGAGCATGTGTTTTGCCAAGCCCACTATAGATGGTACAACAGCCCCCTAAAGAGCTGTAAAAATAATTAAAAAGAAATCAATCAGTCCCACTGCCAGCCTGGGGAGAATGACAGCAAAGAGCTGTGTCCCCCTCCCCATTCCCAAAGCAGAGCCATGTGGATTTCAAGGCTTTGATGTAGCCTTTCCTCACTACTCTCAGCATTTGCTTGGCTCCCAGCTGTGTAGCCATCAGGCCTGGTGGCTCCAAAGTCCCCCTGGGCTTGTGGGCCTGGTGGAAGGCAATGGCTGAGGGTCTCTTTCTGGCCAAGACTGCTGGCAAAACTGTCATCCGTGCTCCAGCCTTGTCCAAATCCCTCGCTCCGTGCTGGACCAGCATGCGAGCAGTCCTGTGCCCCCTGTGTGTGGTGTGTTTGGTTACTGCAGAGTTCCTGACTCTGTAAATGCAACCAGCAGGTATGGAGAGCTGTGTGTAGAGGTCAGCAAGGCATTCCCACTGCAGAACAGTAATTTATTTAGGATTTTTATTTTAAAAACAAACCCAAACAAACCTTAAGTCTGAAAGCTGTGGGATGAGAACATATCAGATGATGTCCCTCAGTAAATTGTTACAAATACATGAGGAGCTCTTGACTCCACTCTAAAGAGAAGGGGAAGCACTTCCTATTGCCTTGTTTTCCTTTTCTTTTTTTTTAGGAAACTGCTGTTGTCGGTAAATTACATGCAGCAAGGAATTTATTAGTAATACCCAGTACAAGTGTCTCCTCTCTATCCTGTTCTCTATTGCTGCAGGAAGTAGGCTTTGAGATTGAGACAGAATAATTCCTACTGCATCCTAGTTAATTGTTCGAAATGAAAATGTTAGTTGAGGAAGGATGCAGGATTAGTAGTGCTGTTGTAAGGAAGGATGGCAAAGCTCATTTTAGGATGAAAACAATCTTCCCTCTCTATCTCAAATTAGGAACAATGAACATTATTTCTCTTTATACCAGATACAAATGAAGCATCATTCTATTATGAGAATAACAGATTTAAAGTATTTTATTGCTAGTTAAATCTAATTCATGGTACTCAATGCAGATTTCAAGGATCAGGGGATTTAGATTATCCTGCATTACCAGCTTTAGGCTGTCATTTCTTGGTGTGTTTAAGTGCCTGCTGTGTTTGAAAAGGCTTTGAGGACGAAGGTGCACATCCCTGTCCCTGCCCCAAGGGACCCGGTGTAGTTGTAGCCACCAGCTTATGCTGCCTCTCTTGGACCAGGGAACTTGCCAGAAAAGAGACAAGATTAGTTTTCAGCCCTCAGCAGGCCCCAGATTTTGCTCTCCAGATGGTCACACAAGCTCTGTACTGGCACAAGGGAAGGTCTGACCAGTTCCTTGAGGAGATCTCACCTTCGCTTCCAAAGGCTCCTGTGGATGTGGCTCCGTGCGTGTGCCTGGAGTCATAACTGCAATGGCAAAAGAGAGAGTTCTTCAAGTTGAGGAAGGGAACAGAACCAAATAAAGCTCCTTTGGGGTTTGTGGTTATTTAAATGCTTTTTAAAGACACCTTTCTCTGGCTCTGATCCCTGGGTAGAGGTGTTTCATCCTCCTGGCAAATAGGAGCAGCCTCTTCCCAGCCGGAGGGTTATTTGTGACTGCGGCTCTCAAAGGGATGGCAAGGGGGCAGAACATCCTGGAAAACTGCACAGAAAGGGAAAAGCAAAACTGCTATTTGTTCAGATGCAGACTTTCATGAGTGCTAGGAGTGATTGCTGCCTGTGTCTGTAGCAGCAGCCAAGACTGTTTTAGGTGTATTTTAGTCATGCCACAGCTGTGTCACTCACGATGCTGCAGTGCTGCACAGCTATTGACCGGTCTCTGCACCTCTGGGATCTCATGTCTAATTCAGGATTGACCAGAATGGATACAAATCCATCCTAATTGGCTAACTAAATTAATGAACTTTCCCTGCAACTGATTGCACAACGGCGCAGCGACCGTGTCACGCGCTGTGTGAGCACCGCAGCCAGGCAGGGCTGACACGTCCTGCTGCACTGTGTGACCAGAAAGTTCTCAAACACTTAGAGCTGGGTACCTCAAATGGAGGAGAAACTGCAAGGGGACACAGCTCTGACTGGGAACTTCATAACTGCACCTTGTGTATGGACAGGGTCAAAGTAACTAGTGGTTTTAGAAATGTAACTGCGAACCACATTCCAGCTTTTAGAAATAATTGAGGTGCAGCTCATGGATATGTTAATAAGTTATTACCTGATCAAGCTGGTGGGAATTATGCAGATGCAGTTTTGTCTTCCTAACTTTTTTTTTTTCCCCCAGAATACTGTGGGAATAGTTGTAATTTCCAGACCACATGTCCTTTTGGTGTATTAGCCAGTCTTTGGTTGTGATCACATATATAGGGAAGAAAAAGATGAACAGGACAAGATTATGGTGGTAGTTCCTGGGTATACCAAATCAACTGGCTAGCTGAGGATGTGCTGAACAAGAGGAGCTACCTTTAGCAGCCTTTCAATTAGTATTCCTACAGGGTTTTGTCCAATCCTGTTTTGTAAAAACATAAACCCTTAGCTCCTGGGGCATCCTGTAATAAAATTCCAGTGTTTAGTTAAGTCTTGTGAATGAAAGGTCTCCTTTGATTTGCATTTTTCTGCTGCCAGTCTTATTTGATGCCACCTGGCTGGTCAGTCTTCTAAGAGAGGAGGTGATTCCGTTTTCCCCTTTTCATTGCTCCTCATGGTGTTAGATCTCCTCCGTGTCCCACACTGGTTGTTCCTTTTCCAGATCTTTCATGTTTTACTGTAAAAGGACTTGTTTTGTCCTTTTGGCAATTCTTTTTGGTGCCCACTGTGCCTTTCCCAGTAATAACCTTTAGTATTACAGGGATGCAGTAAACTTACTAGTATGGAAGTGTTTTTATTGGCAAAGAGGTTCTGATCTCTGCTGCCATTAGAAGTCATAAGCAGTTCTATCTAAACAAAATTCTCAGCTGTAATGCCCACTGAATCAAGGAGTCCTTCCATCAGCTTTGGTCAGGAGTGCAAATGAAACCACACTGAAAGCATTTTGCAGGAAAACAACTCGAAGTGGAAGTGGCTGTAAACCAGAATTGGCCTTGGCTTATTTAAGCCATCACTTCTGAACAGTAAGAAATGCAAAAGCAGAGTTTAAACACTGCCAGAAGAGTGTATTTTCTGGGCTCTGCTGACAAGTGCCAGCAATCCAATGCTGTCTTAGGCAATAATCTGCATGGCTTTGTATGACACTGCCATGGAAACCCAACTGTGCCACAGCCTCCTCTTCCCTCTTCATGGAATGAACCAGATTGTGGAACTGACCCCAGTGTGAATATTACTTTTTAATTGATGAGGAGAGGTGGTGTCTGCTCCTCCTCAAGTGTTCTCATAGCCACAGAAGACATTCTGCTACAAGTACACTGTTATTTCATTGGAAAAGCTGCTCCTTGGGGCTGGATGGCTGCTGCTCTCCCAGAACCAGCTCAGGGTCAGGCAAGCACCAGTTCAGGCACAAGGAAAGTGATGGAATGGGAGCTGGACGGCTGCTGCTCTCCCAGAACCAGCTCACTTCAGGGTCAGGCAAGCACCAGTTCAGGCACAAGGAAAGTGATTAGCTGGGAGCTGGACACTGGAACCATTCCTGGGGTTTGCTGTGTTGTCTTACAGAGCACATCTCCAGGAGCACAGCAATGGTTCTACTGATGTTGAGGTTGCCCAAATCCCTTTAAAACATTGCTAATGTGATCACTGTAATTCCTACAATGAAAAGCAGAAGTAGGGGGCTTTCTCTTTTCTATTTAAATGATGTTGTCTGTGTACGGCTGTTCAAAATGTAGTCTTGTAGCAAGTTAGCTCCTGCTCCATGTAAATTTGCTGGACATCCAGAGATATAAAACAGTACAGTAGAGTTCTGACTTTTCCACTGTACACTTAGGTAAAAAATTTTGAAGTACAGCAGGATGGAATTGAACCTCAGATGTATAAAAGGGTTGTGAATTGATAACTGTGAGTAACTATCTCCTGATGACTTCAGCAGTAAGGAAGATACGAATGGCTGAATCTTTAAGGGCAGCTTCAATGGACATAATATAGGCAATTAATAAAAAAGCAGTTAATATTTTGAGTGCTGGGTTCCTGGATATTCTTATCTCATTTTCTGTTTCCAAGGAGTGGATTTCCCAGCAATTCCCACTGAAGCAATTATTCTTGTTAGTTAAGGTGAACAAAGCAAGCTTCAGGATATCCTTTGCTGGGAATATAGAGACTAACCCTTGGAAGAATCTGGTTTCTGCAGTGAGGAAAAGGGGAGGAATTATCAGTACTGAACTCTTCCAGGCACTGCTTCTTGTGTTTTATTGAGTGAATCGTGAACTCGCCAGGCAAGCTCTGTTCAGGCCTTGTCTGGCTTCATCAGTGGTGTTTTTGTAAGCAGGTTCTGACCCTGTCTCAGCAAATGGAACTGAGTGGTATTGTACAACAGCCTCCTTCTCTCTGTAAATATGTGTGTTTGCTGTGTGTGCACATACTCATCCTAAACATGTTGTTTACATTTTGTATCAGTTTGTGCTAAGGAAAAAAATGGCACCTCATGGTGCAATGTGCTCCCTGTGGAGAAGACAAGATTGGAACTTGAATACTGATGAGTGGCATCTGCAGAGAGGGAAACACGATCTAGAGTGTCCTGTGAAACAGAAACACACACTGGAAAACATAGACTGTGTGAGTAGTTAGGGCCACACCTTTAAAACACTTATTCTCCTCTCTTTCCAACTTTTGACCCATTCCCACCTTGTCACTCAGCCCAGAGCACTGAGTCCCATGTCCAGTTGATCCCTGAACATCTACAGGGATGGGGACTTCTCCACCTCCCTGAGAAGCCCCTTACAATGCCTGACCACCCCTTCAGTGAAGAAATTCCTCCTGAAGTCCAGCCTGAGTCTTCCCTGGCACAGCTTGGAGCTGTTTCTTCATGTCCTGTCCCTGTTCCCTGGGAGCAGAGCCCGACCCCCCTGGCTGTCCCCTCCTGTCAGGGAGTTGTGCAGAGCCACAAGGTCCCCCCTGAGCCTCCTTTTCTCCAGGCTGAGCCCCCCCAGCTCCCTCAGCTGCTTCTTACCATCTTTGTCCTCCAGACCCTTTCCCAGCTCTGCTGCCCTTCCCTGGGCAGGCTCCAGCCCCTCAATGTTGTTCTTGCAGGGAGGGGCCCAGAACTGGATGCAGCACTCAAGGTGTGGCCTCACCCGTGCCCAGTACAGGGGGACAATGTCCCTGGTCCTGCTGGCCATGCTTTTCCTGACAGGATGCCATTGGCCTCTTGGCCACCTGGACACACCTGGGCCCATGTTCAGCCTGTGTTGACCAGCACATCCAGATCCTTTCCCACTGGGCAGCTTTCTAGCCACTGTGTCCCCAGCCTGTGGCACTGCCTTGGGTTGTGACTGAAGTGCAGGACTTTTCACTTTGCCTTATTGGACCTCAGCTTGCTGAGGACACAAGGACAAGGACACAATGTGGCATTTGTAAAATTCTCCATTTTGTCCTGTGGTCTGTTCTGGCAGAATGTTTCAGACCACATCCAACCCAAACCTTCATATACCTTACTCCAATTGATTTGGTGTGTTCTCAAGCTTTTTTTTTTTTTTTCTTTTCTTAAATGCTCCTGTGTTTGACATTGTCAGTGTGTGACAGCTTTGCGTGACATATGGGACTGATGGTGTTTCAAAGCTCCTCACACTTGTCAGAAACTTCTCGTCTGCACGAGTCTGGAACCCGGTGATCTGGTGTTTTGCACCCGGCAAAGGCAGTAACACAATCCATCTGTTGGCTGTTGAATTAGCAATGAAGTAAAACAAAGCCCGTGTGCAGAGTGATGTAACAGAGTGCTTATAGCAAAGTTTGTGACAGGGATGGTTTTCAGGGTGATATTTTCTAAAATCAATTGTGTTGTATTAATTCATCCTCCTTCAAAGGATGAATGTTTTAAATGACGTTGCTGAGGTTCCTGGGGCCTTGGACTGCCCCACCACTGGGTGTCAATTTTACCTTGGTCATGTCATACAATCAGTAAGGTTGAAGATGTCTAAGATCATCAGGTCCAGCCATTAATCCAGCACTGCCAACTCCACCACTAATCCATGCCCCTCAATGCCACAACTACAGAGTTTTTGAACACTTCCAGGGATGGTGATTCCACTGCTGCCCTGGGCAACTTGTTCCAATGCTTGACCATCACCACATTGTGCCTGAAGTGTGGCACAGTTCAGGTTCAATGGTTAAGTAGCATGAAAGGAGCTTTGTTCTTTCTTGGCTTGAATGGTGCATTAAGAAAAAAATCGCTTTAACTTGTGGTTGTAGACCTTCAGAAATCCCTCCAACATAAAGATGATCCTATAAACAGGACACTGCTGAAGCTGGAAGACCTGTGTGGGTTCCAGAGGTCAGTAGTTCATCATGGGCAGGTCACTTTCCTGTGTCTTAATTTCCTTAGCCCTAAGTAGAAATTAATGTTTAACTTACTTTCTAAATTGTCCCATGCCTCACTGTGATTAAATGTGCTGTGTTGTATGTGCTGAGTGGTATTATTATAGCATAAAACTATGGAGAAAATTAAAATTAAAAGAGGGAGGCATTGCAAAAACATGCCTTTGGAATAGAGGAGCTGGTTGGGCTGTTGGAGAGTCTATTCAGCATTGCAGGTAGATGGTAACTGGTGTCACAAGCAGCTGGAGAAACACGTGCACTCATGACTGAAAGTCCCTGGGGTAGAAGTGGCTCGACCAAATCCCAGGGTTGCACTTGTACACGCCCATAAATTATCCCACCCAGGGCAAGCTGCCTGTTTAGGTGTTCTCATTGTTTGGAAATTTGTTGTCGAGAAGATGTTATCAACCTCTCAGCACACAGTTCTCAGCAGTGTCTCAGTGGATGCCAGTCCCTTGAGGCAGAGGCTGTCTGGGTTTGCCTTCCACAGAGCCAAGCTCCCTGTCAGCACTCAATTAGATGTGTGCACACGATTTGTGCTGACTCAAAGCTCAAAGATACCCACTAGGGGTTTTTTGTTGAGCATCCTTGTGTAGAGAAAGGTATTTTCACCTGGCCCTGAACCTTTCTAGCATTATTCCTGATAGGAAAAATTAAGCCCTGTGTGCTTAAAGTCAAAACCAAAAGAAGGGACCTTTTTTTCAGAGGTGCCTGTGATCTGCTTGACCTTCCAGGAACTGAGGAATGGCAGCCTCTGTGTGTGCCTCTGTCACTGTCTCTTTTTCTTCTTGAGTCCACTCTGTGCATGACCTGCTGGCAGGAGAAGCCCCTCTCTGAGATTATCTCTGGGCTGATAAGTCCACTAAACCAAAGTCCGCTAAAGAAAAGAGCAAGTGAGATGGAGGCAAGTGTCTTTGGAATCTCAGGGTGGAGAGCTGTCAGGTCAGAGCCTTTTTAGGGAACAGCTGTAGAGTCAAGCTGGTAAATTTTTGTTTGGAGAGAAAGTAGAGAAAAATAAGAGTGATGATGTCTAGTTCCAGGAGGGAGGAGCTTTTTGTGACTTAAATGTAAAGTCTACAGTTCCTTCCTCTTCTCTCATCTCCTTTACTTCCACTGTTGGGGGATTTACTTTTCCCCTGGGTACACAGGCAGCTCTTGAGAGGGGAGGGTGGGGTCTGAACAGCAGCTCCCGGCCATAATCCTGAAACAGGACTGAAGCTGCAGTACATGCAGCAACAACAGAGACTTGGGAGGATGATTTCCTTGTCTGGTGGGTGTTTGGGTGGGACGTGTAAGACTTTATATGCTGCACATTGTTGTAATTCCAGCCATGCACAGAAAAAGCTGGGCAGTGCTGGCTGAGAAAGTGCTCGTGCACCTGTACAGGGTGGGACAGGCATCCAGAGGCAGAAATAGACACCAAGCCATCCTGTTTGGGCAATTACACTCTTCCTGCCTTCTCACCACAGTCGGCATTTCAGCGGCTAAGCCACAAAGGGAGGAATAAAGACAAATGGTTTCTCCTTTTGAAAACACCTGTACTTAAAAGAACCTCCCTCCTTGATGGCATTCACTATGGGTCTGTTTATTCATCCTTTGCTCATATGATAATTTACTCCTGCAGAAATGTATCTCTGCTCCACCCTGTGCTGGTACTGAGCCACTTTTGCTGGCACTGCTGGAGATCATTTACCAGGAGAAATTACACATCCATAATGGGACTGCCAGAGCTATACCTGCCCACAGCTCCCAATGCCATCACTGCCTTCACAGTAGCTCATCTTAAATCCCAGTGGGTTTCTAACTCTGCCCTGACTTGCACACTGCATCCCTTCAAGAGCTGGTAATATTCTCAGACGTCTCTAAGTGAAAATGGGAAGAGGAGCTGTTGATTGGGAAGAGGAAAATGCAATGTCAAGCTCAGTCCCACTGCCACCCTAATAGAAAAGATTTGTGGCTGTGGTTGAGCTGAAGCAGCAGCTGTTGTGGTGTCAGTTCAATTTTATTAATATGGGAGAGGGTGAGTGCAAGGAACAGAAAATGCTGTGGAAGAAGGGAGAGAAGCCAGAGAGGAAGAGGCTGGCACAAGTGCCAGGCTCCTTTACTGGAATGCCACCCTCTGCCTTATGCTCAGCCCTCTTGCCTACAAATTAAACATGTTTCTGCTGCCCCTCTCTCCAACTGAACGTGCTGCAGTGTCTTCTGGATGAGGTCTCTCCTTTGTGGTGTTTAGGTGTCACAGAACCTCAGCTCCTGTTCTAAGGTGGCTCAGGTTTCCATCCTACCTGGGAACGTGCACAGCTTTTGTTCACCTCTGTTCTGCCAGCCCAGACTGGGGTTCAGGAGTCTCGGCTGTCACTGGCAGGAGTAATTGCAAAAATTGATTCATGGGAAATGCCTGTAACAGGCAAATCCTTTTGACAGACCACACAGCCATCATACTCTGCATTTATTTGAGTCAATCAATGCTCTGATGCATATTTGGGTCATAAATACTCTGATATAAATTGCATTTATTCTTGTGACAGCTGTGTTTCATTACCTGTTATTTATTTGGCTCTGTTGTCCTTTCGTTTTACACCTTGTGGAGCTGTCAAGTCAGCTGCTTACCACTGACAAAGCTCACAGCTCAGAGTCTTCCAAAAATAAATCCCCCAAAGGGATTTGAGCAGCAGAAGGATGTATGTTGTTGGAAAGTCATTGAACAATCTTTTTTTGTTGTTGTTTGTTTTATTTGAAAGAGGAACTTTGTGCATTTTTCCCAAATTCCAGAATTAGACTTTTCATTTATGATCCAGAGGTCATTGAAGCTAATAATCCCACTGATTAATATGAGTTTTGGATCACACCCTGCATGTCTCAAAGTTGAATTAACCATGTTATTTGATATTTGAAATGGTGGGATGCTTACTTGGATGTTTCTAATTTTCCCTTGGAGACATTTTCAGTTTTGTGTCTTTCTACATCGTAAAAATGGCAGAATATGGGATTCTGAAATGAATGAATTGTAGTGTCCTTCCAAGAGAAAGATCAAATTGCAGTGGTCACACTGGTCTGGACGAGTCACAGCCATTTTCTGCTTCTCATTCCCAATGAACAGCCAATGAACACCTTCGTGCCAGGTTGTTGCACCAGCTCTGCAAGGTGCCAAGCCCTTGGTGTTAATTCAGGAAAGCACTTAATCATGGAATTGATGACTCTAAAGTGCCTAATATAAGCATGTGCTTAAGTGCCTTGTTGGAGTGGGGCCAGTGCAGATGTGCCCTTGCTGAGCAGAGATTTGTGAGCCATGCTGTTCTTGTTTCTCTGTAAAGCAGAGATGAGAACACTGCTCGTAGTTTTATTCGTGGGTTTTGTTTGCACAAGGATTTGGGGATGGATGCAGGGACTGAGTTCTCTCAGTAGGGCTTATGTGTGAGCTAAACAGCAAAACTGTTCATAGCATTACTGCTGAAGTATTGTGATGGGCTGCATGTGCTGCATTTCAGGCCTTAACATTTCTCTATTATCTTGATTTATTTTACTCTAAATGTAAAAAGAGTAACCCTGTAATTTAGTTCAAATATCCGTGCAAAATACATACACACTCATGTGGGTCACAAAACACAGATGCAAATGGATATGTATGATTTATAAAGCAGCTTTGACATTTTAATATACTAAAAAAAGACATTTAGTCATAGTTCAGCATTCTGCACATTTTTGTACTATCGTATATCATCATCCATGAAAAATTCATTATTTTCACCATTTTAATTTTATATGCACATTCCACCCAAAAGGGGTGTCCTCTGCTCTTGTCTGTTTTCTTTTTCTTTTTCTTTTTTTTTACCTATTCTATCCCCCTCCCCAATTTTATACAATGAAAAGTAGACAGCTGGGGTTAGGCTATGCCAAAAGCACACAGTGGCCTCCAAGAAAGCAAATGAGTGTCAGGGCTGTGTGACTAAAGGGAGACCTCTAGGTATTCTGGTGTTCCACTCAAATCCTTCTGGATTTGCTGAATCCAAGACAGCCAGTTATAGTCAGAGTTCATACCACACACCAATAGAATCCATGTAATTGCCCTTATCCAATTCTCTAACGGGGACAGACAAAAGCCAGGTATAAATCAGGTTAAAACATGGCAATTTCTGCCAAAATCCAAATGAATCAGGAACATGGTGTGAATGCCCCATTTGAGGTGTTCTCAGGGGGTTCACAGGCCAGGTTATTTTGAGATGGGCAGAGGAGTGGACTCTGAATTGAGGTGATTTTGCAGAAGTTACTCTGCCAAGAGCCTCATTCCTACATGACAGAAGGTCTTAGGTTAATGCTTTGGGGGTTTTAGAGGGAACAACGGATGCACTTGGAGGCTTTCAGGTGAGGACAATCCTGGCCTGCTTGGACTTGGTAGGTTAAAGCTCCTTGTTCTAGTGAAGTTGTTGCTCAGTGACAGGTTTAAATACAAGTGTAATAATGGTGAAAGGACCTAGTGAGGAGACAGGGCTGGTGCCAGTGGGATTATAGTGGTGTTTACTTTCATAATTTCTTTAAAATAGGAAGGATGAAAACCTTCAGCTTCTGTGGCCCATTTCTCTCAGGTCTCTGCTGCAAGAGCCAACAAGGAGCCCTTGGTTTGTTTTCTGTTTGCTGGAAACTCCTTCCAACCTCCACTTCACCTTCTCAGTAACATTTAAGCAGAAGCTCTAATTTATTCTGTCCTGGTTTTGCCCATTCCCAGATGTGAGCTCAGCTGACTACGAGGGGCTGGTGCTTTCAAGTAATATGAGTTCATTGGTCTGAAGTTTCTCTGGGAATGAAAAATCTGTTTGATTAAGGAAACACTGACTTCAGAAAGCCTATTGGCCTGCACAACTCTGCAAGGCAGGGCTGCAGAATGTCTAATTATTTGGAACTGTTCTCTAGAGCATTTGGCTTGCAGAAAATTAGTCTTCCTGTTCTTGGTCTGATGTTTATTAAACATTTCTTTCCTTTTCCTCTCCTTTGCAGTTTTTATCTGTAGTTTCATGGTCGCAGCACCGATCTTTGGTTACCTTGGTGACCGGTTCAACAGAAAGATCATCCTCAGCTGTGGGATCTTCTTTTGGTCAGCTGTCACTTTTTCAAGCTCCTTCATCACTGAACAGGTAAGATCTTTGCAAAGACACTTTGCAGACTGTCCTGAAAAGATGGACAATATATTCCTAAATAACTCCCCATCCCGGTGTGCTCAAGGGGAACTTATCCCTCTCTTGTGTATTTAACATTTAGCATGTTGTATTGTCTGACCTTTTGTGGGAGAAGAGTGCTCTGTGTAACTGTGTTTGCTTGACTGTGAGAGCTGTCACCCTTTGATCGTGCATATTCATAAAAAGTAACAGATGAAGCATATCTAAGCAAGAGTTTCTGTTGACATAAGGGCTTTGTTTTGAGGGAGATCCTAAAGAAGCTTTAAAAGGCTTTACAAAAGTCTTGGGAAAATGAATCCATGGCTACACAGTGGTTCTCTTGTCTTCTGATATGTAACTGAAGCCGTTGGATTTTGTTGGGAAGTCTGCTCGTGGTATGTGCAATAACAAAATGCATCCAGCAGCAGTTTTACAGATGCGCTTTGGTTTCTGTCCACCAAGGCAGAGAAAGTGGATGATAACATGGAGATCAGGCACAATTTCAGCTCCTTTAACACTTGTTGATGGATTTGTCTGGGGAAACTGGTGACGGAGTTGTCAGGCTCCCTTAATTTTGTCAAGCTTTGCATTCCTCCCCTGCTCCCAGGACTGCTGCAGTGCTCCATTCTGAGGACTCCTCACTGCATTAATTTTCTTGTCTGTCAGAGGCATTTGGAGGAAGGAATGATCTGGCAGTTTCTGGGGGAAATATTCTCTTGTTTAAATGATATTATAGTGGAGATTTAATTGCTGCAGGTGGCAACATTTTCTGGAGAGACAAATCACATCTCCTGGCATCATCAGCCTGATTTCCCCAAGGGAGGCAGGGGCATTCCTCATCCCTTCTGTCCAGCTGCGTTCCAGAGGTTGCAGCATTGTGGTCATGCCTAAAGAATGACAACCAGGGACTAAATCTCTCCACCCTTTTCCATCCTGCCCACCCACATGCTCTTCAGTTTTTTAAAAAAGAGAGTTTCCACTTAAAGCAGGCAGTGGCACTGTCAGTCTGGCTTTCAGCAGGATTGGTTGTTGCTGCAATTCTAAAGCAAAATGCATATGGCCAAATGTGGAAGCCTTTAATTCAGTAAATTGTTCTGGGTTACCCATGGCCAGGAAGCACCTTTTCCAGAGAAAGAATGTCTCTCATCTAAAATAAAGAAGGATTTTTTTGTTTTCTCTTTAATTTTTTTCTTTAAATGTTTCTCATAACATTCTGCAAAAGCAGCTTTGATCAGAGCCCAAATAGGGAAGCATTTTAGAGAGACCCTATGACCTTCTTATAAACACTTCTTGTGTTACAGACATATATTTATGCTCAGGTTCTCACTGATCTCCCTGCAGTCTACTGGGTCCCACAGCTGGGAGTAGGGGAACACTGGAACTGGACTGATGTTTTCAGAGTGGAATTTCAGTTTGAGGATTTGGGGCTTACTAGCTGAAGTAGTTCAGGGATTAATATATATGGTTATTTGTACACAGGGGCTCAGAGTGGCAGTAGCATATCTTTGGAATCCAAACCCCAATGTTTTGGAAGTCATAAGAGAGACAAGATCAAAATAGCCAGACCTGTGTTAAGTCATCCTGGATATGCATCTGTACTAACTCTGGACCCCAAAGACCATCTTGACAAAAACCACCCTAATACTTAGGAAAATCCCCTGTCCTGATTTCCCTGCGATCCTCAACTCCACTAGAAGACTTCGCTGTTAATCCAGAGTTCTCATGCCCAGCTCCTGTTACTGACTCCAGGAGATAATGGAAAATGTTGCAGCTGCTGTGAGGATGTTCTCTACCCAGTGGCTGCAGCAGCTGAGCAAGGTCCAAAGAATAATCCAGCTTCCCATGTTATCCCTCCCACTTTGGTGTCCACGTTGGAGGCCTGATCTCTAATTGTTAAGACATGCCACACTGAACAAGGTGAATTCCTGACATGCTAAAAGGGTCAGAGAAGAGGGTTTTTTTCTTTTCATGTTGGCATTTTTCCTGATCTTTGTTGTCTAGGATTCATTTGAGGAATAAAATGTTGCCTTTTCTCTCAACATTTTTTTTCCTTTTAAGACAGTACATGTATTTGCTGGAAAGGAGGACAGGGGGCTGAAATATCAAAAGACCTTTGCTGGCACAAATAAAAGCAGTGTAAAACTACTTTGAGTAGAGAAGTTCTCACATCCAAGTTGACATGAGGGCACAGGGCTGGAAGGAGCAAGCTGACACAGGCTGAACCCATTTGAGAACTCCTTTATGTGGCAGCACCAAAAATCCTGAATTAGGTGAGAAACAGTAGCCATTCGGGAGGAATAGCAGACTGCCTTCAGGGATTGCCTTTCTTCAAATTTTGAGGGTTCCTCATGCATCCTGTCACTGTGTAATTAAATAGAATGCACAGCCACACAGCTCAAATTTGGAGTGCAAATGGGAAGAGACAGCTTAACAAAGGCTGAAGGCAGCTACAGAGCTGGTGAACTTTGAGGCACCCAGTTTGTAAAGCTCTTTGGTAGTGTGTCAGTTCCTGGCTAAAATTTGAACATCTAAAGGAAGCCATGAAAAATGGTGTTGTTTGAGTCAATGACTAGGTTATAGTGCAAACAAATTTACAGAAGAAGACATGTTCATTCTTATTTGTCCTACTGTCTTCCCACAACTTCATCTGCTGAGCATGATGCCCTGTGGCCTGGGATATCCCTGGGGTCACTTGGAGTCAGCTGTGTCTCTCCAATTCCTTGTGTCCCCCAGCCCTTCACTGGGGGGTGAGGAGCACAAAAGACCTTGACTCTGTATGAGTTGCTCAGCAGTAATGAAAACATCCCTGTGTTATCAGCTCTGTTCTCAGCACAAATCTAAAACTTGCTCCCTTACCAGCTACTGGGAAGAAAATTAACTCTGTCCCAGCCAAAACCAGCACAAAAGGATTGGAGTACAGTAAATAGCTCATCTAAGATACTGTCCAAATGCCATTTTGTTCTGCTTAGGTTAAAAAACTGACTGAAAATCAGCAGATAAATCAGGAACTGGATACACGTGCCGTGCAGACAGTTGCTAGAGAGCTCTGCCTTTTTTTAATATCATTAGTTATTTATTATCAAGTATCTCTGGGTTCCTAACATGGAATAATGACTGTCGAATGAAGAATTAATCTCTTATCTGCTGGTAGCTACTAAATAGGTAGATAATAGGCTCTAACAATGGAAAAGAAAATCAGGCCAGAATCTGGGGGTAGTTGCAGTGCATATAGGGGGTGATGGAAAACAGCAGTGCATGAATTCCACACATAGCAAAATAGAAACAGGACAACTCATGCTTAAAAGTTTGGTTCATGAGATCTTAAATGAATTTTGAAACAAATCATAGTAAGAAACCAAACAAATACTGTAGCACTGAGTGATTACATAAATACACCTGTTTCCATGGATAAAAATAGCTAATGATAAATTTAACTAAAATCATCAGAAGTAGTAAGACTGAGATAATATTGATAAGCTCACTTTTTAATATGGCTTGATAATTTATGTTAGTACAGAATTTCTCTGTAGAAAGATAAGACACGAGGCCTCCTCTGCTTTGGTACTTGCACATTTCTGCTCCATAACACGGTTTAGCATTTCCTAAAATAAGAGTTCTATTAAGAAATCATTAACAAACTTGTTCAATAATCCAGAATTAGGTAAAGTTGGTACATATTTAGACATATCTCCAGATTAACTCCATTTATAGGAGCTTCAATAAATAATGTATGTGTCCTAACTTTTATTTCCTATGTACAAAATCTTGCTTAGAGATTTTCACCCTATAAGCCTTACTTTAAATCAGTTCTGCACCTACCAGCACAACTTTTGGCACTTTCACCTGCAAAACCCTTTCTGGTGTTGTTTTTTGGCTTTTGCCAAGCATTTAGGGAAAACACTTTCTGGTTGTTGGTTCATGAACTGTAATAAATCAACAAAAAATCAGTAGGCTACTGTGTGGTATAGAATCATATCCCAAAGTAATGAACCAAGTGCACAATCTTCATGGAGTTTCTTTACCCACAGAAAGAGTTTCAAACCACACAAAAAGATACAGATATGTTTGTCTTCCTCTGTATCAATATAAACTCTGATTTAATAAGTAACCAGTTTATTTCCCTAGGTAGCATTTTCATGAGCACAGTGCCTGATTGCATGTGGTGGCTGATCACCTTGGGGTGGTTCATATTCCAAGGTGTTGTTGGAAAGGGTCTGTAATCCCAATTGCACCATTTCTCTCTTTCTGAACAGCTTCATGTGAAACAACCTGGCCATCAGGAGTGATCATGCCACATGCTGAGAGTTTGTTTCTGGCTGCTTGGACATCCATGTCTATTAGTCATGATAAGTGTTCTCAGGTGGCTCTCAGGTGAACCCTGGGGTTTGGTGCTTCCTGCCATCCCAGCACAACCCTCTGGGACATCAGGAGCCCTCTCCCTCGTGGGCAGACACCACTGTCTTAAAGCAAGAAGGAGCTCAGAGGTGAAAATTTGCAGGCTGTTCTCTAGTCTTCTAAAATACTGCTATGTCCATGTAAATATCTTGAATAAAGCATATTTCTGTGTAAAAGGCGTGCTGGCCTACAAATGAGCAAAGGCTTCTGCTCCACCAGGCTGGGAGACCAAGAGTAACTCATGGGCAGCCAGAGCAGGCTGTGGTAGTGTGGGCTGGCTGGGAGACACCAGAGCTGCACATGCTAGAAAGCTGGGAAATGGAAAAGCAAAGAATTAACAAGGTAAACCAGGATGTGCTTTTGAATTCTCCAGTTCTTGGTAAATATTTCTGTTCAGATTTCGATATAGCTATCATGGTAAAACCTTCTTGCTCCCACTGCAATTTACCTCTGGATAGGTATTTCTCCTAGTGTTGTTTTGTTTTCCTTTTATTTTGATTTATCTCTGGAAGAGGAAGCAAATTGGCCGTGGTGGAGTTCCACTTATTCTGCAGTGCTTGCTCAAGTCCTGTCTTTCAGACTTGACAGATGTATTTTTATTTCCAAAGCTTGTCTTTCAAGGAGTTTCTAAAAGAGAAGCAACAAAATGTGTGCAGTATGGAACAAATGGTTAGCTGGGTTAATTTAAAAAAATATAAACATAATCCAACTACCCCTACACATGATGATTCACTAGGGGGGAAAAAAAAGCCTGTAGTCTTAATTGCTCCAGCAGAAGTTATAATATAAAACATACAGCTCCTGTGCCCATGGTTCCACAGTGCAAGACAAATACACAGCTTGAAAAACATAAACAAACAAAACTAAAATCCCCAAGCCATCATTTTATATGTAAGAAGGAGACTGGGTGTTGTCTTTGAAGTCACCATGGAATGTTTACATCCTCCTGTTCCGGCCTATTATTTTGGAGCAGAACTCTCTTGTAGAAAAAAGGCAAAAGGGATTCTCCCAGCAACTTTGGGAAGTCAGCTGCATGTGCAGAGTCCCTCCCCTCAGAGGCAGTTCCTGGCAGGCCCTGTGGCTGTCACAGCAGTGGTGCTGGATCTAACTGAAGAGGTTCATGGCCAGAGCTCTTGGCTGGCTCTGCTGTGTTGTGCCAGCTTTGATGTGGCACAGGAGCCCTGCAGACGAGCACGTGCTGTTGACATTTGGATTTCTGCACACTTGCCCTTTGCTAGACTGCTCAGGAAAAATATCACCTAGTGTGGAGTCTCTTATCAGAGGGAGGTCAGGTGGGTGCTGGTGCTCTCTGTGTGGGTGCTGTCAGCTCCCAAATCCCTCTGAGCTGCAGTTCTGGCCCTTTGTGCTGCCCTAGTGCCCCCTGCACCACAAGATACCCGTGGCCTCCTGCTCTGCCTCTGCTCCCTGAAGTGAGATGTGGCAATCTGTGCATCTCCTCTTCTTGCAGCTCTCAGAGCTCCCTCCTCCCCACGGTGGAGCTGCTGTGCCAGGGACACTGGGGTCAGTGGGTGCCAGGTGAAGGAGGTGCTGTGCTGGGCTTAGGTGGCTCAGAAGGCCCAGTGAGAGAGGGAAAGGATAAGGCCTCTCATCTCTGCTTTACACTGCAGAGTGGAATTCTACATGGACTGATTCTGCCTCACTGTCCCTCTCTTGTACGTCTGAAAGGAGGTGATTTAAAGAGAGGTAGTTCCCACAGCCCCTTTTGGAATTAGAGAATTGTTAAGGCTGGAAAAGACCTCTGAGATCATCGAGTCCAGCCATTAACCCAGCATCACCACCATGTGGAAATTGAAAAGCACCATTTCTTTGACCCCTCATCAGTAAGAAGGCACCTGCTGTTCCTTCCAAGTGCTGTTCCCACTGCTCTTGGAAATTTTACTATCTCACATCTTTTCATATGGATTATATGAGGTGTACTGTAGGAAAAAATACACTATTGCTTATTCTTTTAATAATGGAGCATTGACTGAGCTGGCCTTAAGGTTTTCTGGGTATCTGTCAAGTCTGCTATCCTCTTCAGCACAGCTGATTTCAAAAACCGTATGGGAAACTGTTTTTCTGTATGAACATCTTCTCTTGCACAGACAAGTGCAATGATTTGAACTCTTGAATCTTGTGTCCTCACTGTTCCCTCACATTTTGCTAACCAAGGACGGAAGCATTGGGAAAAGATTTATATAAATGAAATAGTTGTAGAGTGCACAATTACTGCCATGTGTTTGTCTCCTGGTCATTTTATGTTCCTACCTTGTCCCTTTGTACCTGTCACTCTTCCAAGGGAAACTATAAATGAAAACCAGATTAAGGTGTTCTCAGAGCATCAAACCCAGAAAAGCCAATCTATGAGAGAAGGCAGCTTTTCAAAGGTGTTATCAGAAATTGAAGTGTATTTTCTGCTCAGTGTTGGGGATTTTCCATCCAGTATCTGTGTCCGTGTATCTGTGAAGCATTTGGGAAGAGTTCTTGAAAACACAGCTGGTGATGGCTGCCAGGAGAGACACACAGCACAGTTCCAAAGCTTACTCAGAAAGTTTATTCCTGTGATGAGAAAAATGAACTTGAACTAACTATCATAAGGACTATCTCTACCACACATTGCATTTCCCATCTGCTGAGCATCTGGAACAGGAATGGTTTTCTCTCCCTTCTGGGACCTGGGAGCAATCAAGATGCACCCCCCACGTCCCACCTTCCCCAGGTGGGGTCAGTCTGGCACCATGTCATATTCAAATCTCTCAAATCACCCCAGCCATGTGCAGCTATGTGTCCATAAATGTGCCTCCTGCGCCCTGCCACTTCCCTTTAGGTCATGATTTGGTCTGAAATCACACAATGCCTGAATCAAATGCTGTGGATGCTGAAAGAAGAGATGTTTCCATAGCTTAGCATCAGAACTCACCTGCATTCCCATGTACTGCTGCAGAGGCTGTGATTCCAGTTCAGTGGAATGAGGGCAGTTACTTGCACTGAAATGTCAGACCTGTCCTCAGAGCTCAGGCATTTTCTAGAGCAGGTGGACAGAGGTTTGTGCTGGGAGAGCATCCAGAAACAGGCTCAAAGCTCAATGCCCATTTGCACAGGGTGTCAGCAAGGGGCCCCTGTAATTGCCTGCCCTGTTTCAGAGCACTGTTGGTTATCTGGGTTACTGGAAGATGTTGAAACCCTTATCACAGGGTCTGTGATTGTGGTTCTGATTCAGCTCCTTCTTTGGAAGTCTGTGGGAACCTTTTGTGTATCTGTGACAATTGAGTCAGACCCTACATCAACACACATTTGGTGCTGTTTCATTGGATCGTGGAAATGCTCAGAGACAACAGCATGGTGCCTGAAAGATTTTTGCAGGCCAAAGACCTTTACAGGTTTGTCCCATTTTGTTGCAGAAAGCTGAATGTGTAGTCTCTCGGTTGACGAGTGGGAAAGTTAATCTGCTGTGTCAGTTAATGGATGGTGTGGAAGCAATGCCTGCCTGTAACATTCCACCTGTCCTGCTTTTGTTGTGCCTGAGCAGGAAATCTCACCTGGCCCAGTTATTTGCTGAGGAGGCAGAGGGAAGAAGGCATGTTTGTTTTATTTCCAGGCTGTGTGTGTCTTAGAAACATTCCTTCTTCTTTTGTTGTCTATTGAAATGTATATTCTGCTTGTCATGCTGCAGCAGAGGCCTAACCCCAGGGCATGCTGATGGAACACAAATAAGGTCTTATTTCTTAACTCTGTGTAAGTGGAAGTCTCTATAATGCTTTAGCATTATGTTTTATAAATAATTATGACTATATGAAGCTCAGCCTTGTTCAAAACATTGGAGGAATGGAAGAAAGGGAAAATGCTCCTTAAATAGACGGGTTTAATCAGTTGGTGTGAAAAAAAAATAAAGAAAAAATAAAGTAGTAGTGCTGAATGTAAATTTCCAAGGAAACGTTAAAATATAAAGGAATTGTAACATTTCCCATCAGCCTAACAGGATCCTTGCAGTTGTGCTGTGGCTGAGGGACACAAGTCATCCCTGGTGTGGGGTCCATGGGTGCGTGCTGGGCTTCCTTAGGGGGACGTGTGGCTTGGTCAAACGAGTTCAGAAGGCAAAGCAAGTCACTGCTGCAGTGCCTGGGTGGTCCTGTTATTCTGGGAATTAGCTTCCCAGCTAGCTTGTATTGAGGGTACAAAGAGGGTGCCAAGTTAGTGGTGTAGAACGTGTTCCTTCCTGATCCACTGCGATGGTCAGGTATGGCTCTGGAGACATGACAGCATTTTGAAGGCTGTAAACTGATGTGTGGTTAGCATGGATATACATGAGGCAGCTTAAGGATGTGTTCCTGAAGCTAATGCCTTGGGAGGAAGCACAATGCTTTAGCAGAGTTTGGTTAATGATGCCTCACAAAGAAAATCCATTCATCCCAGGTTTAGGCTCATTAGGAGGCCTGGAAACAAATCTAAACTTTCTATGAGCAGGGTGATTCTTGAAGGTTGTACATATTGTCCTGAAAAACAGGATGCAGGAGAGAGAGAATGTGTTCAGGCTCTGGCTTCTGTTCAGATGCAAAAGTCTGGATTTGAGGCTTTCTTTGGTTGAGCTCCTGGTTGGCTGCTGATCCAAATGCATCAGTCACTCCTTGGGAAGTGTAAGTGCTCCCTCCGTGGCCTCGCAGTCTTCAGCCTCCTGGGTTGTGCATAAAGGCTGGGAAAAGGACCGTTATGTTCTAAGTCATGTGCAAGTAGTGGGAAGAAGGGAAATGTCTTACAGTACCAGGTGCTAAATTAGTCTTTTGAAGTGTTGACATTTCTTTTAAATGTATAAAGTTCCCAGGCTACACAAAACACTGCATTTGCAATTCAGATAAGTCGAATTAGAGCACTAATCTCAACCCTATGTAATAGATCTTGAGCTGCAAATCCCTGGGAGTGGTGCTGATCATCAAGTCTGAAAACATGAGTGATGAAGCCTCATGAGAAGATAGTCACAAAACATCCAAATGTATTTAGTGTGGTTTAATAGATTGTCATTTTGTCAGATAGGCTGGATTTAAAGAATGAAATTAAATTACAGCATGACAAAACCTTGTCAATTAATAACACTTCAAAAAGGAACATGACAACTGTTCAAGGAAGATCATGAATAAGAAGCAGCTTGTAAGTAGAAGGAATTGGTGGATGTACCACTTTCTCTCTGGCAATCCGATGCTAAAAGTGAGGCATCTCTCAGATATGGGCCAAAGATGCTGCAAGGTCAGCCTTCTGCACAGTTCTCTGGATCTTGATTGAGTCAGCAAGCCAGGGAAGCGTGAAAACAGAAAGCAGGAACAAAAATCAGACTTTGGAATTATTTAAATGGTTCTTCAGCAAAGTTGCCTGCAAGAGCTGACCTGCTGGTGTACTTGACATTTTAGCATATGCAAAGCAAAGTATGCCAAGAATCAGCAGAACCAACAGGACGGGAAAAGTTGCAGGGACTGTAACTTTGTGCTAGTTTCATTTAAACCTTGAGGGATTCCGTTAAAATGTGTCCTTCATGCATTCTCAAAACTTGTTCTATGCTTGAAAATGTTTAGTAAGGGCAAAGTGTTCACACCTGGGTGTCTCAGTCCATTGGCTGAAGCCTTTTTCAAAGGGTGCTGAGAAATCACAGTTTCTGCAATGGTTTCAGGGATAGGGACATGGGGTTGTGCTCTCCAGAAATCTCCAATCCTTCTTGTCTGATGGATTTGACTCAATCTTTGCTTAAGGATTGGTCCAATCCAAAGAGTTTGAGCCAAGACGGTCCATCGTGTTAAAGGGGTTGGATCTCACATTTCTGTAGACATCACTGGAGGTGGAGATGTTGTTAGTGCTTGGTATCTATCCCTGTAAATGTTTGTTCTGAAAATTCTGGCATCTCTTTGTTGCTTGGATTTAGGTTTTGCTTGTGGCTCAACTGTGGCTGGGACACAGCAGCCTGGTCCTACCTGTGAATATCCTTTGGTTCAGTGAATGCCACCCCATATTCCAGCTGCATTTGGGAACCTGTGTGTTTGTCAAGAACCTTGCAGTGTTTCCACAGTTGCAAAAATGCATTGTCTTTCCTCCAGTCCCTATTTTAGTGATTATGGCTGTTTGCACACAGGAAGGAAACCGTGATAGTGCCTAATGCCAGAGATATTTGAGGCAAGTGCTGGAAGTGTGTCCCACCTGACAGATCTGCAACAAAAAGCAACCATTTGCTTCCGACCCAGAACTATCAATGTTCTTAGGGGAACAGTTTTGGAAGATACATTCTGGTGTAATGGTTTTGTAACAGGGATAAATGACCATTACTTCAGCCATGTGAAGGGCCATGGACTCCTCTGGGCCTTACACCAGAGCCAAGGATGAAAAGAAGTGTTTTAACTCTGTCTTCTACCAGGCACTGGGAACATGGGGCTCTTTATGATCCCTGTGATTTATTTGAACATCAGCCTTTTTCTTTGAGGTCTATTTTACAGCAACAATGCATCTGCTGGATGGCTTTTGGTGAGTGAGTAACCTGGTACCTTCCTCCCAGTTGCATCCCAGGTCCCTGTCATTAATCCAGTATTAATGACCAAGAAACTAAACTGAGGAGAATGTAAATCCCACCATTTGCATGTCGTAGTATGTTTACCTTGGGCAGGTCAATCAAATGAAAAGCCCTTCAGTTAGGGAGCAGAAATCCTGCTTTGCCTTTACTCAGGTTATTGTCAGGGCCTGGTGGTGCTGCTTCATCACCCAGTGTCTTATAATTACACTACCTAATGGGATGGAGAATGGGAATTGGGCTTGCTCTTTTTTTCTTTTTTCTTTTTTTTTTTTTTTTTTTTTTTGTGCTGCTCAAAAATGACTGAAAAGCAACAGAGGATTCCCTCAGGACTGCCACAGCTTTGGAGGGAGGAGAGTGATGGGAACCTGAATTTCAGACACTGCAATTTTAGTGCTGAAAGGGAATTTCACGTTCAACGTTTGCAAATAGCTCAGAAAACCTTGCCACGGATTTTTTGTCCCTGTGAAGCACAAAGCAGCCCAGTGGAAGAAGTGCTGTGGGAGTCTTGCAGCTTGCAGGGTGGTTTGGGTTTGTTTTTTATCTCCAGAGCATTTAATTAGGTGTTTCACTTTAGAGCCTCCCTGTAGGTATGCAGTTGTTAAACACTTTAGTTGCTGATTGAAGGGTGTGATGAGTGAAAAAGGAGTATCTTACAGTCTTTACTGTTTTTTTAATATACTAAATAATACTATAAATCTCATAAGGATGCTTTAATTAGCCAGAATCTTAAGTGCATTCCCAATAAAGCTTTCCACATTCAATTAAGTGTGCCTGAACAGGCTACCTGGGAGAACTGAAGCCATTAACAAATACTAAGGACAATCAAAGGGAAAGGTGAATGGACTTTGCTTCATCTCCCTTGCTAATTTTTATATTTAAATATGTATTTTGGCCTCTTTCTGCTGGCTGTGGTCTCTTTTCTCCTTGTAGGGCTCTGAGTAGCAGCTGAATTTTCCCAAAAGGGAATTGTTCAAAGGTGAGGTGTTTGGAGCTGAGAATCAGTGAGATATTTAATGCATCCAAATGAGCTGAAGTTTGGAAGTGTTTGACAAAGTGTAAATGGATGCTGCAGAGGAATCCTGCTTTAGAAGCTGTTGTGTAAGTCCATCCTAAATGCAAAGGGTTTCAGTGCTGACCCTTTAACAAGTGATTTAATCAAGTGCACCAAGGTTTCAGTAACTCAGGAGCTTGCTGTTAAATCTAGGTGTGGTGTAGCAGTCTCATCTGTAACACAGTTATAACCTCCAGCCAGCAGATGTAGAATAAGTACATGTGAATAAAACTAATATGAATGTGTGAATAAAACCTCTGAACACTTGAAGGAAGAAGGCCTGGGGCATTTGCACTTGAATTTTAGTGACCTGCTTGTCAGAGTTGAGGGGAGGATCTTTGGGTAACAGAAGCATCCTTTGCCAGACACAAATATTTAAACTAGTATATTTTCTATGCCAAGTAGGCCTAAGGGAAAAGGATTGAAGAAAAACCTGGTTAGTGTGAATGTGGCAGGGACACAGCAAATGTGAGATGGTGTCTGCCATGTGGATTTAACTGATTTCAATACTTTGCCAAAGTGACAGCCTCACTCTAGGACTGCTTCTGTCCCCACAGAGCCCATAGTGCTGCCTTGGTGCGTATTGATACCTGATGGGAAGTGTAAAGGTGGAGCCAGACTGTTCTCAAAGGTCACCAGTGAAAAGATGAGGCAAGGGGCACAAACTAAAATACTGGAAATTTCACTCAAACATAAGAAGAAACAATTTTACTTTGAGGATGGTCTAACACTGCAACAGGTTTTCCAGCACGGTTGTGGCTCCTCCGTCTTTGGAGATACTCAAAACTCAACTGGACATTATTCTGATCAGCCTGTTGTAGTTGATCCAGACTATCTCCAACACTCCTTCCAGTCTCAGGTATTCTCTTATTCTGTGAGTGCTTGCAAAGGAGGAGAGCAGTGTAAAAATGGTGACGGAAGATGGACTTACCATAAAGAGTTGAATTTGAAGGGAGGAAACTGTAGAACTTTAATAGAATCCAGTGGTGATTGAAGTTCCAGGAAATGTTGTGTGCAGTAGTGACTTGCAAAGTAGTTGTGATGGTAGAGATGGGGAGTGAGAAGTAGGCATGGGTGAGTGACAAGACACACAATGAGGGAAGAAAAGAGGAATCTTAACTCAATCACCTCCCTGCAGTGGGACAAATGGCAGAAGAAGCTGCAGTGCATCTGCCCTGGGCTGCCCTGCCTGTGGGACTCAGGGCTGAGAAGGGGAGAACTCTTGGTGGAGGTGAGAAGGGTGGTTTATAATTGTATTTATCTGACAGGTAACTCTAGCATGAACTTCTAAGTGCACTTGTATCTCTACAGCAAACAGATCAACACTGATAACTCTCAGCATTGACTCAGAGCAGATAACCCATCAGTCTGTCTCCAACCAGTCTCCACCTAAGCACGTGCCCTGCTGGTCCCTTTGTACCACCCAGAGACCGAGCATACCCCACTCCCTTTGGTTGTAGGAACTCCTGAAACCAGTGCTTAACCAACCTCTGAACAGGGGAGAAAAGTACTGATCAACAAAACATCTCAGTGCACAGTTTTGCCCCTGTCCTGGTTTGTATTTTGGTCTCTTGGCTGGCAGTTCCCACAAGGGATTAGGTAAGATTACTTGTCAATAAATATATTCATCTTCCTTTGTTCCTGCTCAAAGATCTCCCAGATGGTAAGACATCAAATGGCCAAAATTTGGAATGAATATTCAGTTACTTAAAAATCTGGGCTGGACTTGACAGGAGGACATGTTCTTCAGGATTGGCATGGAACAAGTCATCAGTACTATGTAGCCCCTCTCTGGCTCTCTCCAATATTTATTCTGTTTTTATTAGAGAAGAGTTAGGACCACTGATGTTTGAGAAGGTGAGGCATGTAACTTTGAGTTTCATATCTAGATTTGACATGGCATTCCCATCAAGTATTTGGGCCCAGAACTTGTATCCACCAATGGAAGCCAGGTGCCTTGGTTATATATATGCTAATTCATAAAGCTTCAGGAGTGCACAGTGTTGGAAGATGTATTGAGGCTTATCTGTTCTGCTGTGGCCTTTGTCATCCATGCAAGCACAGAATGGAATTTGAAACATCAACCTCATTGTTTAATGTCAGCTTGTCTCTTGTGCTATGTCAATGTCCTTGTTTGACTTGGAAACTCTCAGACTCTTCAAGGTGAGCCCTCATTTCTGGGAGGGCTGAGAGAATTGGAGCATTTACTGTTCAAACAAATATGTAATGCCATTCCAGTGCTCAGCTCTTCAGTGACTCTCAGCCAATGAGCTGCAATTTGAGCTGTGACTGTGCAGGAGTCAATGCTCTTAGTCACCACCCCGATACTCAGAGCAGGTTCCTGGTTTGGCTTACCTCATAGTTAATGGTGCATCTTTTGGCAAAAGGTCTGGTGTGTCATCATTAACCATTTTAATCCTGCAGAGTGCTGGGAAAACTTACTGGAGCAGAGAAGGAAGTGGTGTTTGCCTGGCCAGAAAACGCAGGGTCTGCTCAAGGAGGGCAAATTCTTGCATATGAGTGCAGCTGTCAAAGGGAACCACTGTTGTGCAGCCCCTGAATCGATATTTGGGCCCTGTGGGGTTTACTTTGTTCAACTGGCTCCAGCAGTGTCTCAGATTTACCCAAGTGATCACTTGTGACTGCTGTGCTACCCTGGCTGCCTACTGCAAGGCTCAGCCAGCTGGAGAAATACAGGAGTGCAACTCAGGGAAATTAGGTCAATCCCAAAGCTTTCTCCTTAGTTTATTGTCTTTTCATCACATTTTAGGCTGTGTGGCAATCCCATCTGCCCATGGTAGGAATGACTTCATGCACATCTTCTTTCAAAGGCTGCAAACGCTGATTCTATAGTCTTGATTTTTGCATAATGTCTACATAATAAAAGAAGGAAAATATGGCAAAACTCAGCTGAAAGAGGAATTTAATGGTACTGAGTCCTCTTTTACATCAGCTAAATGCATTATCCACAGGAGCTTAACTCAACATCCTCAGACAGGGAAGGGTACAGGTGCAGGTGCTGTAGCAGTACAAAAGATCCTTCTTTTAGTCCAGCAACAGCAGTTTTAAACATGGTTTGCATTGGTGCTGTGCACACACAGGAATTCATGACTCTGGAGTGACTCCTTCTGTGGGATGTCCTCAGTCCATGTGTCCCTCATCTGAGAGCAGCATGTGTTCCATTTCTTTTGAGACCCTTACAAGCTATTCCACATTCAAATGCAAATACTTAATAACCAAAGCTTAAGGATCATATGATTCTTTAGACAGTAAATCTGGTGGTTCAGAGTTGTACACATATTTGGCAGATTATAGGTTTACCACTGGAAGATAATCTTTTAAAGAACAGTGGCTTTACTCCTTTTGTTAACTAATTAAAAAAGGAGAAAGAACTTCAAGCTGTAATTAGACCTCTTAAAACACATATTACTCCCTGAATGGTGTATACAACTAGGATAAATGTATAATTGGGAGGTTTCACCAAACATGATTAAAGCCAGTCATGAGTCCTAGGCCATCAAACCTTTATGTGTGCAGGAGATTGAGAGGAAAGTCACTATGAGGGTGTGAATAGAAACCACATCACACATTTTATCTGTTGAATCCAATGTTCTTAGAGGTCTTTTCCAACATAAACAATTCAATGGTTCTGTATTATAAATGCTTAACTCCAACCATGAAACCTTTTTTTCAGATGTAAATTCAGGAAGGATTGTCACATCCCTAGCTTCTAGTGTGTGGTGACAGTAATGAGACCAGATCCCTTGGGCCCCAAGACCTGTCACTCTTGTTGTCTATGGCTTGCTGATGGTTTATGAAATGTAGAAGTTGGTAGGTAGAGTTTTCCATTCCTTATTGGTACATCCCCAAGGCATAAGGGTTTGTATCCCTTCTGAAACACACTTCTGTTTTGAGGAATTGGGTTTCTTTTGCTTTATGGCTAGAGGGTGTTTTTCCTTCTATATATTTAAGAGATGGGAAGAAGAAGGCATTTTTATTGACCTTTTGTACCTCTCATGCATAGGTATGAGTGCTTTCTCCATGCATTAATATCTGGTGATGTCATCTCTTGAAGGGAAATTCCCAGGAAGGCTGTGGCAGGTCTGGGTCTCTGCAGCCACCATTCTTTCCACATGTTGATGGTTTATTATGGACTGGAATCTTCCCTGGCTTGTGTCTCACCAGCCACACAAGTTGGAGAAAGGCACTGGAGCCCTTTTGCATCCTGAACTGCTCCTGGCACTCGTAGCAGTCACATTGCTGGCTCAGTGTCCCTCTCCAGTGCCACATGCAGGCTGGTGCTTTGGTGCAGTGTCTGTGCCTGCAGAACCTCGGCACAGCCGGGGAGCTGCACTTTGGGGGCACGGAGGGGGACTGAGGCTCTGCACTCATGCCAAGAAACCCATTGCATCTCTCCAAACCAGGAGATGTTGGCAGCTCTCATGGAGGTGCAGACAGTCTCTGATATGACTGCTTTCCAAAATTAAAGACAAATTAATTGCTTTCCCTAATAGTGCTTTGTTTCACAAAACCCCCTTCAGTTTCAAGCATTTCATTTTAGGAAAACACCAGTGATAAGTGTTGAGGTTGCTGGGCTTAACCTATGGGGAAGGAACTAGTTCAGCTCCTGAAAGCTGACTCAGATATTTTCAGTTTTCCTGCCAGAAACCTACTTGCACAGATGAACAAATTATAGAAGAGTTACCAAGTCATATAGAAAGGAATTAGCTTCTTCAATATATATCAATTTCTGCTTGGGGAACAGTGAAATTCAGTTAAAGTCTGAGCTGCCTGTTCTGCTTTTGAGCACCAACAGAATTGAGCTGGTGTCAGCCCTTTTTCTCTCATTAAACTCCTGAGAACCTTGAGGTAGGACATAAATGGAAGAGCAGTGGGGGGAAATAAATGGAAATCCAGTGCAGAGGAAATGGCAGAGGTGTTCTGCTACAGCTCTGGAGAACAGAATTTTCCTCAGCATGGGGAATATCCGATGGAATATCTGACTTTGCCATGTGTTTGTGCAGGTTGTCATGTCCACATACACTTGGAGAGGAAAAGGGATGTTCCTGTGGGTGAATATGTATAAATGTACACAAAAACTAGCAGCTGTCTGTATTGCATACGGCGTGGTTTTGGGACCAGTTTCTGAGTGGTTCATGGAATGCCTGTGGTCCAAGTGAGCAGCAGCAGAAGAGTTTTAGAGTTGTTTTGTTGTGTTTTTTTCTTCTTATATGAAAACCAAAAAGACAAGGCCTGTCATGGCTGGGGCCACTTTTTGCCTTGGGGAGCTCCCCAGCTGTCCCTCTTCGGAGACAACTAAAACATAAGTTTTGAGTGACTAATTAGAGATGGAAGATGGGGGGTCCCAGCTCATTTTAACAAATTAATTTTATCATACGAGTTCCAACAGGGTACATGCTAGCCAAAGATCCTGAAGAACTGGTTAGAAGAGGAATTAGCCATTTAATCCTAGATATAGAGCTCCAAAATGGGGCATAGTAGAAAACCGACTACAAATAATTCCCTGAATTGTTTTAGATTTTTGTATGTTTAATCTAGTTGTCACAACAT
Organism: Nicator chloris; assembly: GCA_013400495.1. NCBI lineage: Eukaryota > Metazoa > Chordata > Aves > Passeriformes > Pycnonotidae > Nicator > Nicator chloris. Next base: position 405,346 of record WAAE01010707.1, read on the forward strand.
AATGGCTGCATGGTCCATAATCTTGAATATCTGATCTCAGAAGAGCAATACTGTTCAGGTCCTTATGTGGATTATGCTTTTTAAGACTGCTTTTATTCCCAGATGAAGTCAAAATCTCATTACTTAGGTTTGAATACCACTGCTTCAAAGAACATCATTTAAATATTAAACAGATATTTGGAGTGTGTCAGCATGGGATAAGCCAGGGAGGAGGATTTGGGGAGGAACTGAGAGAGAAGAGTGAATGTGTTCCTTGTTGCAGATGATTTCATTGCATTGGGCATCTGATTCCGTGGTATTGATGAAACTGAGTCACTCTACCACAAAAGGAATACTTGGTACAGTTTTCCTGCTTTGCACAAGGATTGTAAGAGGAACCTTCTAACAACATTGTTTGGAGGAAATTCCTACCCAGTGCATTCACTGGGAGTGATTCTGGCTGGTGAGCACAAAACTGTCATTTTTCTGTAGGTATTTCAAATTTGAGGAACATCCAGTGCATTTACAAACTTGTCATTCTTCAGGTGTAAGTGACGTTGTCTATGCTCATCCCAGGCAGGTGACTATTTTGCCTGTCACCCTGTCTGTGATCCAGATCTAAACTTCCCCAGAAACCACAGCCAGCCTCCAGTTCCCTGATTTCTAATTCTGCATGACTAAGCCTCTCAGCACGTTAGAAATACTGTTGCTCATTCTAAATACATCGGTTACCTGTGCACCAATGACTGCCAGCATATTTCTGCCGTGGAGTGGTGAGCGTTGGGAAATTGACATCAATTAAATCACTTGAGTCACAGTGGTGCCCTTTCTGCTCCCACCCACGTGTGTGAGTTACGTGTGTGCAGCTTTTGGGAGATGTATGAATGCGAGCAGCACGGCACACACCCTGCCAGCAAACAAGGAACTTGTATTCCTGCAGAAAATGGGTACTGCTCCAGAATTCACACCAAAATATGAGGAAGTGAAGAGGACACAAAAGTGTTTTGGTTTTGCGGCTATTGGAATCCTCAAAATATTCCTTTTAACCAGGGATTACAGTGAGGAAAACAATGCAAACATGTCAGTGGTAGATTTTTGTCTGCTGATGGATATATTTATGACTGAGGCACATGGCTTGGAGTCTGCATGGCATTTTCCGTGTTTGTAAATGAGACTGCTGCTCTAGCTTGGCTTTGCTGTAGGGCACAAAATCAGTCATTCCCCTTGACTTTTTCCTGTCTGAAGAAGGAGAATTGGTTATTGCTCGTTTTTCCCGAAGCCCCTTCATGGTTAAGGACATACCCTAAGCATAGAATCAGAGTGGTTTGGGTTAGGAAGGAACTGAAAGCCCATCCCATCCCACCCCCTGCCATGGGCAGGACACCTTCCACTAGCCCGGGTTGCTCCAAGCCCCATCCAACCTGGCCTTGGACACTTCCAGGAATCCAGGGGCAGCCACAGCTGCTCTGGAAATCTGTGCCAGGGCCTCACCACCCTCACAGGGAAGAATTTCTTCCTAATATCTAATTGAAACCTGCCTTCCTTCAGTTTAAATCCCTGCTGTACTTCTCACAAATGATCTATAGAACAATGACAGTAAATCAAGGATTTGTAGAGGTTACATTTGTAGAAATAGATTTCCCTGTGCTTACAACTTTCTGCATTGACTGGTTCATTTCTGCCCCTGCAATTATTTCTGGGTGTAGCTCGAGCTGCTTAGATGGCTGAGAGTTTGCTTGTGCTCATGTATCAGGTATTCAGGCATCAAAGCATTGTGTCTTAGCCTGCACTCAGCAGCACCCAGAAAACTGCAGGGGCAGTGAAAGAGCTTAGGTTGAAAATCAGGTCCTTGCAGTTCACGAAAATGTTGCTTGAAATGGGCCATTAAGAAAATTCTATTAGATAAACAATTCCTTTTTGATGATTTTAGATTGTGTTGTGCTGAATGTGAAGTATATCCCTATTCTGCGGGATTGTTATCCAGACAGGCAGGCAGTTTCATGCCTCCTCCATGCCCCTGCCCTGTGTGGCTCCCAGTCATTCCCTGCAGGTCCTGCTTACAGAGCACAGGATGTTCCTGGGGTTCCCAGTAAAGCTCAGGTCTCCTCTGAGAGCTTTGGGGAGGCATCTGCTGCTGTTCAAGGCAAGTGGAGTGAGATGGGTGCTTAGCACCTGTGAAAGATTCTGTTATCCCATAGCTTTTAATGGAGGAAGACACTTGTTTGGGGGATTGCAGGTTCAACTCTTTCCCAGCTTTGAAGAACCTTTAGGATTTCACAGTCAGAACCTGTCCTTGGCACGCTGGGCAGGGTGGGGTTGTGCTTGGCAGGAGTTGCTGTTTCTGGATCCCAGAGCAGGGTTTGTTACACTCACCCACCTCCCCAACCTTCCCAACTCAGGCTTAGCAAGAGTGAGCTGGGATCTGGGAACAAACTGGGGGTCTTCTGCCTCTTTTAGAATATATTCTTGAATGTCACTGAGTAAATGTTTTATTTTTACTTTTCTTTCATGCCTATAAATCTTCACAAAAAATATAGTCCCTTTCTTCTGGGCAAAAGATAAATGAAACAACTCTGCAGTTCTAAAAATAAATTCGTACAGGAGGATCATTTTCCAGTCACATGAATTTGTATTTCCCTGTCTGTTGTGCCTTCTGAATTAAAAAAGCCGAGGGGCTTTTTGTATTTTGCTAATGTTTGTATTTCTTTTCTCAGTATTTCTGGCTCCTGGTGCTCTCGCGGGGCTTGGTTGGCATCGGTGAGGCGAGTTATTCCACCATTGCACCAACCATCATCGGAGACCTGTTCACCAAAAACACCAGGACCCTCATGCTCTCTGTTTTCTACTTTGCAATTCCTCTGGGCAGGTAAGTGACACGAGGGTTCTTCAGCCTGCTTTTGGCTTTTCTCTTAAATAAACTCACACAGATCTGAAATTGCTAATGATGATAGTTCTTGACTTTGGCTGGAATGGTTTAGACAGGAAAATATTGTGAGCAGTGACTAATTAGTTGCAGGAATTGGATTCTTTTTTGGCCCTATTACTGGTTTGTGTGTGACTTCTGGGAACTAATGGGAAGTTTGTTGTTGGTTTATTTAGGTTTTTTACTACTTTTTTACGGCAATGGGGGGGAAATGGGATAAAAAATACTTTAGCTGACTTTTTCTTTCAGTGGAGTTTCTTTATCAGCCCAACACAGTATCTGATTGTAGGGACAGGAGGGAATCTGTCATTATTTTTATTTTTTAAAGTAATGGCTGACCCTCTATTGTGAGATTGTCGGCAAGGTGGCTTTGCATAGTTTGCATACCAATTCCCAGAGCTGGACAACATCCTGGGCAAAAGGGCACTATGGGTTCATTTCTAGCAGGGAATACATGGGCAACAAGTTCCAGACTCAGAGAAAAACTTCTGGTGGTGCATTTTAGAAGCTGGAACACTTACCTGTGAGGTAAAACAAACATCCTTTTGCTCTTGAGGAAAAAGAGAGAAACAGATCCTTAACTGGTGAAAAGAATATTTTGCCAAGAGGACCAAGGATTCTAAGTATTTACATAGAAAATTCAATGAACTAGAAAGAAATGACAAATATTCATCCTGCTGAGCCCTGATTCTGGGACTTCATTATCTCAATATCCATCAGCATGGATTACAAGGCCATGGAGGATAGGGCAAGGGCTGTAAACTGAAAGAGGTTTTGACTGGATATTAGGAAGAAATTCTTCCCTGTGAGGGTGGTGAAGCCCTGGCACAGATTCCCAGAGTAGCCGTGTCTGCCCCATTCCTGAAAGTGTCCAAGGCCAGGTTGGACAGGGCTTGGAGCAGCCTGGGATGGGGGAAGGTGTCCCTGGCCATGGCAAGGGGTAGAACTGGATGGATTTTAAGGTCTCTTACAACCCAAGCCAGTCTGTGATGATTCATGGTTTGATTTTGGGGCCTGTCTGGGTAAAATGGCCTTCCTTTTAGGGAGGTTATAGCTGGCAACCTCCAAAGCTTAGCAGACTCTTCAATAAAGGGGGGGCAGGAGGGGAGCTCACAGTTGCCCCACTGCAATCCTGGCAACTTTTAGCCAAGGCAATCTCAGCAACAAATGCAGTAGTTTTGAAAAGGGGTATTTACCTTCAGTTCATGTTGAGAGAAACGTGGCTACGTTCACCTTTAGTCTCTTGTGACACACCTTTTGCCTTACATGTGGCTGAAGGTCTCTCATCAAACTTCTTGTATGTTCTTCCTGGTTTTTCTTCCAAGCTAATAGAAAATAGTCTCTTCCTACATAATTAGAAGCAAGTACTATTTAGTGGCAAGGAAAAAAACTTAATGATGGAATATGGCCTGTCCTTCAAGGGCACTTTTTAACTGAAAGCTTGAACATAAAATTGTTTAATATTCATATTAGCGCAGAGAAAGGCCTGATGTAGAATGAAATTGGGAAATAAATTCTTTTAAAGTCTTTGTTTCCATCCACTGTAGATTGAAAGGTCAGCTATAAACTTCCAAATTTTCATCAGATTTGGACATTTTTAGATCAGCAGTGCTGGGTAGAGTCACATACGAGCCACCATCTGCTTCAATTCTCATATTTCTTCCTGTAGGACAAGACAGCTGAGGACACACAGTTGGTTGTGCCTCTTTGCCTTTGTCTGAGAACAGACTGGGGCACGCTTACAGCTCTGACCACCTCTCATCTTGGCCTTTCTTGCAGTGGCTTGGGATACATCACTGGGTCGAGTGTGAAGCAGGTTGCTGGAGACTGGCACTGGGCACTGCGGGTAAGTCCCTCCTAATGACACATCTTAATGAGAGTTGGTTGGTTGATTGGTGTTAGGAAGAGTTCCATCACACAATGGCTCAACCTGTTATTATATCTGAAAGGTGAAGCACTGGAAATTACACCTGTGGATGTTAAGTGCATGGCAGGTGCACTCTCTAAGCAAAGATATGTGGGCTTGGCTTGTGGGATTTGGTGTTTCCCCTGCTTGGGAGCAAGAATTTTCCAATCACTTTGTTATCAATCAATCAATCATGACTTCTTGATGGGGACAGGAAGACGAGGCATTGGCCTTAAATCAACTCCACAGTCTTTCAGTCCCCTGCTGTCAAGAAACTCTGAGAATGGCTTCCTGCTTTGAGGAAAAAACACTTTGTTCCAGTTTCCGCTTGTTTTTCTGCCCTGAGACAGTCAGTTTCCTTCTATTTGAACCTCTTGGGACCCTGATAAATGGGCTGAAAAGATAATCCACTCCAATCACATACTCACAAACAGCTTCTGCACACAAAAATGTCTTGAAAGAGCTGAGAGGAAGTGGCCCAGCAGAACTGGTTTCTGACCTTTGGTGCTGTGGGTGGCATGGGAGGTGCATTCTCTGGCTGTGGCACTTCATGGAGACCATGAATCTCATGAAGCTCAGGCCAACACCTTTTATAACAGTAGGTGATGAAATACAGGGGTTCCCATCTGAGGCAAATATGCCCTCTGTGACACAGGCCATGCCCAGGGTAAGCAAAGCCAGGAACATCACCATGAACAGTTCCTCTACAGCTGGGAGAGTGGAGGGCAGTTTCCAGCTGTGCACCTGGAGGGGAAAGTGGAGTAGCCTAAAGCTTCCCACCAAGAGGATGCTGCCTCATTAGCAGAAATATTAAAGAGTAACATGAACTTTTGAGCAGAGGCCAACACAAGGAGTGAAAACCCCAACGCCCCTCCTCTGGTCAGTGGGCTTCAACTGGAGCACTCTTGGAAAACCCAAATGGTTAATCTGTGAAAAGGGATCATCACTAGGACTTTTCAGGTGATGTCCTCACAGTTATCCTGAGAAATCCAGGCTATCTGCAAGACTGTACCCCTTACAGGTCATGATTTCCACTGTAAATGACACTTGGGTGCAGGATTCCCTGGCTGTACAAAACTGGGGGAATCTGATGAGCTGCACACGTCTGTGGAGGTTTTTTGGACACCATTGCTCAGTCTTTGTAGTCGCACAGTACACACAGAAAGCATCCAGACATCAGTGTAAAGCAGCTTCCACCCCTATGGCCATTATTGCACTCTTGCAAGATGGGAATGATTCCCCAAGATGATGCTTCCCTCTGGGATCTCCTGGGGGCTCCAAATACATAAGAGGTCAGCAATAAACCATACTTCAGTGTGCTGAAAAAGACAGAAGGGCACGTGGGCAAGTGGCAGCTTTGTCTCTGGATCTAACAATAGAGTGAGTGTTTCACTGCAGCATTACTGAGTGTCCATGAATATTGTCCTGGTGGGTACTCAAGCTTTTAGTTAAAAATCAAAGAGACTTGCAATCATCTGGCTGTAGAAAAAACAGCATTTCCAATATTTTTTACAAGTGCTGCGTCTTCTGTTCAGCTGTCACAAGGATACTGTATTTGGCTTCAATGTATTCCTGGATGAGCAATTTTCCTGATTTTTATGTTCTGAAATACTTCTGACTTTCCTTCTCTGTGAGTTTGTCATCTTTGGACATGAAACAGTGATCCATGTGTAAAGGCCATTCTCAGGTTAATAATGGAAGCTTTTTTTTTTGTTTAACAGGAATTTATTTTTTAAATAGCATGTCTAGATGAGATGATAAATCAGTGTAATCCGTGTTCCTATTTTCCTGATGGAGCTGTTTTCCATTCTGACAATAATGGAATTTGAGTGTCAAAACAAGAATAGTTTTTATAGCTTGCAAAATGCTGTGGGATCTTTGTATTTTTGCCTAGTGCTTGGGAGAAAAGATTGGATACTGGGAAACCAAGCCCTGGAATGTGTTGTTTTCCTGTCTTCCAGCCTGAATTTTCAATGTTTCTTGGTCTGTTGTACTGAGGTAACATGAGGAAGATGCCTGAAAACAGGAAGCCATTGTGGGATAGCTGGAAGAGGGATGTATGTCAAGCAAGGGTTTTCAAAGCCAGCATGTTCCCTACATCCAGAAATCTTTCAGCTGGTCTAATGGCCTTTAAAAGGCTTCTGCACTCACCCAGAAACCAGCTGGTCTCTCAGCCCAGCTCAGAGTAGGTTTCCAAAGAGTTAAACATCACTCAAGAATCATGTTTAGCTGAATCTTGGTACTTATTAACACAATGGACTGCCTCAGAGTATTTTGAAAGCTGCATGTTTCCAGAGTGAGATAAGAGAGTGCAGGGAATGACATGGAGGAAGGAAAGGAGCAGATGCCTCGATGCTTACAGCTTGTGGCTGGCTGTGAGGAGCAGTCAGTGAAACCAGACAGATGTATTCTGCTTCTTCCTGACCACTCGAAGCAAACCCTCCCAACAGCTGTGCTAATTCCCTGCTCCTTTCTTGCAGGTATCTCCACTCCTAGGAATGATAACAGGGACACTCATCTTGATATTTGTGCCTGCTGCTAAAAGAGGAAATGCTGAACAACTTGGGGGGCAGCTGAAGGCTCGGACTTCGTGGCTGAGAGACATGAAAGCATTGATTAGAAAGTAAGAGCACGAGTGACAACCATGTTTTGCCTCTAATGCTTAATTGGAACATCCAATGGTCTGGATTTAGCACAGTGACACTGGAAAGTGACAACATGCAGGGAGTTGCAGGAAGTTTTGTCTGTGGACCTAGGAAAGAAAATCACAGTTACATGAGGTATTGACTGCTGTGACAATGATGCATTCCAAGTTTTGCTTTAACCTTTCCAAGATTGACATCTAAGAAAAAGTCTGCTTTGTTTGGCTCATACTTCACAGAAATCAGGGTTTTTGAAGTGTAGAAATTGCTGTGTTCCTGTATTAATTGTTGTGCCACTGTTGTTCAGACACTTAGGTCCTTTTTCTTTTTTAAAAAAGCTATTCTGCTCAGGGGAAAGGAGAGTTTTAGCAGATAAAAAGACACACAGAAGCTTGCACTATGGCAAGTTTAAATATATGTGAGCAACCACATGTGACTGAATCCATGAGAACTGAATGTGCTTGGGCCCTTGTATATGTACATAAAGGTTCACATGCTCATGAGTGTTTAAGCAACTGCACTTCCTTCCAGAAAACCGGCCTGTGAATGTGCAAATACTTTCACTTCTGAATTCAGGGTTACCTTGTAATTCTGATGGGAAACTTGTGAGGTCCTTCATTATTAGAACCTCCCTGGTATTGTCATCCAGTGCCAAAGGACTGTGAAAAGCAATGTTAGATAATTTGTCATTATTTCTATGTTGCTGCTTTTGGTAGTTTATGTAAGTAGTAACCATAAGGTGGCATGGATGGGGAGGGAGAAGTGAAACTGCTCATCCAAGTAAACAGGTGACATTAGGGTGAAAGGCCTGTCATTCACATAGCATGTCTTAGTGACCAAGTACTGATTGTCTTCTCAAACAGTCCCCTGAAACAGTCCTGTGAAGCACGAGTTCAGTATATTTTTATCAGTGGAGCATCACATGTGAATATTCCATGCTTCTTATTCTCCATTCCTTTGTACCTTGTGTTACCTCTGCCCCTTGGCAAAAGGAGGTGGCAAGTGTGGGGGACCATGGGCTTTGTCACTGAGGCACTGGCTCCTGCATGGGGTTCCTGCTCTTTCACTTTCCCCACTAAACCTTCTCGTGGTTTTGTCTCCACAGCCGCAGCTATGTGTTCTCATCCCTGGCCACCTCAGCTGTGTCCTTTGCCACAGGGGCACTTGGTATGTGGATCCCTCTGTACCTCCACAGAGCACAGGTCGTGCAGAAGACAGCAGAGACCTGCAGCTCCCAGCCCTGTGGCACCAAAGATAGGTGAGAGTCACAGTCAGCTGCTTTACAGAGGAGCAGAGGGGGTGGGGGCTTATTTACCAGAGGAAACAGGCAAGTCCCACAGAGACAAGGTACTAGAATGTCTGTAATTTCCTCTAGGTCACTGCAACAATGATAGGAAATGCTGGGATTGTAAACTAGGCTTTATTTCTCTTCTTCATTGCATGAAGTCAAACCAAGGGAGAAGCAATGACCTCAGCTCTCTCTTAGTTCCCAGGCTGCAGGGCAGAGGAGAAAAGAGAAATCCTCTAAGGAGGATGTTTGGAGAGCTGAGAATCTGGGTTCTTAAAACCCATCTGTGATAACAGCAGAATAAGCTGGCAGGTTAGGAAGCCCCAGTGGTGCCTGTAATTCAGAGGTTGGAATGGCTCCCCTAAAGCTGCAGGGGCTAATCCTGCAGGCTTTTGTTTCTGTGTGAGGCAGGACTTCCCTGGTTTATTGCTCTGTAAACTGCTGTGTGTGCTGAGTTTTGCTGAAGAATGTCCCAGAGATCTGGGACACTTTGGGCTGGAGTGTTTGGTGTTATACAGTGGTTTGGGTTTTCAGTCCTGGTTATGGAGTATCACTGGTAACACATAAGCCATGGAAAATAATTCTTCATTTTGTGATTTACAATGGTGGCACAAACCAGAAAATGCTATAAAAGCATTCCACCAGGTAAATAAAAGATATTAAAAAAGCTTTTTGTCAGATCTTCTGCTTTTTAGCTCATGAGGGAAAATAATATCAGGAAAACCTTCTTGCCATAGCAGACATAATCCCATCTCAATTAAAGTAGTTAGTGGTGTAGAGTCCCATCAAGCAGAGTGTCCAGCAGGCAATCTCAGGCTGTTCCACAAAAATGCAGTGAGCAAAACACACAGCTCCAGCCTGACTGCCCATCTGCTGTTTGCAAAGAGAAATTCCCCCTCCTTGATGACACCTCAATTTTGAATTGTCCTCAAGCTGCTCTAATGTGGTTGCCCAAGACCCTGTAGTCCAAGTCCTGCACATATCATATGGAGAATCCTCCTGGCTCTTAAATATAAATTAACACATTTCAAATGTGTAACCTAACAGCAAAAAGCTTCTTTGAAGTGGCCTGAAAGGAGTTAAAGTTAAAGTACATTGGAAATCGCTGGTATTTAAGAATACCTTGCCCTGAAACTTCCTGGTGCCTGTCCATGACTTTTACTTACATGATCAATGTACAGGTTATTAATTACTTTTGTGTAGACATAATTAGCTGTTCAGGGCACTTTGGGAATCCCAGTTCCACCCAAGGAAGCAGTGTGAGCCCTTTGCCCCCCTTTGCCCATGGATCAAAGCCTGTGTACAATGATAAATTTCATATGCTGTGTTTTTCTTAATTGCAGGGGAAGAGAGCTAAAATTGTGAGCATTTGTTTTATTTAAAATTTGCAAAGCCATTGTGCAAATTGTGCAAATTTCCATTAGTCAGTATAGCTTAATAATTTGTCCAAAGACCATGCCCATTTTGGGGAAAAACTCCAAAAAACAAAACAAAACAAACCCTAACCCCCCCCTTTCTCTCTCTCTCTCTTTCTTTCTTCCTTTCTTTCTTTTTCTTTCTTTCTTTCTCACTTTCTTCCTTTCTCTCTTTCTTTCTCCCTTTCTCTCTTTCTTTCTTTCTTTCTTTCTTTCTTTCTTTCTTTCTTTCTTTCTTTCTTTCTTTCTTTCTTTCTTTCTTTCTTTCTTTCTTTCTTTCTTTCTTTCTTTCCCTCTCTCTCTCTTTTTCTTTCTTTCCTTTTTTTTTTTTCCTAATAGTTTAATCTTTGGAGCAATCACGTGCTTCACTGGCTTCCTGGGTGTAATCACAGGGGCAGGAGCAACCAAGTGGTGCCGCTCCAAGACGCAGCGAGCTGATCCTCTTGTCTGTGCCGTTGGAATGCTGGGATCAGCCATCTTCATCTGTCTGATCTTCGTGGCTGCCAAGAGCAGCATCGTGGGAGCCTATGTAAGTATAATCCTTTCCATGTGCCAGCCCCTACCAAGCTCCTTACGAGACTGGGTGCCTTGTCCCCTGCAGAAAGCCTGGGATGTTTTCTTGCTTTGCCCTTCTGAATGTCCTTCCTTTTGCCTCTTGGCATTCTGGCACTATCTAAGTGTGCCTGAGATCTCAACTGCTTATCCCTGCTGCTATCAGAATTCAGAGCTCCATGGAAACCCACAGCCTTTGGGCTGTTCTATCTGCACCTCAATCCACACCTTTATTGCCCTTGCAGTGAGGGTATTGTAGCTGCAGTGGTACCAGATGACAATTACAGTGTAATTTGTCTGTGGGCAAGCTTTTGGCTCCCTTTCAGTGCCATTCATTTCCATAACTAGATGGATTGCACCAGGCCAGTATTAATTACCCAGTAATTTTGATTTGTTATCTGTATTACCATAGCCCAGGAACCTACAGTGCTTGATGCTGCACAAGTACAGATTAAAATATGGCTCCTCCCTGAGTGCTTCTAATTGAATTATATAAAAAGATATCAATTAGATCCAGATAAACAGAATGGGTTGGAAGGGACTTTGAGGGTCATGTAATCCAACCCCCCTGCACTGTGCAGGAACACCTTGCACTAGACCTTGATGCTGAGAGCCCCCTCCAATCTGGCCTTGAATGTTTCCAGGAATGAGGCATCCACCACCTCCTGGCCACCCTGTGCCAATGCTTTACCACCTTGGTAAAAAACCCCTTCCTCACATCTCATCTAAACAGACCCTCTTCTAGTTAGACTGAAGGGAGAAAGAAAAGCTCAACTATAATAATCCAGCCTCAGGCTACAATCTTGCTTTCAGCAGGGAGTAAAACTCCAGTCACTGAACAAGTCTCTGGTTCCCTTTTAATGTCAGAACAAGAGAAGCCTGAGACCTGGGAGAAGTTTATTGAGGGAAGGTATGAGCAGTTTGGAGTAGTGGGATCCCTTCTGAAAGCCCTCCCTTCACTTGCACACAGCAGCACAAGCTCATCCAGCAAGCAGAATTCTTTTACAAGGAAGCAGCCAAGTGCTGTTCCTCAGTTCTCTGTATTTCGAGCACTGGCCTGGCTGTGGTTATTTGGTGAGTCTGTCAGCAGCTGCCACAGTTGTGGGGAAGCACAACCAGAAACAAAGGAAGTTCAAAATCATTAAGACAGCACCAAGAATACCTCCTCTGGCTATTTAAGATTCAGGTCTCTGGTTTGTGACCATGAACTAACATTTGAACTGGCAGAAAAATGATCACCTCAAACAATCTCTGAGAGGGTGTTACTGGTTGGTGAATCATTAACCCTCCTTTCATTGATCTATCACACCCCTCACCTGCTCCCTCCACCTCTGTGCAGAGCTGTGATTTTCTCCTTTCTCAGACCTAGTGACAGACATGTTCATTTGTGCTGTTCAGTCTCTTTATACAGAAACCTCTCCCTTTCTAGGCTGGAAATACTGTTTTCAAAAATTGTGCAGCAAGAGGTAGCTATTAGTCTCATTTTTATTTTTTTTTCTATTTTTTTTAACAGCCATGTGACTATTCTGCATTGTTTAAGTATATAAATATAGATGGTATCATTTAAACAATCCTAGAAACAATATATTTTATCATGGATGAGCAGTAAATCTAATAAAGAGTCAATGAATTGCAAAGGAAGTTACAGCTGCATATGGAGGGGGTGTAAGGAATATGAGCCTGTTTGTGATGCAGTTGGGCTGAAGCAAAAAGCACTGCCTCTCCATAGCCCTAAATACTCTGCTGCTGGAAACTGATGCCCAGAAAGAGAGGACAGGTCTGGGCTGGAGCTACCAGTGCCTCATAACACAAGGTGTTATTGTGGCAGTGCCATACTGAATTGACTTTCCAAGGCAAGTTTCTAACACAAACTTGTGTTTTTCCGTGCTATTCAAAGAGCTGTTGCAATCTTACAGACTTCCAGAATGTTTAATTCCCTTCTATTTCAAGGAGAATTGGAGTAGGAGACCTGCATTGCCAGGTTGCATGGTGTAGCAGTTTCTCATTGCTCTTTGGTTTAAGTCCCATTGGTCCATAATGAAGGGGAGAGTGTTCTGTGACTGGTGGACAGAAGGATGGGCTAGGTTGCCTTCCTTATCTCAAAATCCATGATAAAATCTCCTTCTGGAAACAATTCAGTAAAATTTATGGGCTGATTTTCTTGTCTCTGATATCTTCCTTGCCAGCTTGTCCTGGCTCACATCCTTGAGTTCTGTGTCTGTGAAAGGCAGGGCAGTGTCTGTCCCCCAGCATGGTGGTATTTGCCAACCTTCTGTAGTGTGACTGTCCTTAGGCTTCTGTCATGGATCACACTGTGCAAAAATTGACATTGAATGTTTTTGGAACCCTCATTGGCTCAGAGCCTTAAAATTCTCACTTCCAAGCAATTAGGTGGGTCCCCATGAGGTGATTTCTCCCTCACTGTGAGAGAGAGCTGTGGTGGCCACCAGATCACCACCTCTTTCCCTGCTTTAGTTAAAAGTCGAGAGTTTTAATGCTGACTGATACAGGCATCAGCTTAAATGAAGTGTTCAGCACTCCAGCAAGAACCTGCAGAGCCCTTGCTCTTTCATGTCTTGGTTTTATAGGTTTTATTTTTTGGAAAAGACCTGCATTTCCATTAACATGATCACTCTGCCCCTTACCTGTTGTGTGCTGTCTGCTCTCTTCCTTCCCTGAACACATGAACTATTTTCCTCCTGCTCAGTCCTTTCTTGCAAGTGATTTTGGTCCCTGGGGGCAGTTGCTATTCCCATTCTGTAGCAGCCACTCCCATCTGAGGCAGGTAGATGACTTTTTTCCAGCCAATCTTTTCATACTGATCCAGTAAATTATTGGCAGTGGTGAAGTGGCTGCAAGGTGGACTAAAACAACAGTTCTGTGTCATTTAGCTGCCCAGACACCTGTATTTCTATCTTTCACTATCTTGCTTGGCTGTATAGTCCAGTCACTTCTTACTCAGTTTTCCTTGCAGTGTGTGGATTTGTGTGTTGTAATCCAGCTCCTTAAAGGACCCATTTGCACATCTGCAAGTCTCACTTTTTCAGAAGTACATACTCTTTGAAACTTGGTTTTCAAACCTGTCTTTGGAAACCCATTATATGTGTGGCATCATCATCTCACACTGCTCAGACATTTCAACTGCAGATTTTACACTTGTTTAAATAGCCAAGTGACTGGAGAGAGATGCTCTGCTTTGCCTTGCTTTGACACTGTTCCAAATTCCTCAATTTCAACATCTATTTCAATTCCTCAAAGCCATTTTATGATCTTGCAGAAACAGCAAATCCCAGGGTAAAACCTTGCCAGAGAGCTTTTTAGTCTCAACCCCAGGGACTTTCTGTTGTCATGTTGTTGGTGACCTGCCTGCTTCTGAGGCATCAATATTGCCCAGAGTTAGAATGAGCTGGAGTTAGAATTGCTCCAGATTCAGGAGTACATGAGGGTGTCTTACCCACCATTTCAGAGAGAAATACAAATAGTGAAGAGAATGGCAGATACATCCTTTGCAAGCAGTCATGGAAGGTGTTTGTAACCTGCTTACAACTTGCTGTGAGAGCTGCTGGTGTGTCCACTCTGAAACCTACTTAATTATCATTTTTGGGAATCAGAATTGGCTAACTGATCACTTAAACAGAAAAGCACAGATGAGCAGTCAGACAACAAATGGGCATGGTGAGATGTTACACAGCACAGCTGGAGTCAGAAATAGATGTATATGTAGAGGTGAAGTCTCAGTGTAAAATGAGGCTTCAAAAAGTGTGTGAGGAGTCAAACCCGTGAGCATTTCAGGAGCTATTATCTGCTTTGGGGCTGCCCTATTTGCTGTAAGCATCCCTAGAGTCTCCCTTCTGCAGAAATGCCACATATCCTCACATGCCCTTTGCAGTAGGGGAACTCATTTTTATAAGCCCCCATGTCAGTGTCTTCTATCCTACTTTTTGATCTTCCTCTTGTTCCTCTTTTCCTTTTACCAGTACCCACCTATTAATCTCATGTTTCATGGATTGCTTGAAATACTCATTCATCAGCTCAGAACTGGTGTGCTCTGAAGTTTGTAGCATTTCAGTGATTTATTTAAAGGACTTGTGCTAAATTCCTGCACAAGGGACAAGTTCTTGCTGCCTGTAGCAATTCAAATGTGTGCAGTTCTTATCAGCTCAAGGCAAGCAGCTGCCTGTTTGCAGTGCTGGGAGCAGGCAGGGCACGTTGATGCTGCATCCAGAAGTGTGATTCCATTGTTCCCAAGCTCAGTTTAGTCTCTCCAGCCACAGATCCCCAGCAACAGCAGCTGCAAAGCTGTAGCAGGACAGATTTCAGAGCAGGTCTGTGTGTGTATCTGGTACCCATGGCACACGTGGCTTCACTGCTGACAGCACCTTGGTTTATTGCATGTGTTCTTTCCTTGGCAGGTGTCATTTCCAGTGACAGCCAATCTCAAGGCAGACCAGTGGGCAATGGGGAAATGGAAATAGATTTCCTAACTGACCAGCTGGGCTGTAATGACGGGCTCAAACACCATCACAGAGGAAGCAGATCCAGGCACAGAAAAAGGGGATAGGGAGCGAAAATATTTGGGGAACAAAGACAATTTTAGAAACAAACAGAGGAAGCTTCTGTCAGTGCATAAGACTTGCTAAATAAAGCAGATTATTCCTGGCAGTGACAGGGTGGTGTGAGGGATTTAGGCAACATCGACTGGTGTGTGGGAAAGACAGTGGCAGTGGTCACATCATGTCACAGCTGCCACACTTGCAGTTCTGTGGCTTTTAATCTCCTGCTGACCATCTCCACAGAGCCAAGGATTGTATTTCACCACAGGACACTGATGTTGCAAAGCCCACACTTGATTCCAGTCTGGACTGGACAGACATTACCATGTAATGCTGTCGGGGAGGGAAGGGATCCTCCACAGTTCTCTACAGAGAACCTCAGCTGGTTTGCTACAGAGCTGAACACATAACTTGGTTCCCAGGAATGGAAATGGCTGTGCTTTGGGGAACTGTGGCTTTCTTGCCTTTTCTAACTGGCTTTTTGGAAAAGAATAAGTGCAGGTTGGACTTGATGATCCTTAAAGGGCTTTTCCAACCTCAAGAATTCTATGATTCTAAGTATTCAAGCCTGGGGCTGTCTCTTCATGCTGGTTTTTCATGTTCTTCTAAAATCAAATGTGTCAGCCTTTAATTTAGCTGCTCTGTAGATCATAAACTTAGTTTACAATAACAACATTTCAGGCCAGCCCTCTAGAGCTCTGATACAAGTCTATGGTTTCTTAATAGTCAAGATAAACCACAGCAGCAGCAAGGAGTGTGCTGTGTTGGTATGAGAAAAATAAGCAACACAAGAAAGTTTGTGACAGGTTATTTTTCCTCTGAATGTCAAGTGAATAAATCTTCTCCTTTTTGTGTGTTTTGTTACAACAGATTTGCATTTTTATCGGAGAAACTCTTCTGTTTTCAAACTGGGCTATCACAGCAGACATACTAATGGTGAGTGCACTTTGGAACAGCATCTTTCTGTGTTCGGAGCAGTTTGTCAACTTGCAAGAACAACCTGAAGTTCACAATTTCTCCCAGATCCTAGTCCCTACTTCAGCTTATTCTGGTTTTCATTATTATTATTATTTTTGCTTACTGAAAAGTGACATAGGGAGAAAGAGAGAAAAAAGATCCTTTTTGTCCTTCGTTCTAAGCACCAGGGAGAGATGTCCAGAAAGGACAACATTTCTGAATTCCAATAATTTCCCAAAATATTAAGTGTTTGTGCAAAACCTCACATGCACAGAATTCAGGCAGCATTTCCTAACAGTCAGCACATTTGTGGCCTTTGTTATCAATAACTCAGCTTTGTTCTGCAATAGGAAATCCTTCCCTCCCTCCCTCCCTCCTCTGACCACAAAGGCAGCCCATCTACCTAGCATTCAACACATACACAATGGAAACCCACCTCTGGGAAAGCAGAGAGGAAAAGAAAGTATAAAGAATTTTTGGACTATGTCCACCTTGTCCAAGAGGAAACTGTCAGGGACTTTTCAACTCATGTCCTTCATTTTCCATTCTTTCTCTACCACAGAGCTTTTTAAGTCTTTCAAATCAGCAAGCTGACCTCAGCAGCCCCATTTTCACATGAAATAGTCTGGACATTTGTTCAAGAGCTCTGCATGTTTTGTAGAGGTTTCCATCAGAGCCCATCAAACACAATATATGTTGAAACCCTGTTGTGAAGGAGGTGTTGCTAATGGTATGAAAAGAAAGGCAAAGGCACAGAACCATTACCGGACCTTCCTGAGGTCTTTTGTCAGCTTGTTGACAGAACTAAAAATATAATCAGTCTGGCATCAACAGAAAACTCCCTTGACTTGTGTTTGTTGGTTATGCAAACACCAGCGAGGAAACAATCGGGCTCAGTATTCTTAGATGTAAAGATAATGGTGTTGATCTATTGATTCAGCAAAAAACTTCAAGCCTCTGCTTAAGCTCTGTTTATGTTGAAGTTCAAGGTTGTGTTTATATTTTAAGGTAGCTCTGCAGTTGCCATCACTGCATTGCCTGATGAACTTTCCATCTTTCACTCATTTGTGCAGGGGGCGCTTTGAGAGGTGGGGTGGAGTGGTTAAACCCACTCCTCCCAGTGTGGGCAAAGCACAGAGAAGCAAAGGTTGTCAGTGTACCCTGGTGGCACTGGATGGCTTTTGATTCCCAAGGTTCCTCCTGCCAGCTCAGCTGTGGTGGGACAGAGCTCTGTGAGGCTTCCCTGGGTTTTCCATGGGCTTTTGCAGCTTGTGCTGAGTTCAGGGCTGCTGTGGCCATTCATCATGTGGTATCTCAACACTCACACAGATGTGCAGCCTGGAGACAGCTGTGCTGAGGAAGAAATCACAGGACAATGTGTGTAGTTGTTCATTCCTGCCTCCTGCCAGAGCTTCCTGTCGCATCCTGCCTCTGGCTGTGGTGTTCCCAGGAGCCATCCCAGTTCTCTCCACTCAGAATTAGTGGAGAGGTTTAAATAGCAGCTGTTTTATACCCTTCTTAACATTGGCTGGCACAGGTGAGGGTTCAGCTGAGGTGGTCCCAGCTGCCAGGAGGGAGAATCCTGGCAGACATGTTCAAGGTCCTCCAGAAAATCTGTGCCAGAGACAGACCTGAAATTTGACCTGTGTTGTGTCAAGGTAACCCCAAAAGATATTTTCAACCAACTGCTCTGTTATATCAAGGGTGTTCAGTCTGCTGTCATTGTCCCATTTAATTACAGAGGTTTTTTGTGTTGATTTCAATGTGACTTCAATATCCTGTAGCTTTTTAACAGCTTTTATAGGATTTGCCATCTGTCTTACCAGCATCCCATAGTCAGTTGCATTTTGTAGGGGTGCACTTGCAGTTATTTATGTTGCTTTAGTGCAAAAGAATTCTGTAAGAAATGATTGCAAATAATAGTTCAATTTTCCAAAACATGGGAACGAAACTAAAGCTATGTTAAAAAATGGATTTTGGTAATTGCTGCCAACTTTTCAGCTCACTGTTCTCTGGTCTGTTCAGGAAAATGAACTGGGTGCTGTATATAATGCCCAGCTTGATGCATTAACAGCATGAGTGGATGTGTGCAAGTTTTAAAAAATAAATGTAAGCATGACTTAGATGAGGACAGGGCTGGAAGCAGACAGGCTGAAGTGCAGACAGATCACACAGGGGATGAGAGGGGGCTCACACTGTCCATAGGTGAGAGCCAAGGCTGCAGCCACATTTGACAGAGAGCTGGGTGGGAAGTCCTTGCCAGAGAAAGATGTGGAAATGCTTTAGCAGATGCACTTTATATGTTTGGCAAGTGAATGTTAGTGATTACTATTTATTTGGTGTAATCAGAAGAGTGTCTGTTCTTGCCTGAGGCTGGGAAGGAGTTTAAAAGCATTATTAGTGTAAGCTTAACAACACTTTCATCCTATACATAAATATTACCCTGTTTTCATGGATAAAAGCTCTCAATGCTGGCTGAACACTGCTCTTGCTCATTCCATTATGCCAGGAGTGAGGCTTTTTGGAAAATGCATCCCACATAATTTCTCACAGCTTTCCCAAGATTTACAGGTCCCATGACTGCTTAAGGATCCTATCAGGCAAGTCGTTAAGGACCTCCAGAGGTTTTTGCAAGTTTATTTTCCGTGGCAAAACAAGGATGTTTGCTTATTATCTTCCAATTTAATTGTTGGCTCTTCCTAGCTCTGTGCTTGCATTGCATCCACTGCTCCTGCTGCAGAAGGGTGGGAGCTCAGCTCCTGGGCTTTTCTGCAGTCCAAGGTGCCAAGTGCTGGCTCCGACAAACTGTCAGTGCTGCAGGGCTCTGCACTGCCTGACATTCTGAAAGGCTGAGATTTGCTCCAAATGCAAATTTGTACAAAGAAGGTCTTATTCTCCTGAGCACAACTCTCCATATCTCCTCCCAGGCACATGCTCAGATGGTGCTTGGGGAAAGGAGAGATGTTTTGTGTGGAGCTTGCTAATTATGAAACAGATTTCATCAGCCATCTTTGCAAATTGGCCTTAAAATTACCAGAACCCCAAAGTAGCATTAAAACTGCCTCGTAACAACAATAATGGATGAGCTTCAGTGCAGCAGGCAAGTGTGTAACACTCTGAGACACGTGCAGTGTGTGGGGCTTTGTGGGAAGCTGGTGCTGATAGTGGGTGTTTCCTCCATACCACATCTCCAAAACAGAGATGATGGACAGGGGCTTGGAATTTTTGTGTAAGAGCTACAAAGCAATTTAAAGTGCCTCTATTTCAATCACAGTCTCTTTAGGTCTTTGCTGAGAAAAGCCATCCTCCAGTTTGTGCATAGTCCTGACATTCATGCAAAAAAATTGCTCTGCATATTTCTGTTTCCTTTTAAAACATTAGTTCTTTCTAAATGGTCATGACCTGCCATGGAGGAGCTGCTTTGATGTTTTGTTGTCAAGTCAAAGTCTTCCTTTAGGCTTGAAACAGGCACAGACTGGTGCTCAGCTGTGCCATAGGCATGTAGGAATGTAGCTTTTATTCTGAGTACCTTTCCTAAAAATAAAACCCAGTTATTTATTTAGTACAAAATACTGCCCTATTTTTATAACCAAAGATAAATTGCATTTCCAGAGGTTCTTGTTGCTTCTCTGAATGCCTCCACACAATTCTCCGAGTGCTGCAGGCTAGATTTGAAGGCAGGGTGAGGAATGCCTGAGAATGAGGGAGCACAGCCCACTCCAAACCATCCAAGGGCTGCAGGTGGAGGTGTTCTGCTCCATGGTGTGCTGGGAACTGGAAACCACAGCAGCCTCCTTTCACTTCATTTAGGACTTTTTGTTTTAGACAGTGTCTGCCTGGCTTTTGTGGAGGGTCTCTCTGGATCCCAGCCTTTCCCTTTCCTGAACAGCAGGGACAACTGGGCTATTTCCAGCTTCTGTCAGTGGCTGGAGCAGTGTTAGTGCATGTTTTCTTTGTCTTTGGTGCTGAAAGAGGCCAGTAGGAATTGTCCTGACCCAGAAAGGGCAGCAGAGTGCTTGAGAGAGTAGAGTTTCTATGAAAGCTTAGACATAAACATCAGAACTTACCTCTTTGGCACTTGGCCTTTTCCTGGGAGAAGGGTGATCTCTCCTTGCCTTTCCCCATTAACTTTTTTCAGACCAACTCCCGCTGGTTTCATCGCAGGAAGGAGATGTCAGCAGTAATCCCAGGCCTTTCTGAACCTCTATTTAAAGAGCAGAGGTTTCCAGAGCTGCTTGCTCAGCCACCCTGCCCACGCTGTGTGCTGCCTGTCCCTGAACCTGGGGTGGGGGCTGAGCCGGGACAATCCCGCAGCCTTCCGCCCTGGCTGCCGTGCCTCTCCCGCCTCCAGCTGCTGTGGGATGGCCAAACCAGGCCGTGTATGCTTTGAATTTGGGTCTATTTTAGTACTGAAATGCCCATTTAGAGTTGTAATTTACTTCTGTCTTCCAAGAACAGTAGATGTTTGCTACCAACTGCTTCCTGTTCATCGGAACAAAATGTTTTTCAAGTATGGATAGGGTGGAGTATATTGGTTTTTTGTTTTTTGGAGGTGGTGGTTTAAGCCTTTTTTTCCTTTCCAATGTGTTTTTCAAGGAGGTCATGTTCATTTGCTTGCTACTTGTTGGGTTTTTGCTTTGAGGGGAGTGTTTGTCTCTTGAATTCCAGACCAAATATACCAAGCTGTAGCACTTCATGGTGTTTCAACCATCAATAACTTCTTCAAGATTGGAAACTGTACGCCTACTTGCAAAACTATGTTAGCATAATACAGCTACACATGCAAAATTATATCTAATATATGTGTGTATTCATTTGTATAAATATTTTAATACACATGCACACTTATGATATAGGTATCATTAAGGTTTCTTCCTCTAATTAGCATCAATTCACTGCCACACCACACCCTGAAAGTGGTAAATTTTTACTAAATGTGCCATTTCTTTTGTCCTTTTGCTACAAAAATGGATAGAATACAGAAGCAGGCAGGTTTTTTTTTCTCCAGATTGGCTAACATAAACTTTACAGAAACAAAAAATATTTGAGGTTTCAAATTTTGTGTTTCACATTTATACACAACTCTTGAATTAGGTAGAATTTCACTTTATCTACTCAGATGCCCTTTCCCAAAGAGCTCTTGCAAAATGCTTCTCCACTACCCCTGTGTGAACTGGGCCAGGTGGGAAGAACAAAAATAACTCATTCTTAATTTTTCTTTTCTTCTGTCTGGTCTATCCGGGTTGCATCCATTATCTGCCTCTTTGGGGAGTGGGAATGAATTGTGGGGCTCTCCTACTGTCCACATGCTGACCTTCAGCACATTTCTGTGTCTCTAATGATGTTTGGAGCTAATTTTTGGGACTTCTTTCTTCAAGTCATGTTTTGAATTCCTGGATGCAAAAGGAGGACAGGGCCTGACATCCACAGCTGGGCAGCTGCTCTGGCTCTGAGCATTTCTTGCTCTTCTGTTGCACAACAGAAGTTGAACAGGGTGCCTGTGTAATACGTGGCATGAAAGTGCATTAGCAGTGTGCATTTGCAGCTTTGTCAAAGCTGGGATGAAGGAACTGGCAGGCCATCTGAACACACATGGTAAAGCCTAAGGAAAAGCAGTTAATCTAATTTTACCTATAATTCGGAATTGCCTGTGCTTGGAACGAGATGATAATTTTAAATAGGCATCAGTTCTCTTTTAGTGTGGATTTTCTCAATGCTCCTTCTTTTGTTTCTGGTTTTTATGGTAATTCTTTCCACTGCAGACAGGGCAACTCCCCTTCCCTGTGAGGAATAGTTTGAGCACTGCAATGCACTTTAGTCCTGTGCCCTGAGTGAGTCCTCCCTGCCAGTCAGTTCAGGTGAAGGATCTCTGTGGATCCCTGGCTGGGGATGGCCCAGTCCTGAAATGTCACATTTCATCAATAAATTACTTTGGGAAAGGATTGCAAGGATCCTGGCAAGGCAGGACTTCTAAAGAAAGACTGAAGGCAGCCCATCAGAGGGAAAGTGGATAAATAAAAGGGATCATGGTCTCCAAAGAGCTGAACAAGAGTCGTTCCTGTCAGAGCCACAGGAAAAGGCACCGTGAGATTCAGAGCTTACAGGCAGAAACAATGCTCACTTGGATTTAGAGACCTATTGAATTCTTCATTACTTCCAGCCTTTAAATCAAGACAGGATCAATTAATAAACTGGGATATGTGGACTTGATGCAGATGTCCTTAGCCAGCATCTTTAACAATTTATGCAAGAGACAATCACTTTCTTCTGCCTCTAAAAAGTGTATTATGAAATTAAGGTCATTCTACAGGACAGAGCATTGCTGAGTTTTTTTATTGTTTAATTTTTCATCCCCTTCTGTGGTTAAGGCTGTTATCTGTGAGCTCTAGTCCCTTCATGGGGAAGTAATTTGTGTTTTCCACTGCTCCTGTGTAATTTGACTGATTCTGCATGACCTGGCTAAGGGTGTCATGTCCTATTAGAGGAGTGGAGGCCAAAATATACTATCTTGGCTGTGGAAAATTTTCCTAACGTGACTTTGTCACTTTTCACAAATGGAATCACAAATTTTTGAGAAAAATGTAAAGTGGCTAGAGATGGAGTGGGAAAGGGAGGATGTGTGACCATGACCTTTCATACTGATCTGGATTGCTGATGGTTTAGGAAACAAAATAACTTTTGTTATGGAATAAATCAAACATCCCAGGTTACAGCACAGTCCTTGATTGGAAGGCTGATGGTGTTGAGCAACTTTAAATTTCATTCTCCCCACCAGCAAAGCAAAATACAGTCTAAGGAGCAACAGCAGAGTGTCTTGTGGGCAAAGCTGATAGCCCAAACACTACTGAGAGTGGAGCACAGTGGGCAGAGCTTCCTTCCCTCAGCACCTGCCAACAGGAAAACTCCAGAGCAGGAAGGGTGTCTGAGGCTCCCTGAGCCAGCCATGGCCTGGCCAGTGGCTCTGCCTGGGGTGGCTGGTTTGTTTTGTGCTGCCCTGGGCATAAACTGAGCAGTCCAAGACAGATGGGCAGGTTCTAATTTCAGCTTCCTTACCTGTTTTTGTTTCTTTCCCCTTCTTTGCAGTACGTGGTCATTCCAACTCGCCGTGCAACCGCAGTGGCCTTGCAGAGTTTCACTTCACACCTCCTGGGGGATGCTGGCAGTCCTTATCTCATTGGATTTGTAAGTGCTCACAGCAGGCTCTGGCAGGGTTTGCTTTTGTTTCCAAACTGCTCATCTGAAATGCCAGGTTAGATCCTGCTGGGAAGGAAGGCCTGTGTTTGTCAGCAGGATGGGAAGTGCTGCAGAGCAGTGCAACTTTTTTTTACTGGTTGGGTTGTTGTGAGCTGCAGCCAGGGGTCACAATATTTGGGTGTGGGAAATAAACTTCCACATCTTTTTAGTCTGAGGTGTTTATAAAGCTCACAGACAGCTCTGAAAAGAGAGAGTGTTCTTGCTGTGGTATGGACATGGGGCCAAGAGAAATTAGGTTGGAAGAGAGTCGTGTGTGTTTAGCTGTTAATTGACCTCAGAAACCAAATACCTGTTTGTGGGCAGCAACACACAGCTGTACCTGGTTTGTATGATAGTAAATCATAGAGCCACAGAATATTCTGGACTGGAAGGGACTGACAAGGATCATCCAGTCCAGCTCCTGCACAGACACCCCAACAATCCCAGTCTGTGCCTGAGAGCATTGTCCAAACACTCCTGGAGCTCTGGCAGCCTTGGGGCCATGGCCATTCCCTGGGGAGCCTGGGCAGTGCCCAGCCAGGGTTTTTATTAGTGTTCCTTGCTGGGGTGTTCACTTTGGGTTCCTTTCTGTGACTGCTTCAGTGGCTGGCCTTGGTCTGACTGGGGATCTCCCTTCCTGTGCCACCATTATCCTACTGCAGAACAGCAGGCCCAGCTCCAAAATCTGGCACTCAGAGAACATGCACAGTTGAAAATAAAAAGCCTGGGAAATGTAATGAGGAAAAGAAATCTGGATGTACTGGGGAAATGTCTTTTTCCTTCAGTGGAGTTTGATGCATGGAGTTTCAGAGATCACAGATCATCATTTATAAAATACAGCAGCTTCCACAGAAATCCCTAAGTGACCCTGGTGTGTTGAAAGTGCTGCTGCCCGGGGATGTAACTGGGATTTTCAGTGGTCCCATTACCTGAGAGACAGGGCTTTGAAGTGCTCCTCCAGCTCAGACACAGCTGCTGGGTGCTGTGGGGCTTTTTATTTTTTACAACCATCATTGCTCATCTATTCATCCTGTAGACACCGGTGTGTGTAGCTACAGATATTTATTTTTATAGATTTAATTTTGTGAGTATATCTGTTTAAATATGCATAAATGTTGACTTTTGAGTGGCAATGCTATGGCTGCTCTGGAGCCCTCTGAAGCACACGGGAAAAGGCAGACAGAGATAAGACTGAGAAGACCAAAGAAATGAGAAATCTCTCAAGAGAATAAAAATGCACAGTTTTTCTTAACTCTTTGTTTACTGCAATGTTCTGGCTACCTGGGGAGAAACAATCTTATTTTAGAAGTTATTGAAGGTGGCAGGAACAAAGGAATTGCAGGAGAGGAGGATTCATGCAGGGAAGTGATGTGGGGAATGTGGGAGAGGAGAAGGAGCCTGGTAGGACAGGGGCTGGAGATGAGGGCAGGGCTGGGGCAGGCCAGGTGACTGCTGCATGTTCATCCTTTTCCTTACATAAGAGGGATGTCCAGGAGGAATACCTAGGACCCTGAATGATTGCAATTATTCTTGCGAGTTGCCTGGGGCTCTTCAATGTCATAGATTAAAAATAAAAGGTCTTTGGTTGTAGAAATAACAACCTTGTCTTGCCCTCCTGGTATTCAGAGATCAAGCAAGCTGTGAGTTACTTAAGGATTCTTGGCTGAAATATGTATAGCCCCAATTTAATAGGTGCATTAGGCTTCTCTAGACTGGGAAAATATTCGTTATTATTTTGAATTATCCTTCTCCAATGCTGTAATTGTTGGGCAGTTGTGATTTGGGAGGAGGCAATGCAGGTCCAAGGCTCTGTGCAGAAGAGGAGTGAAGCACTCGTGTCATGAACAAGCCAGCATCCCTTTGTGCAGCCTCTTTTCTGGCTGGCCTGATTCATCCTCCCTCTGCTACCAGGACTGAAAGGTCAAATAAGGCTCCAGATAACACAGGAAAACAAATACTATTGAAAGTGAAAGGACAGCCAGCTTCTGCACCAGAGCTAAGGCAAGCACTGAACCTGGGTATTAAAACCCACAGGAACTGTCCAGCTGCAGTGCAGGATGGAGACCTTCATGCAGCATTGAAACCCCACCTGGGCAGGCTGCAGAAGGGGCTCACATTCTGCCCAGGGTTTCAAGGCAGTCTGTGAGGGCTGAGTAACCTCCTCCTGCTGGATTTAAGGGAAATTTGGGAACCTGATTCCCACAGCCCTTTGGGGAATCCCCACCCTGAGGGCATCAACTCCCACTGCTGTGACTCCAGACTCTTCAGGAGGCAGACCAAGAGCAGGGGGTGGGTTTTGAAGGAGAGCAGCAGAAGGCCCTGGAGGTGTCCAAGGAGTGACTGGACGTGGCACTTGGTACTCTGGTCTGGTCTTTTATTCAGTCACAGGTTGGACTTGATCATCTCAGAAGTCTTTTCCAACCTTAATGATTCTGTGAGCTGCAGACACAGGCAGGCTCAGAATGGGTGAAAAATCAGCCTCCTGATCACTTGGGTTCACCTGGGATCCTGCAGCTCTGCTGTGTCTTCCAACTGCTTACAGAATCCCCCTGAAGTTCCCTCACTAAATGATCAGTGCTTTGATCAAACGTGGCTGGAATCCTACATGGTTTTGCTGAGTTTATAGTGAGATTCCCTCTAGCAATGCTCTTAATAAAGAACTGGCGACCCTTGTCCTTGTAAGAGTGAGCTGAGGCAGGCAGTTGTCTCTGCTGGATACCAATAAATGTTGTATTGATCTTAAAATCCCTGTGTGGAACACAGAAGGTGCTGATCAGCCACAGCCTCAGGTGTGCCATTGCTGCTGTGCTCTGTGACGTGTCCTGAGAGCTCAAGGTCACACTCAGACTTTTGTAACTTCACCCCATTCCAAATCCTGCACTGCAGCTCCTTAAACCACCAAAAGCAGCAAATACACATTAGTGCTTAAAAGCTAAGTGGCAAGGAGCACATATGTGTGGCTGTTTTTCATGTCTCTTTAAATATTGATAACTTTGATTATGGTAAAAAGGCCTAAGATTGACTTACAAAGGAATTATGCAAATACAGCTTTATGGGTGGCAGCTGTAATTTGCATGAAGCTTTGCCACATGGCAAGCTCTGAGCTCAATTACTGTAAATCAGCACTGCCTGTTCATTTCCAAATGACAATAGGCATTGCTGCAGTATTTCAGCAGATCAGACAGCTTTTATTCCTAGAGAGCTGGAACCTTTTTCAGGACCTTTGTGATAACCAACCTGTGGAGTTTAAATAACTCCTTTTTAACAACTCCAGTGTCACTCCACACTTTATTCTTGAGGCAGTTGGTGAGAAATCTCACCTGCTCAGTGCATTACACCCAAATATGTGTGGTACTTTTCTGTCTTTGCCACTCCCACTATGCAGACACGATTGCTGGAGCACTGAAGTGTTAAGAGGAATGCCTCAAATCCCACCATTAATGTTGAGTATCAAATAAAGGTCTTCAACTGCTGCCCTAGACAGCATCTCAGACTCAGAAGAGCAAGTGGAGGGAGGTGGCAGCAGCATGTGAAATAGTTAGCTCTTCTCAGGCTACATCACAACTCCAGCTCTTTGTCTCACTATTTCTGGTTTGATCTTGGTTGTCCTTTAAAATAACACAACTGTAAGTCCATGCTGCTGTGTCCATCTGTGCACAGGCATGAACCTGTTTTCCCTGCTCAGGGTTTACACCATCCTTCTTATTGTGTCCCTCTCCACTTCCTGACTGCTCTTCTGCTTCAGGAAATCTGAATACAGGCAAAAAGGGGTTTTATGTCATGATTGTGGCTTGGGCCTTTTTCTTTGCTTCCTACCTGAGCACTTTCCTCTTCTACCATTGCCTTGCCTCTGGCTGTGATGGCAGCAGCACCTGCTGCAGGCACTGCTGTCCCTGCATGTGCCAGGCAGGTGCTGCTGTGGGCACACTCTGTCCTCACTGCCCTGCTGCTGGCTGCTCTCCTGTTTGCCTAAACTCTCTCATCTTCTCTGTGCAGCTGTTCATAAGGTCTGAGGATGACAACCAGCCTGTATCTCCTTGTCACCTGGCAACATCAGCCTGTGAGGAGGGTGTTCTAAAGTGCCAGAGATAGCTCTCCTGCTTTTGATGGGCTAAAACTTACTCCCTGGACTCCTCTGGGGCTGGTTCCCATCTTTCCTGCCCTCCTGGGCTGTATCAGTTTTACTGGAGGGACACCACACTCCATGCCAGCTGGGCTGTGGGAGCCTTGGCACCCTTCACTTTTCTCCCTTCCCCAGCTTTCCAGTGAGCAGGTTGATAAATCTAATGAGCTATTTAAGCAGCAAGAATACTAATGACCTTCTTTTAGCAAGTAGTTAGCAGAGCAGTGTTAATTATCCCTGGTGCAGAGTATCAGGGCAGGCAGATCAGCATTTCATTAGGGGCAAAGCAAGAAAAACTGTAGTAAATGCAGCAATTAAGATACTTTTTAATGAAGGTTGTAACTGGAGGTGCAGATTTCACAGCGTCATGGCCCAGTTTGAAACAGCCTTTTTGTTGATTTGGTTTGAAGGTGTTTACCTGACCAAGTATATCTGTATAGAAAGTAGCTCTATGTGTGAAGACTTGCCTGCCTGAGAAAGCAGAATTCATGTATTGTGATTTAAAATTCATATGTTATGGTTTAAAATGCTATGGCTGCTTCAGAGTAGGACATGCTTCCTCTGGAAGAACACTTTTTCCAGTTTAGTTTGCTAGACTAAAACGGGCCACAGCCCACTGGGAGTCAAATCCGCTTCTGTCTGATTTAAAAACAGGGTATTGCAATAAAGTGGATTGTTGGGATGTGGTGCTGCAGTCTGGGTGTTCTGTCCCTGTCTGACCCAGGCAGCCATTCCTCAAATATGGCCCATGAGGTGCTTGCTGGTGGTTACACAGCCCTGTCTCCTGCCAGAGCAGGGTAAGAGATGAACAGGTGAAAAAGGCAGTAATGTCCTGTAACAAAAATGTGCAAAATACTCTCCTGGCACCACTCTCTGTTTCATGGACCACCAGGAGACATCCCACTGCTCTTGTGGGGTTGAGGATGGAACAGAGGTCTCTGTCTTGTTGCCTTTTGCAGCATGTTCTGATACAGTGTACATGAGTCTGTATAAGCAGCATCTCCCATCACCTGATAGAGTTGGTAGATGAAATGTGATGCACATTTATGGTTTTTATTGTTCTTTCTTTACCAAGTCCCAGCTGCCTGACAGGTGTGGTGGGACCCTGATGGCATCACTCCTCCTGTAGGGATCTTTCCCCACGTTCCTGCTTGTGTGTGACCCACCCTGTGGTGGGTAAGATGGAACTTGGCCTTGCTAGTCTGAACATCTGCTCTGCTTGCCAGGGAAATAATGTGAGGATGAGAACCTCCAGCCCCTCATCCTTATTACCTGTTTCTTCAAGCAGTAACTTTAAGTTGAGAATTTCTCTGGTCCTGAGTAATTAAAAGCCTTTTTCATAGCATACTGAAAGACCAAATCTTTGACAAAGCTGTCAGCTGCAAAATAAGAGGAGAATTAACCACCTGGAGACCAGTCCTCATGGGATTGGTCTCCTCATTGCAACGAGCTAACAAACTTCCCACTTCTGATGACTCAGGAACAGATAAGATAAAAGTCTACCAATAAAATACCAAATGATTTCCCATCTCTAAAATGCTCTGTGCCAAGGGTTCACAGCCTGCTTTGGTGTTTTTTCAGAGCTCTGTGCATCTGTCCTGTTCATGACTTTGTTAGATATACAGGTTCTCTGTATTTTTGATCAATGTTTAATGTAGGTGAAGGTGTCTCATTAGAGAAAGCCCAGAAATCCAAAGCAGGTCATTGTTGCACTGGAGTATTTCAAGCTCTGTCTCGTCTGTTCTGTCACTCCTCTGTGCACTGAAAAACCTCCTTAAATAAAGGTTTTCTTCCTCTGAGCTGCCAAGGCTCCTGCACACTCCCAAGATGGGCAGTTTTCATGATGCTGAGCACCTTTCAAGAATGTGTCCAGATCCTCTTCAACACTTTGCTTTTGTGGGATGTACAGACAGGGAAGGGGCCCATGCTGCCAGGACAGGTGGGGACAGGGATGCTGCTAAAGGTCCTGTGCCACAGACCTGTTTCTGCATGGGAATGGGCACCCCCATCCCTACATGTTCACACACCTGAGCCCTGTCACGGGGTTCCTTCACAGTCCCCATGTATGAAGCATCTCTCTCTGGCATCAGAGAAAGTCCAGCCTTAACTTAGAAAATCCCTGGGCAGACCAGACCAGAGAGAAAGGCAGTTAATGACTTCAAGAAAAGAGACTTTCAACCCTCTCCAGGGCAAATGGGGCAGATATTGCAATGATCCCCAGACGTACCAAGTCCATGTCCTGGCACAGCAAGCAGCACCCCTGTGGAGCATCTTAATTTACTGTAGCCTTTTTCAAGGCAGCACCACGTATTTCATGCAGCCTGGTCATCCTGGGAGGGGGAAAATACTAAAAAACCACATTTACTTCTTCTTATTGTAAATGTTCCTCATGCCATTTAGCACGGTGTAAGTGCTTCTGCTATCCCCCAGGCCCAGCAAATTGTTTACTTTATAAAATCCCTCATTTTTGCTTTCTCAGCTTCATTTGCATTCATATTCCATTTTTTTTAGAAAATTAAAGAAACTTTTCACATTCACACTGACTTCAGAGTGGGTGGATGCCAAACCATTGTGGGGTTACAGGGAATACTAACAGAATACAGTTCTGTTAAAGAACTGTACTAAAGTGATCAGCCAGGGAGAACCTGATTTGTATCAAACTGGTAATCATGAAAATCAGATATTTGTGCCAGAAATACCCTTTTACATCACAGGATTTGTGCTCAAGTGGCAACATCAGAAGTTTAGAGAAGCCAATTGCAGAGGAATTGAGATATTGACTCAGCAATGAGAGAGAGGATGAAACAGTGATTTCAGAGATGTTGTTACCATTACAGTGTGTAATTAATAAATCAGTTAATTTACCTGCCTGGACTGTTCAGGAGAGACAGAACATGGAATCCAGATGCCCTCCTTGGCAAATACAGTATCCATGGGCTGTCCCCTGTTGCAAAGCACACACCACATACTTCCCAAGGGATGAAGTTTTGCAAAGCACACACCACACACCTCCCAAGGGATGAAGTTTTGCAAAGCACACACCACATACCCCCCAAGGAATGAAGTTCTGTTCCTCTGGTGCCTCCTGCTCTCAGATGGAGGCAGATGGGCTTTGGGGTTGGATCTGCCCGTTGCAGCTCGGTTCTCCATCGGTTCTCCGGAACGCCGGAGCTGTGTCCAGCTGGGCTCCATCCCAGTGGCTGAGCACACGCCGGCCGTGCTCTGCTGTGAAAATGCCTCAAGCTGAGCTTTATTCAGCAAAGTCATTGCTCTTGGTCTGAGCTCTGTGCTACACAGGGACGGGGGAGACATGAACTTTCACAGTTAGCCTGGTGTCAGAGACTTGTGATTACACTGCACAGCAGCAACGGGACTTCCTTCTTGATTTTCCAACCCCGCATTCTGCATCCATGTTCTGAAGCTTTTTGCCACCTCCCAGCTGGAGGAACAAAGGAAGGAATCCCACACATGACTCCGTGCTGCAGAGCTGGCACCGGCCACGCACAGCCCCCGCAGTTTGTTACTCATCTTAGAGAGAAGACACCAAAAATTATGTTTGATTGGGTCTTGCCAAATCACAGTTGGCCAGCTCAGGATGCTGTCATTGCCAGGAGTCTGGAAAGCCCAAAATTGGCAATACAGAGCAGACCATTTGGCAAACGGTGTGTCATTCTTGGAGCCTAGGTCTGTAATTATGTCCTGTGTCCTCTTGAGAGGAGATGCCAAAGTTCCAGCCTTAGCAGGTGGTTTGTGTGGAACAGAATGGAACAGAACAACAGAGAACTGTGACTGTTAACAGCAAAGACATACACATGGACCCTGATAAAATTCTAGTTAAGAGATGAAGACACTGGGGGGGAATTATATGGAACCTGGTTGAGGAAGTCCAGCAGGCTTGGTGGAAAGAATTAAACCTTGAAAGGGAGGAAAGGCAATTTTTTCAAAACTGTGCATTTACAGAATGTATTTGGTTAAAAATGAAAAATACAGCAGATTTAATAATAACATGACTTGTTGCTATAAAAGGTCAACCCAATGCGTTAGAAGGGAAGGTGTGGGACAAACTGCATTGGGAGATTTATTTGTTGGAGATTTTACACTTTCAAAGCTGGTTTTTAGCCTAGAATGTCGTGTCATCCATGGAGAAAGCAATCAGGAGCACATGCATGGCTTTTCATCCTCTGCTGCTGACTTATCATGTCAATTTGTCAAGTGATTTATTGTCTGGTCCTTTTAGAGAATAATTGTATCCATTCCCAAAAATGAAAAGTGGTTTAGAATGTCTAGATTTCTGTTTTAGAATATCCTCAATTCAGCCTGACAGAGACATTGACTCAATGCCAAATTCTGGTTCATAATGAAGAGTAAGGGAAACGTTTGGAATTAAGGTGTCTGGATACAAAAGGGAATTAATGACCAGCTGATGTCCCTGTCTCCTGGGTGCAGAGCACATTCTGCTCGTTTCCTGTGGGTGCATTCCTTTCACATTCAAGCCTTGTTGCTGTTTTGTAACAAATCTCTCAGACTAATGGTCACTGTTACTTGCCTTCAGTCTCACATGAGAATTGTTTGTTACACTCTTGTTTTTCTTCATGTGTTTTACACTGCAAATAAAGTTCTTTTTGAGAGGACTAGAACTCTTCTATATCCCAAGCACTGAAATTTTCTCCTCACCCTCTCTAGGGCAGGGATTGAAACAGAGAAATCAGGTTAAACCCCTTCAATTCTTTCTGAAGTTACACTCTTCCAGTGTTAATTCACTCCCCCCTAACTGAGAGGGCTCCATCCTGTAGGACAGTCCTCAGCTCCAGCATGTGCAGTAGTGTCACCTCCAGCACTGGGCTGGCAGCTCCTCCTTTCCATCCCTCCACGGGAGCCAGGCTGAGCTGTGAGAGGGGTGTAAACTCTGGAGACCCCCAGTGCTGCAGAGTGTCCCTGCTAACACACCCCCCCAGTGACCTGTTCTTTTGAGTCCCCATGAGCATCATGCTTCTGGGCCCTTCTGTGGTGCTTGGCTCTGCTGAGGCATCTCCTCACACACAGTTACCTTCCAGGTCTCTGCAGAGTCTGAACTGGTGATTTCTGCACATGGCAGTTCTTTTCACTGTCAAGATTTAAGCCTTGAATGTCAGAACTTGCTTGTAGGTTGTGTTTGGCTCCAGCTTTTCCATTACCAGTAACGTGGCAGTTTAGAAGTGGCAGTTGCTGCACAAGCTTTGGCTGTTTCTGCAGCTGCTTTGTGTGTGTGCACAGCAGTAGGATTTTATGTTGCAAATTCCCTGCAGTCTTTTGGTATAAACTGGTGATTCCCCCCCAACAAAAGGTCATGGATAAAAACACAGCTGGACATTTAAATACCCAATGCCTTGAGACCCACCCCAACTGCTGCTACCTCTCTGTTGGATTTATGGAGAGTAAAGTTGTTTGCTGGGCAGTAAATATTAAAATGTGGTAGTTTTAGCTACAGACACGCATTACATTTACATTTTACATTACATTTTAGTCCCAGCAAAAGCTTTTCATAACAAACTGAATAGTGCTGTTGTATGTCTCTGCTCCTTTGTGTAGGTGTAAATAGTTTGTGTTTACTTTTGTGTAATGATGCTTTGTGGTTGTCAGAAGATGCAGATTGCCTTAATCCATAAAGCTGGTGGTGTGCAGAGTAGTAGAGCCCCGTGTCTGAGCCTGGGACAGAGCCACCTCTTGCATGAATTACACTTCAAGCTTGGGAGGCTGGAAGAAGGAATGAGCCCCATACTTCAGACATGGGCACAAACCCCCCACGTTCAAGTTCTGTTTCCCCAAATCAGATGGGATCTCTGGGGTGGTTTTTTTGTTCTTTGGAAAACATTTCCCTCCTTCCCACTCAGTACACAGAAATGAAACTTCAGACCTCCCTTTGCTGAAAGGTAGGTCAGGTGTGGGAGTAAGCAGGACTTGTTAGGAATTGCAGAAGATTGATCACTCCCTCACCCACTGAGCAACACCAGCATGGCCCTGCTGGCTCCCCAGGGTGTTTGGGCAGCACAGCAAGGTCAGACACCCACAGCTGCTGGCACTGACACAGCCTGGGAGAACATGGAAAGTGCTGTGGGAATCATATGAGATCAGGCCAAAAGAGTGACAGCGAGAGGAGAACCCCTGCCAAGCCTCAGAGCATCGATTGCCCAGGGTGCCAGGCACATTCAGCTTCTACTGAACACACTGTTCCATTTTAAACCTCACACATGTTTGGTGGGTGGTTGTTTCAGGAATCGTGTTCCCTTCGCTATTATCATGTCTCTTTTTTCTTATTTTGTGACTCGTTTTTTTGTCCCTCTCTCTTAGATCTCCGACCTGATACGACAAAGCACAAAGGAGTCCCCGGTGTGGGAGTTCCTCAGCCTGGGTTACGCGCTCATGCTCTGCCCGTTTGTCGTTGTCCTGGGAGGGATGTTTTTCCTGGCCACAGCCCTCTTCTTCCTGAGTGACCGAGCTAAAGCTGAGCAACAGTGAGTAGCTTGGCCATTGCGAACAGGAAGGCAGCACAGCCTGTTTGCTTTCTTGAACATTATGCTTGTACTCTTCCCCTGGCCTTGGCCCTTCCAGGTAAAGGATGTTGGGTTGTGTGTTAAGAACCTGTGTGTTCATGCTCAGCAGAGTGCATGAGGCTGCACGAAGCACAGGGGCTTGGGTCGTGCTGGCTGGGCATCCTTTACACGCTTCTGCTCTGGTGGATCTCACTTCTTGGCCACATGGCTCAGAGGGGAGCACAGGCCCCTTACACCCTTGCCTGAGCATGTCACAGCCCAGGCTGTCCATGGTGAGGGGCTGCTGGGTGCTGGAACTGGTGGAGTGTGAGGTGAGGAGCAGGAGGTGCTTCCCAGAGCTTGGTGGTCAAGGCTGCACCCGCCCGCCTCCATCCCCAGAGCCCTGCTAGCCACCTCTGGCAGTCAAGAACATGAGGCAAGGAGGAAGCAAGCTGTGTGTGGGAAGATGTGCACTCAAGGGTTGCTATGATAAAGAGTCTTTCCCAGTCCCTTCTTGCAGCTTCATGAAAAAAAAGCTACTGTTTTTCAGTAAAGAAACCGATTCGGATCATCTCACGGTTGGCAACTACAGTAATTCGGAAGACGCTTCCACATGACATACAAACTTCTGGGGTTAGTCTCTTTCTCATAATTGTTGAAAAATAAGACTTACTATGTGTAATGTCATGCTGAATATGTGGGTAGGTGGCTAGTCTGGTGTTGACTGTAAGTTGCCTTTGCTTTCCCCCACTGGAGAATGGCAGCCTTGATTTACCTTAAGGAGAAGGGCCCTGGAATATCACTCTAGGTGTAGTACAGGTAGAAGGAAAATTAGGTGTTTGGAGGTGACATAAGTGTGTGAACAGTTTGGGTGATACTTTCTGCCTCACACTGTCTTATCAGATGGATGAAAAGAGATTTGGAAGCAGTGCCACAGATGGTGCTGTGGCCCTGTAAGTGCAGTCCCACCTTGCTTTTACTAGCATACATAAATAGCAAAGAAAGGAGAATTTCCTCTGTAATGAGATGTTTAAATATTGTGGAAAAACAAGACCTGATGTCATAAGGATGGGAAGTCCTACAGACTTGAACTTCAGTGTGGCTTTGGGTATGTGATGTGTGTGCCTGGTTTGTTATCTGCATAGAAGGGTCTTAAATGGCAGGAAGGGAAGTTGGAGATTAGATGCTGGAAAGGACTTCCTAAGAGAAAAAAAGAGGTAAATCCTACAGCAGATTATTTGGGGAAGACATGAAAGCTGTCCCTTGTTTCTGATGGCCTCCCTGGCATGGCATGGGGCAGGAAGGTGGGAACTGCTCTCCAGCCCTGTTTTGTGCTTGTGCTGTGCTTGTGCACATAAGCTGTACATGCCAGTCCAGGCAGTGACCACCTGGAGATGTGGCAAGGTGAACATAAGTTTCTGGGTGCTCAAGGTGGCTTTTTTGCTGCAAGGAGCCAAAAGTCCTATTTGGTGTCAGTGCAGCAGACGAAACCCCCTCTGTAGTATTTTCCTTTGCTCAGGGTGCTCACCTGATTATAGGAAAGCTTCAGGGCTTGTCTTTCCTGTAATCAGAGAGGAGAGTGCTCGTTCCATTTCTGATTGTGGTGATTTGTGTCCCTTTGCATCACATGGGCTGCCAGTGTGGCATGATAGCACTTCAGGTGGTGAAGGAGGGGCTCAGGATTCAGATAGTGATGAGTTCCAGGTTAGTCCCATTTTTTCAGCATGTCAGATCCACCTGGACCTTTATGCTGGGCAGGGCCCTGTGGTATCCAGCTGTTCTCAGCTCCAGTGGAGATCTCAAGGAAAAGGGTTTGGGTTCATTCAGGAGACACCACAGCTCACAGGCTGGTCACTAGCTGGGTGACTGCTTGGCTGCCAGCACTGGTGTGTCTTACACAGTTGTTTTGCCAAAGCCTCACCTTTTGCAGCAGTGTTAATGTGGGAGGGAGATCACATCCACACCTCTGATTGCTCCTGTGCAAAAGGGATTATTCCCCTGTTGCTGTCTACCCTTACCAGCTTTAGCTGTACTCTACTCACGTCCAGAGCAGCCAGCCTCCCAAGTGGAGCCCAAACCAGCCTCCAAATGGAGCCACTGCTCCATTGTTAGAAGAAAACCATTCAGGTGTCAAACCTGGTTTTGTTTCTCTTTCTCTTTTAGCATCATTCCCTTTCCTGACTCACATTTGTTTATGAATTCTGTATTAGTCAGTCACAGATATGTTGTGATGCAAACTGGGGAGAACAATTGTCATAAATAATGGGTAACAAAATAATTTCTCTCAAGTGACTCCTAGGAAGGGTACTCTTTCTGGGGTGTGCCCAATCCTATGTTAAAAATACCCTGGCATCCTGCAGAGAGATTCCTGGAGTGCAGCTTCACTCAAGTTACTGAGAAGTGAGGGTGAAGTGAGAGAGAAGTGAGGCTGGGGGCTGTGGAGGGACCCATGTGCAGCAGGGTCTGTGCTCTCAACCAGGTCCCGACTGCCCCCACCAGCAGCTTCAGTGGCTCCTCAGACTTTATGGGGCAGGATTTATTTGTTAGTATCTCCATGCTTGCCTATGAGAGGAAAGGCAAGAGAGCATTTTGCTGTTAGCAGATACAAACTCCATGCTGGACCCCAGATTCACCATCCAGCTCCCACCTGTCAGGCCATCTGCACTTGGCATCACACACCTTTGGCAGAGGCTGTTTTCTGCCCAGCCACTCCTCCCCTCCATCCTACCTATGACTTGCTGGGTACAGAGGAATTTCTATTTCAGGATGCCTTGTTTTCCCTCTGCAGTCAGCCCTGCTGCTCAGACAACAGGAGTTGGAAAGGGGCTTTGCCAAAGGAAATCAATTAACCTGCGGGAATCACGAGCGCCGGTGTCACACGCCAGAGATTAAAGCCATCCATCAGTGCCAGGGTCAGGGCACAGGGCAGCTGTCACCCACCCCTGCACTGAACTAATAGGGAAGCAGAGAAGTGGAACACTGCTCTCACAGCCTATGGAAACCGAGCTGTCCCTGCTTTAGTTCCCACACTTCTGTGAAATTCAGTTCAGGGATTTATTGCTGGGATTTCTGTGTTTGTTGTTTCTTGGTGTAACCATCTCTGAGCATTTGCTTCGAAATAATTTCTTCTGCCAGGCAGGGCAGATACCAGGATAGCAACTCTTTCCTGTAAAGCTTCCTCCAGTTTCCACCATGCTTCCTTTCAAAAAAAGAATTTCCAGGCTTTCACTCTACTTTTATCATTGCCACAATTCCTGGCATATTTTGTACTTTTTTAGCACAGGAATTCCAGTCAACAAGGCTGCTCACACAACACTAGTGGAAAAAAAAAATCTTTCTATAGCAATTCTTTTTTTTTAAACACAATTCTTTTATTACCATTTTCATGCTGCTTCAGAAATCTGACAGCTTAAAGAGGCTTTTAGAAAATGTAGTTCTAGCAGAGAACAGGATAGAGTACATCACTCTGTGCTAATAATCCAATCATTTTGGAGACTACTTCTATAATACAGATTTAATCCCACCATTCCAAAGTGATGAGAGAAAACAGTTAATAATGAGTTCTGTAAGAGGTCTTAGGCAGTAGTAATGATAAATACTTCAATTGTTTTTTTAATCACTTCACTACAATTCTTTCTGTGATATCTCTTGACTATATTGTTATTTCTTTCCTGCTCTGCACCTCTGCAGAGGAGGGTTAAAGCAGTTTTATTTTATTTCCAAACATCAGCACTCTGAACTGTGATTCTCTTACCTGCTTGAGGAATATTGGTGAGCCCTAAGCTAGATTTTACACTCTCTGGAAGACAACACAGTCTTGCCATGGCAGAGCCCTCTGAAGTGGATCAGAAATCTGGTAATTGCACTTCTATCCTCAAGCTCCATCACAGGTACCTGTGCAGCCCTGCCAAAGAGTTTCCAAGGCTGGGAACAGTCCAGGTTCTTCACTCAATGGAAGTAAAAGCTCAGCAGTGCTGAGAGTTGTGTCTGTGGCTTGTGTTCATCCCCTTCCTTGCTCACAGTGCAGAGAACTGGGACAAACAAAGCTTCACCCTGGAGGGCTGCAGAGGAAAAGCCTACATTTGGTACTTGCTAGAAGCTCCTTCAATAATTAGGAAAAACGTGGGGTTTTTATTATGAAAAGGGATTCAGAAAAGTCCTTTTCCCAAGCTATGACAACTTTTGGGTACCAGGGATATGTATCACCATAATTAGTGTGTATCAGGATCCTTTCCTGGGCAGTGAGTGCAGTGATCCTGCAGCCCTGTCCCCAGCCATGGCCACTCCCAGCTGCTGCTGAGGGAAAACCAAATTCACCTGGATTCTTCCTGAAAAATCACCCTGTGCAGGTGTGGGATACTCTACTCCTCAAAGGATTTTGTTGTTTTAACTTGGGGGGGTTTTCTGTGGTTTTTTTTTAACTTAATCCCTGGTTTTACACCTGGAAACATTAGATTTTCTGTGTTTTTCCCAGAGATATGAAAAGATGCTTAGGGTGGGTGTCCAAGTTTATAATGGCTCAGTCCCTCCCTGCATGAGGGAGGCTGGATATTTTCACCAAGGATATGGCAATGCAGATCAGGCAGTGGGATGCAGCCAGAGCAGGAATCAACAGCTGCACCAACGCAGCTGTTCAGAACAAAAGAATTAAGGTCTTTAACCAGTGACCACTCAGCACTTGAGAGCCTGCCTGAACTGTTCATTCCTTTGTTTGCATCATAAGATTCAGGTTATTTAAACAACTCAAGCAGGTATTTCTTTTCTCCGAAAATGAAAATTAAACATTTAATAAGAAAAAAGTTTTACTCTTAACACCTTTCCTCAGTTGTGGAAGCTCTTGCTGAGTAGAAGTGCTGGTGGACATTTCATTTTAAAAGTGGTGTGTACAAACACTAGAAAAAAAATACTCTTTACAGAGGAGATAGCAAAATTCACAAAAAGAACCATCCCTAGTCCAGACACTTCTGCTGTCTTAAACATGGCACATCTTCAAATTGCATTACAGGAAAAATGAGAATAATCCATTTCCAGGCTCCTTCTTCTGCCTCATATCAGGCTTATTTTTAGCCTTTTGCAGAACTGGATATAAAATTATCTCCCAGTTCTCCTATTGCAGCAATTTGAGAGTCTCTGACCTTATTTTTGCTTTGCAGATTCTATTATGTGGGGCAGGGGAAGGACTCACAGAGTTGTCAACCCTCCCATTCCCTCATTTTCTGTGGCAGCAGTTGGAGACAGAAAGGACCCACCAGGTGACCTGATGTTGTTGCCAGCAAAGCCCAGAGTCCCCTCCATTAACCATTTCCCAGGTATTGAAGTGGCAGCTGACTGATGCTGAGTGTGCTCCATTCTGGCAGTTTGCATTGCCAAAAACAACATTCCTTCTCTGACATAGCTGGAGCTGTGTCACAGGGGGTTTGAAGAGGCTGGACACTTATTTTAGAGAGATGTGTCAGTGCTGCATTGAGGCAGAGTTTGGATTTGAGGATTTCAGGAGCTGCAAGTGGGTTTTAACAACTCCCAAAAAGGGATACTTGAGAACAGTTTGCTCACTGCTGATACTCAGCTGCTTATAGGGGAGGAATATCATTGCTTTGTTTGTTTTGACTTCACAAAAGAACAATAATTAAACATTTCCTACAGTGGTAGAAGCTCACAACGCTTTTTTAGCCCAGATATGATATCCTTGGCCTTTGAAGCCACAGGAATTTACAGCAAAAAGCCCAGATTAAGATGCAGAGGATCTGTGGTGATGGAATGAGAGAGGCAAAGAGTGAGTTTTGAGTATCTGAGAGTGGCATGATAAAAGCTCACAGACTGCAGATGGAACAAGATTAGACTATTAGATGGTTTATATGGAATCTGTGTTAAGAATATGAAGGGGAGAGGTGATGAAAATGTAAGTAGTTCTATTATTGGTTAAGAAAGCTCCTTGCAGGGCTGTTGGTTTTCTCACCTGTTTACTGGCCGTGTTTGTAACTCCATAAACAGAGTTAGCAAAACCAAGAATGTAACAGCTCAGGACTTGAATTTTAAATGCTGGTTTGCTGCTGCACTTGGGAGCTGCTGGTGCCCTGCAGATGGAAAATAGTCTCCTACAGAACAATTGCTGATTTGTGGTCAAATTGTCAATTTGTTGTCATTTGCTGACTTCAGTCAGCCTGCGGATTTCCTGCAGGTCGCCCAGGGAGGTGTCAAAGGTCAGTGTGGTTCTTCCCAGGCTGTTTGAGCTCAGCTGTGGTCCTTGCAGGGTGTTTGGAACTCACTGTTGAGCGTTGGCAGCAGGAGTTTGCTGTAGCCCAGGCAGAAGGACGGGGGCAGCTGGTGCTGGCACAGCTCTGGGAACCCCCGAGCTGCAGAAGGGGCTGCAGGCAGAGCTCTGGGTCCTCCAAAACCAACCCTTCCCCACCAGACTGACCTTCCCAGGTTCATCCCCTGTGCCACAGGGAAAGGAAAACAATATTCCTACACTGCTCCTAGCTACTTAGTGCTCACCCACAGCAAGAATGGAACTTCTCCTTGTGCCTTATGCTATAGGAAAGCCAAAGCTCACTTTTCCAAGAGCTCCTGATCAAGAACTACTTGGGAGTCCTCCTGCTGTCTTGGCTACTGACTCTCTGCTGTGAGCCCCAAGAAGTCAGATGTTGTCCCTAAAGTGTTCATCAGCTGTAAAACAGGATTGAAGGCACTTTCCCACAATGTACAAGGGGCTCTGAAATCATATGCTACCAATGGTCTCAGCATGTCAATTGGTGTTGGCATTGCAAAGGAGAATTCTTGGTGGAGAGGGGCTTTGCCATGCAGGAGGAGACTTTAAATTCTCACTGAGGCAGATTCTTTGCTAAGGCTGCTCTGGCATAGAGACAAAATCTGATCAGATCCCACACAGGTGACTGGAGCACTGAGCAGAAGGCAGCAGCCTTCCAAGCAAGAAACAATCTCTGACACAAGGAAATGGAAGAAATAATAAAAAATTCAGCCCTGCTGTTTTCTGATGTCAGAGTATTTTGCAAAGGTATTGGCTTTTATGAGCAGCAGTGCCCTCTCCTTGTGCAGCCATCTGCAAGGCAGATACTGTGACTCTGGGTGTGTTAGAGCAGTTTACTTGTGCTTGGGTCCTTGACCTGGGCCAGGCTTTAACCCCAGAAATCCCTCACAGCCACTCACTCCCTGCCCCATCAGCACACTGGGCAGGACTGGAAAGAGCTGAAAAACTTGTGGGTTGAGTACAGACAGTTTAGTAGGGAAAGCAAAAGCTGCACCACAAACAAAGCAAAACAAACCAAAGAATTCATTCCCCACTTCCCATGGCAGGTGGGTGTTCAGCCATCCCCAGGAGAGCAGGGCCCCTTTACACACAGGTTACGTGCAAGGACAGACACCTTCACTCCAAGCACGTTCCCTTCCTCGTTCTTCCCCTCACTTTACAGACTGAGCAAGTGTCAGAAGTGTGGAATATCAGTCTGGGTCTCCTGTCCTGGCTGTTCCTCCTCCCAGCTTCCCATGGACACCCAGTTCCTCTCCAGTGTGGCAGGACAAGGAGCAGAAAAGGCTTTGGCTCTGTGCAAGCCCTGTTCAGGAATAACAAAAACATCTCTGTGTTATCACCCATGTTCAGCACAAATCCAAAACACAACCCCACTCCAGACACTGGGAGGAAAATTCAATTAAATCTACTCCAGCCAAACCCAGCACAGCCTGAATGACATCTTCTAGAGAAACAGGGAAAAACTGTTGGAGTATTACCTCCAGTGCTCCAGTAAGGAGTGTCTTAAGTGCTCTGGCTTGGTCATTCCCAGAGTTTCTGCCAGACCACCAGAGTAAAATGGATGGATGTTTCCTTCAGGCCTCCAGGCCATGTTGGATACCTGGTCTACTGGCATGTGCCCCTGCCCATGGCAAGGGGTTGGAAAGAGATGATCTTTAAGGTCCCTTCCAACCCAACCCCTTCCATGGGTCTATTCTATCCCACACCTGGTAGCTCAGAGGTTGGTGAAAAGAGCTGTAGCATGAGGCAGTTATTTTGGAGGATAAGAAGTATGTTTTTAATCAAGTGCCATCAGGAAGTTCTACAGGATTTTCTATTTTAAGATTTAATTTGTTCTTGTCTGCTTTTTAAGTCCTGTTTTCTCCCCCTTGGCATTCAATCATTCAGTCAAAAGTGAGGGTGCTCCACTGGCTCTTTTCTCCATTATTTCAGTGGACATAAGTGTATATGTTGTTACACACATCTGTGGCACTAAAAATCCCTCTACCTCAATACTGAGCCCATCAATATCTGGCAGAATTATACTTACAGAGACAGACTCAGGCACAAAGTTTCAAGACTTGCATCTTCACAGCCTTCAGGGGTCCCTGTCAGAGTACCCTAAAAGACTGGTGAGCTCTGGAGCTCATTTCCATCCAGGTCCTTGGGACTCTGATTGGTGCTGTTAACTGCTCATCTTCACATCTGTTCTTCTGCAGCTGCCTGGGAAAATAGCAGGAAACATTATTGATTTTTCCTTTATGCCAGTTTTCTCCTCAGTAAAGATGTGTGGAAGAGGAAAAAGTGAGGCTGACCCATGTTTCTGCCCCTGGAGACAAATCAGCACCT
Organism: Nicator chloris; assembly: GCA_013400495.1. NCBI lineage: Eukaryota > Metazoa > Chordata > Aves > Passeriformes > Pycnonotidae > Nicator > Nicator chloris. The sequence continues at coordinate 448,022 of WAAE01010707.1, forward strand.
GGATTAAATGAACAGATGGAAAACACAGTCTGTGCAGCTTTAAGAGGCTGAACCAAATAGAGGGGAAAATGTATTTGCTGTACATGATTATCATATTTTGTTTGCTAAACCCAGTGGCATGCAGGAAGAAAAGGGGATTTGAGCCAATTCATTTCTTCCGTGCAGCTGGAGGAGCCCCTGTCCCACCGCAGAGCAGAGGGGAGGGAGCTGTGCCCCTGCCTGCTGTGCACAACCAGCTCCTGAGAGCCCTGGCATGGAGAGCTGCAGGTGCACACAGCCCCAGGCCCCCTCCCTGGCTGGGAATGGGAGCACAGGCAGCAGCCACAGTGAGCACTGTTCCTGCTCCAAAGCAAACTCCTCCCGTGCCAGATCACTGGTTGAATTTCATCAACAGTTCTCTTAGCATCCTTTTCCTTCAGCAAACTGACCTCAGCTCCATCCTCAGCCCATTCCTGCAGGCTGGATAACCTGTCAGATGCATCAGGAAGCTCAATGCTTGGACTATTTTTAACTGTGCCATCCTATCCTTGTGCCACTCACTGCGAGCTCTCTAGGCTGATGTATCACTGTTGCTCTCCTTCCCTTTTAGTCACTGTTTCCAGCTGCAGCCTGCTTGGAGTCTGAAGTTCTGCAGGAATTCATGTTGTCAATCACATCTTGTCCCAGAATTACTGATTTCACCATCAAAACAGCTTGATGTCAGTCAGAGCAGGAGCTGCTCTCTGGGAGCAGTCCTTGATTCCACTGTTCTACTGAAGATAACAGGTTGTAGTGAGGGTTAATGTTCTGCAGCCTTTTTTTTGGGAGGAGTTGGAGGCTGTGGCAGCTTGTTCAGCATCCCAGGAGAAGTGCTGTGGAGCAGGGAACCAAAGCCATCTCCTTCCAACTGCAGGTGAAAATGGAGAACTATCCTTCGGTACTGCAGGGCAGCAATGGCTAACCCAGTTACCTGCTGCACTGATGATCAAAAACTGTACAATGAAGGGCATCAAAGGTACACACTTGAACTTGAGTGTCCAGCCTCCTAAAGTGTCTGGTGAAAAGGTGGTGCAGGACTGGGAGCAGTGTTTGCACTCAGGGTGTGGCAGAGTCCAGCTGAGAGATCTCTGGTTTGCTTTGGCTTCTGCAGTGAGCAAAATAGTGAAAGAAGAACAGCTGTGGCTTTGATTTGTTACAGGGGCTGCTCCAGCTCTCCTGGTCCATAGCTCTTTCAGCAGTTATCTGCAGGAATTAGTGGTAACAGCAGCATCAATGCAAGTCCCTTCCTGTGTTCATGGATCAGTTAATAAAATTCATTCTTACAGCTGAAGTCATACAGGTGTGGAGTACAAATGACCATCCTTAGCCTCTGTTTTCCTTGTCCAATCTCAGGCAGCAACATCAGCTTTGAATGCTGCTGTTTTAGTAGCTGGAATTTCAGACTGCTGCATGTGCTGGGCTGCTCATCACCCCTGAAACACAGGTGGAGGGTGATGTTGCTCTGATGCCAAAAAAAACACCCTTTAGCTGGCTGTATTGGAAAAGAGATTTGTTTTTCATAGACTAGGGCCATTAAATCTCATTACCTTTCAAGGATGTCTGATCATCTGTCTGCTGAACTTTTCATCACCTAAAATTCCAAGTTTCAGTGTGTTTACAAGGCTTTTTGGAGATGTTTTTAACTTCCCAATGTCTGAGGAAGTTCAGACAGGAGGAATCTGCTGGGGGCTGCCATTAGTCTCTGGTCCCCCTGTGTCCCTTCCTAAAGCACTGCTTCAAACAGGCACTTGATGGCACGTTGCAGTAGAAACACAGAATTCTCTCCACTGATATTAAGGGGAAGGATCCTTAATCACTGGCAGGAATTGCTGCTAAGTCCAGTGGTCCAGCTGCCCCTGTAGCCCCAGTACTTCTGTCTGCTGAATGAGGTCCAGCTCAAAAACTCAAAAACTCCTGCTCAATAACTGAAAAAATGAGTTATTTTCAGGCTAGAAGGACCCTACCGAAGCATTTTATTGTTGGTTGTAAAAATTAAGTGATGTTAAGTACAGCAGGCTGTAAAAACCAGGACATCATTTCCTAATGTGCTTCTCAGTTATAAAAGCCAGAGTCTGGCTTGTTTAGATAGCAAGAACACTGGGCTTTGGGCAAGCTGCAGGATCCTGGAATACAGGTGGTGTTTAACTTAGGCATGAAACTTGACATTAACCAGGCTGGCAGCATTCCCAAAAGCTTTCTGTAAGCACAGCCTCTCTTGGAGCCTTGGGCACAGTAGTGCTCCACACACTGAGGTGTGTCCTCCTTCCTGACATCCTGCTCCTGGCTGGAGCCTGGGGACAGAGGTGACACAGCCCTGGAGCTCAGCAGGACAGTCAGTGGGACACACACACCACCAGTGCTGCTCACAGCTGGAGCACAGGGAGCTGCAGGTGAGAAGGGGCTCTGGGTTCTCCCCTTGCTGGCCCAGGATGGAGCAGAACATTCCTGCACTGGATGTAGGCAGCAGGAGTTCTTTCCAATCCCTGGGTCTGCCCTGCACTACAACCTGTAATCTCCATTAGCTGCTGGCTTGGGGGCCAGCAAGGCTGGGAGGGACAGAGCATTTGGAGAATAATCCTGCCCAGTTCCTGAAATAGAGCATAGCTGACCTGTAAAAGATCATCTGTTATCTTAAATTGGCTGTCTTGTCCTCCTGCAGGTCTCTAACCGGCCGAGGTGCAGTGAAATTAGATCCATTTTACATAGCATAAATATTTAACAGCTCTAGAGCATGTAGTTTAATATTAAACAGACAGTCTTATAAATACTTCAGAATTATAGATGCTGTCACGGTACATGGAAATTACTTGATAGGATCTAGGAGAAATATCTAGGTTTGACAGGAGAGGAAGTGATGGAGTTAGAGAGAATCAGCCACATTTTTAACTGCTAGAGGAGTCTGTAAAAAAAAACAAAAAAAGTTGTACAGCTTCTGTTCTTAAAAGGTAATTTGGGTGAGTTTCCTCCTCCTCCAGAAATAACAGACTGGTTCCCACCCTACTCTCTTCAAGGAATGAAAACATTCACAATCTTAAAAAAAACACTGCAGAGCAAACAGAACAATTTAGGAGCCAATGTTCAGTCATCCATTCAGTGTGGGATTACCATTATTAGAAAGGCAAGTGGTACTTAATGAGGGATTTAGATGCTCTTGAGCCTTGTTATTTTAAGCCCATGTACTACATTTTGCCACCTAAGAGAGTTTAAAATTTATTATTTGTAGATTTGCTTTAAAAAAAGTAAACAAAATCCCACCTCACCCATAAGCTGAGCCCCACTGCCATTGGTTGTGGCAGTGACCACTGTCTGCAGCATGGGGCTTCAGAGGGACTGAGGAGGCACTGCCCCAAATTTGGGGATTATTTCAGTTCTCCTGCCCACCAGCTTCCTGTGTGATTCCTGAAAGTCATTTCTCTCCCCAGCAGGTTCACAAGTCATGTGCAGTCTAATTTCCCATCAAATCTTCGAAAAACTTTTCAGGATTAGCCCCTCCAGGCCTCTGTTCCCATCAGTGAAACAGAGATAAAGCAGAACTTGAGAAATGTGTTAAAATAAAAGGGTGGTACATTTTATCCCATAGGAAGCTGAAGTGTTCTACAAGCAGGAAAGTTGTGTCTATTTCCAGTTGTGTCAGCAGTGCAGGTGGGTTCTCTATGCTAAAGTCATGGCAAAATGAACTTTTTCTGTGTAGATTCTGTATCCTCTAAGAACGTGGGATGATGTGGCAAGGGATAGGACTTTCAAACATTATGGCTCACTCAAACGTCTGCAGTGTTCTGTGACAGTTTTGTGACATTCCATAGCTTGCGTCCTACTTTTGAAGGTGGCTGTAGCATTCCCAGGTCATTTTCTCTGATGTATTCTGCACAATTCCAATGTTCAATACAATGTGATTTCCACTGCAGTGGGGTTACCAAGAATGGGACTTGTACAAAGAAACTTGGGTCAGCTCTTCCATCAGAAATATTTCAGTTTATAGCCTGGAAAGACAGAAAAAGCACAGAGGCTTCTATGCACCTTGGAGACCTGTGGGGTTGGTGTGAAATTAAGAGCTGTGGCCTCACCTGGACCAATTCCTGATGCAGAGATTTCTTGGAAGGTGTCCCCTGAGTACTGCTTCATTTTTATCCTGGAACACGTTTGAATCCATTTCAGTGAAAAAAAAAAGTGTTTTGGGTCAGGTACAAAGTATGGTGAAGAGCCACAACTAAGTTTTAATGTGCCCAAAGGCGAGTGATGTTTCCTAAGAATTTGTCACCTGGCAGGGCCTCCGGCAGCAGCAGTTCTGTGATGTTCCCTGTGCACCTGTCCGAGGGTTCCACTGATGCAGAGAGAAGCTCCTTTTGACAGCAGGCGTACAAACCACGCTGGGGCACTTTGGTTCTTGGTTGAAGCCGGCTGTTTGAGACAGGTGTCTGCTAAGGGAGGCAGGAACCTCCCTCGGAATGGAGAGTATGACCCCCTTCCCTCCGAATTATTACAACTTTGAAATCAAGGGGTTTTCAGGCAAAGATAAGGTAAAAGGAGTAACAGTTCCTCACGGGTATGTACAACAAGGCAGACAAAGCAGGCCCCGAGCAGCGGCCCTGAGCAGCGGCAGAGCCGCAGCGCCGCCTGCCCGGGGCTGCCGAGAGAAGGGCGCCGGCCCCTGGCTGCAGTTCCGGGCACGGCCGGCAGGGGCGCTGGCGGCTCCCGGCGGGCAGGGCGGGGGCCGTGATTGCCCCGCGCCTGCAGGGGGCGCTGTGGCGCGGGCTCGGGCAGCGCGCGGTGATGGCGGCCGGGCTGAGGGGCCGCGATGGGCGGCGGCAGAAGCTCGGAGCAGCGCCTGGAACGGCAGGGCGGGCTGGCCCGGGGCAGCAGGCAGGAGGCGGCAGAAGCTCGGAGCAGCGCCTGGAACGGCAGGGCGGGCTGGCCCGGGGCAGCAGGCAGGAGGCGGCAGAAGCTCGGAGCAGCGCCTGGAACGGCAGGGCGGGCTGGCCCGGGGCAGCAGGCAGGAGGCGGCAGAAGCTCGGAGCAGCGCCTGGAACGGCAGGGCGGGCTGGCCCGGGGCAGCAGGCAGGAGGCGGCAGAAGCTCGGAGCAGCGCCTGGAACGGCAGGGCGGGCTGGCCCGGGGCAGCAGGCAGGAGGCGGCAGAAGCTCGGAGCAGCGCCTGGAACGGCAGGGCGGGCTGGCCCGGGGCAGCAGGCAGGAGGCGGCAGAAGCTCGGAGCAGCGCCTGGAACGGCAGGGCGGGCTGGCCCGGGGCAGCAGGCAGGAGGCGGCAGAACCTCGGCAGCTGGAGCTGGAGCTGCGGGCTGTCTCGGCAGGCAGGGCGTGCGGGCTGCAGCGCAGCAAAAAGCCCTGGGGCAGGAGCAGAGGCACGGCGGGGCTGGGCAGCAGCAGCCCGGCTCTGGACAGGGCCGGGAAAGGCTCCCTTGGAGGGGCAAGGGGCTCAGGGATCCCGGGGTTTCCCCAGAGGCACTGGAGCAGATGGTGACAGTCCTTTGTTTGCTGAGGTGGGCTGTTAATAAGGCCCCAGTTCAGTGGCTGGTTAGCCGGCAGCTGCCCCGGCCCAGTTCTTACAGAACCTCTGCCCTTCGCAGAGAAACCCAGGTTTCAAGAGAGAACAAGTAACAAGAGAGAGGTAACAAGAGAGAGCATCCAGCTGGACCCCTCCCCTGAGCTGTGGTCACTTCTTTTGTCTCTCTGAAGTACCCGGTCGTTCTTGTCTTGTAGCAACACATACAGGAGAAAATTCTTTTAGAGAAAGAAACAAAAAGGAAAGTCCTAAACTCCCAACACCGGCACAGCCGACCTCCACTGGTAGGCGGAGACTCTCGTTTGTCACTCAGATCTATTTATGCTGCTACTGCCCAAGCACAGCCAGAGAGCCCTTGGGTAAAGCACCACGGCCTCGTCAGGGCAGGTCTGTAGGTGTGGGGAGAATCCAGGTGTTCCCACTGAGCTCAGGGAGCAGCTGAGCTAGAACTCGGTTCCAGAGGTCTCGGAGTCCGAGGAGGACACCTCTCTCAGGTCACACTGCTGTGTGTGTCACTATGGGAGGCACTCGCTCCTGTCCCTGAGGAACAACAACGGCGTAGGAGGGGACGGGAGAGGAGCTGCTGCTGAGGAAGGTTGAATTTTCCAGGGCATGTACTGCAAGGGCAAACAGCAGGTGCAAGGGATGGACTTGGTAGGACCATTGCTGCTGTCCCTGGGTCCCACAGGGAGACAGGAGCCATCCCCTCGCTGCCCTCATCCCAGGAGCTGCAGGACAGCTCCTGCCAGGTGGCACAGCAGTCCCTGCCAGACGCTGTCCATCACCCAGGAGCAGATGCCTGGAACAACAGCAGGTCTTCAGGAGCTGCAAACTGAAAGACAACTCACTTTTTCTTAATTTTTATCAGTGGTGACTGTTTACATTTGTGCTGTCAGGCTGAAGGACACCAACAGCCACTGTACAATCTTGTACTGGCTTAGGGAAATAGCTATCTGGATGCCTTTTGGGTCCTTCCCAAATCCTTGTCAATTAGTGCCAGCAATGCTATTTGGCATGTTCCAGCCATTGTCAGCATTGCTGTCAGGCACCCCTGTGTGACAAGGTTTCAGCTTTATACCATTGTGCAGGACAGTTATTAATGTCCCACTTCTTTACACACTGTTAAGCAACCAAAACCTGGATTTACCAGGGTGGTATGTTATTAGGAATCCATTTCTTTGCTAATTGCAGCTCTCACACAACACTTTTGTTTTCTCTTCATCAGGGTGAATCACCTTGTGATGCCACCAGCCTCTGTGAAAGTCTGAGATGGTGAGTGACCCAAACCAGCAGTAGCTTTCAAGCTACAGCTCTGCTCCAGACCCCTGTCAGCCCATTTCTTTCCTTATGAATTGCAGGGAAGTTTCCCTAGCCAGCTCTGGTTTGCACCTTTGCTGCCCTCAGCCCAAAGCAGAGCAAATCAAGAACAGGGAAACCAGGGGTCAACTCAAATGTCCTTTGTGGTATTGAGTTGCTTCCAGAACCTGGTGTTCCCTTCTTTGAGCAGAAAAGCTCATGTTACCCATGTCCCCTTGACCACCAGCTGTGTGAGTGTCCCAGGCCAGAACCTAAAACCTTTTGGTGTTCACAGAACCTCCTGCTGCCCTGCTCTGGGTCAAGCATGGGCTGCTACCAAACCACCATTGCTGGCATGGTCAGATTTTCTGCAGGAAGTGTTTCCTGGCAGCACCTGACCCTGCACGTTGTTGCTGGACTGTCCCCTCTGCAACCTCGATCCAGGGTGACACCTCTGGGCCGGAGGGACTGTCCCCTTCCTGCTGCCCACCCTGTCCCTTGTGTTCCTTCTGGCCTTATCACTGCCCCGCAGCCACCGCGCTGCTGCTTGGAGCTGCCAGTGAGAAACACTTCCCAGCGTTTCACTGCAGCCAAAATTAATTAAAGCAAGTTTTTGAAGAGGAGATTTCTTTCCCATAAATCAAATGCATTGAAAGACTAATCAGAAAATCAGAACTCAGTAAGACACTTCAGAATGGCCTTTTGAGGGAAAAGATTTAATGCAATCTCTAGGACAGCAGATGTGTTATTTCCACAGAGGGGAGTGGATTCAGGCATAGGGCTGCCTGGAGTTTGCAGGCTCTGAGCTGGACGTGTAGTCACACAGTATTATTCAGCAGTAGCTTTTAGATAAAGTTGGAGGATTTTTTTAAAAAAGCCATCAACAAATCTGGGAGGAAATACTTGGTGCTGTTGCTGAAACTTGCCTTATAAACCAGTGACTACCTGCGTCCTGGGCAGACCAAAGTTTTTCACTGCACTTTCCTCTTTTTTGGTCCAGTTTTATAGAGGTTGAAAGAAACCAGGGCACCATCATATGGAAATTTTTCTGTAATGCAGCAGCCACTGATTTTTAAAGTCAGGGGCAATTTCCTGCATAGCATGGAGCACAGACCCTCTCACAGGAAATCCTGCAGTGAGAGAAGTGGTTATCCTTGCCCCATTATCTAGGAAAGCAGTTGGCTGCTAGACAGGCCACCACAGTGGTACCTCAGCTGTGAGGAGGTGCTGACGTGCTCCTTAAAGCCAGCATGGGCCCCAGCAGTGCCTGCTCTGCCTTGTCAGCAGCGTGCTGAGCTGGGCTGTGCTGGGCTGACACCTGAGCTGGGCTCTCCAAGGGACAGCCCTTTCTAAAATGACAGTTTAAGGCACAAGGCAGTCCCTCTTTAGTAAACTGAGGGGGTCAAAAAGAGTCTACAAAAATGGAGCCTGTAAAGTGCTGAGCTGCTTCAGCCCACACCAGGAGCAGTTGTGCCTACACAGCTGCCCTGAAGTCCTGTGGGAGCTGCACCTGCCTGTCACCTGCTGGAGCAGACTGGGCCAGGATCACAGTGCATTTGTTTCCATTCCAAAAGGCTCCAGCACATCCCAAAGTTCTGCCTCCACCATGGGCAGGCTTTGCCAAGCCCCTGCTTGCACAGAGACCAGGGTCCCTTAGCTGGCCCCCACCACCACAGGAGCTGGGGAGCACCGTCACCAATCCATACCTGGAATTTCCCAGTAACCACCTCTGTTCCTGTTTGCAGCTGCCAGTGAAGGAATGACACGTGGACTCCTGCTCCCACCACACCAATCTCAGTCTGGAAGCCCTCCTGTACTGGATACCAGTGGATCCTTCAGCTCCACCTCACAGAGGGGTTCTCTAGCACCTCATCCATCCCTCCAGCCTGCAGGGTCAGGCACCAGGAGATGAGCAGGGCAGCCGGGAACATGGCAACTTCTGGAACACAAGGACACTCACAGGGTCCCCTGAGCGTGGAAACCAGCTGTGCACTGGACCCAGAAAATGCTGCCCAAGTGAGCAACTGTAGATTGTGTAAATGGTTTTAGTTGTAGCCAGTGAAGTCCACATTGTTTGTAGGGCAGCTGGTGTCCTATGGAATGCTGCTGCTCTGCCAGCACTCCCACTCCCACAGACTGCACTAGTTGAGGACCTGTTCTGTACATCACCTTTTCTTTGACACTGAAGGCTTGATTCAGATTATTATTTTTTATTTAAATATGTTATAAGATGCTTTATCTCTGCTGAAGACATTAGATGAGATAGATATATATATACTTAGATGAACAGTTTTTATTTAAACATGTGAAATCTGGAGCTGCCTGTGCAACCATAGCAGACATGAGTAACGTCCACAGCTCTCCTCCTCTCAGTGCCCTGGTGCCAGGGCCTGCAAGGGCACCACAGGAAAACTTCCAGTGGGTGCCCTACCTGTCACTGAGACTGAGCAATGGGACAGAGGAGAGAGCTTCACTGCACTGGGTATGCTGCTGGTTGTCACAGAAAGGCCCAGAATAATGTTGGACAGAAATCCCTATGGGCTCTGGAGTTTTCCATATGCTAAATTCAGCCTTCCTAGGAGGTTCACAGGCTTTTAAAATACCAAAATCCACCTGGCTGAATGGCTGTACCTTGGGCCTGAGAGTGCAATACTGCTGTGCCAGTGACCTCGTGCTTTGTTTACATGATACCATATCACTCAGACTGTCAATGCTAATTCTCCCTGTCAGTATTCCAAAGCAGGTGGCTGACACTGCCTTTGGAGCAGTGCTTGGGTTCCTGCACACCCAACCCTGACCTGTCCCAGAGCCCTGTCACTGGGGTGTCACCTGCACCTTTACAAAGGTGCATTTGAGAGCTTTCACACAAGGCCAGTGCCTGAACTGGGTTAGACTCAAATGCAGAAGCACATCATGGTGCCATTCCACTGGAGTCTGGTGTCCTGTACTTGGCCTCCACAAGCCAAATTTATGCTGTGTCAGCTGGATGGGAGAGGAAGGGGAGCACAGGTCCTGGAGAGGGCCAGGCTGCCACAGGGAGGGCACTGCCACAGGGAGGGCACAGCTCAGCAGGTCCCCATTCCCTCTGTTCTGAGCCCCCTCTCACAGTTCAGATCCCCCCTCCAGTTCAGCACAAGTTGAGCAGGTGAAAGCACCTCATTCTTGTGCTCATGGCTCACAAGGGAGTGCACTTGGCGTCCATGGAGGACTAAATGAGCTCAGGAAATGTCAAACCAGGACTAGATGTGAGTTAAGGCTGGGAGCTGCTGTCCTGGTTGTGCCAGAATTACTCAGGCACAGGAAGGTACTGTTAGTAAATCTGGGTTTATCTCCCATTCCCTGCCAGGATGTGCTGGGACCTAGAGCAGAGATGGTTCTAACCCCAGGTGCTCAGCCCACAGCAATCCCTGCCCAGGCTGGGGATTCCTGTAGTGCCATGAGCCTTTCCTCCTCCCCAGACCTCACAGGACTCCTCTGCAAGGGTTCTGTCACCTGAAATTCCTCAACAATAGCTCTAAGACTCGGCTAAAGCACCAGACCAGAAGTGTTCCTCTAGTGCCTGAGCAGGCAGGTGCTAGAAATAACAAAGCAAAGCAAATCCCAACAATGCTTCACTTCCTACCTCGTGCCACTATTTACACTCTGAGGGGAAACACAGCCGCTGTAGTCTGGGAGCCAAACACTTGGCTTTAAAGGCACATGAATTTCTGATTCCCATTAAGAAATTCCTTTTTAAGCTGTTTAAAAAGAAACAAAAAGCAACCCAACAATCAGTCATTTCATCTCAGAGACCAAAGAAGATTAACCACATTTCCTAAATTGCTTTTCTGATAGGCTCTCTGTTGTAGCATTTACTGTCAACAAAATGGAACATTTCTGCTAGGGTTCAGAGATTAGGAATTCTCCTTAAACTTAATTCTCAGGAGTTAACAATGAAAAGGGAACTGAAGTGTTCTGTAATGTCACTGGCAGTCCTTGCTTGTGACAGGCTCTAGTCCCTGTCAGAGCTCAGTGCTGGTTTTATCCTCTGTGCATGGGAAGGAAATGCTGTGGATTCTGTTTAAACAAGGACAGAGGGAAGGGAGCAAACAAGGGAGTGAGAAGTGAGTCCTACCTTCACCAAGGGATCCCTGAATCCCTGCTCCCACATGCTCCAGGCTAAGAGAAGAAGGCTCAGGCTTCCTCCAGATCCTTGCTGCATTCACCAGGGTCTGTGCAAGTGTCCAGAGGCACCAGGGAAGCTCCAGCTGCCCCTCAGTTAATCACGAGGGTTTTCTTCTACTCCACTTCTTACAGGGGTTTTTTTAAAGCATTAAACCCCTCCAGCTGATCCTGCACTGGCAGTGAGGTGGTTGGGACACAGTGTGGGAAACTGAGGCAGTGGGACCTGCCCAAAGAGGCAAGAGAATGACCCAAAAGGCAGCAAGCTGCCAACCCAAGTGGCTCCTGCTGCCACCGCTCCCAGAGCAGGTCTGGGTGGCCCCAGGAGCCTCTCCCCTTACAGTCAGGGTGACTAAACCCAGAAATGTCTGGCTGTGCTCTGGGAAGCAGAGTTCTTCCAAGCTCCACCCCAAATGCTTGTTTCCTTCTTCATTTGCTTTATTATCTGGTAAACCAGCACTTACAATCACTTTTACTACGTGATGTACAGAAGTATTAGTATATTTTCTTGTTATACAAGGGAGGAGTATAAAATAGTTTTCTGATTTCTTTCAGAAGCAAATGACAATGACTATTTTATTTTTTAAGAGCAATTGATTGTGAATCTCAGAGTATAAAAAAAAGATAAGCCAAATATATACCTTTATGTAAATTAAGAAATAAAAGTATTTAAAATGTACCTCCTGGCTCCTTTTCTTGTGCCACCTCCTGGCTGTGCACTCCTGTGGCTGCTGCCTGCAGGGCTGGTCCCTGGCATAAGGATGCTCCAAGCTCCAGCAGCCGCAGCATGACTTGCCCTGTGCCCTGCAGCTCTCCTGTCCCTTTTCCCCGTGACCACTCTGCAGGTGCTGGAGCCTGCACACACCGAGGAACAGAAAGCAGAGGTCAGGCAACCTCTCCAGCCTGACAGCTGGCACTGCCCAGTGCCCATCCTTCTGTCAGAGACAACAGCTGGCACGGCTTTGGCCTCGTGCTTTGCCCTTCCCAAATGACAGTGACAAGCTGATGCACACGAACTCTTCACTGCAGTGACCCTGGCAGGTATCCCAGAGAGGCTCTGTGGCCTCATGTGGGCAAGGACTTGCCCAGCGTGGTGGCTCTGGGTGCCACAGCTGTGCTGTCTGCAGGGAGGTGAAGATTCCCTCCCTAAGCTGCCTGGAGAGAACCCTCTCATCCAGCTCACTCTTGCTTCCCACCCACCCCTGCCTGCTGTTCCTCCTCTGGTTCCACACAGCAGCGGCACAAAATCCCAGGGTGTCCTACTTACAAGCACAGAGAGAAAGAAGGAAATCATTAGTGAGACACTTCAGATCTGAAGCCCCTTCTCCCCTTTGGAGCCCCTCCGGGTCATTAAACCAGGACGGCCTGACCTGCTGGCCTCCTGTGTGCTGCATTTGCATAATACATGAAAAGTCTTCACTGGGGACAGCTGGAGGGGCTTAGCTGGGATCCAGGCTTTAACGAGGCAGTGCAGCAGCTTTCAGCAGTAAAGGGCAGAGGCAGGGCAGCATCCCCAGTGTCAACAGGCCCATTTGGAGCAGAGGCCCTTTTCTCCTGGAGACAAGATTGGCAATAATTGCCAACACCTTCTGCCTGGGAGTAGAGATTTGCAGCTCTTCTTCAGGCTGCAACAGCAGCTATTCCAGTCAACAGCCTACAGCCACCTCTGGATGAAAAAGTGCTTTGGGAGAAAAGGTCCAGCAGGGTGAGTCCAGCCCTGAACTGCTCAGACAAGCGTGGGAGCACCACAGAGAGCAGGAACCAGCCACCTCCTGAAGGCCTGATCTGCAATGTCCTGTCCCACCTGCAGCCCAAATCTCCATCCTGTCTGGGTACCTCTGCAAACCCTTCAGAGGCTGGAAGCCAACAGTCATCAAGGGTGGGCACAAGGAGAGCTGCCCTTCACCTCCTGCCCAATCTGTGCCAAAGACTCTTGGAGAGTCCAGAGCCTGCCAAGTCCTCCTCATCCAGCATGCACAAGGGCTGTGTCCTCCAAGGCAACACCACAGTGCCCCCCAGTCCTGACTGCCCCGAGTCCCCGAGGAGCCAGCTGTGGAGGCAGGCAGGGAGAGGCAGGCACAGGAAGGATTCTCTGCTGAGCTGTGGGCACAGAAACTCCAGCCATTACCTGCTGCTCACAGGAGCCAGTGCACACCTTGGATGTGCAGCTCAGCTTGTGGGATCACTGCTGGGACAGGGGAAGTGGCAGCTGTGGGTCTGCAATGGGATTGAGCAGGGGTCTGCAAGGGGATGTGTCTGTGCTGCTGCCAGCCGCTGTCTCCCAGGAGTTCTGTGCCATTTGAGCAGAGAATCATTGCAAAGGCAGATAAACAGCCACAGGCAAGCACAGCCCTTTGCAGCTCTTCTCACCCCCTCCAGCTGCAATATGACATTTCCAGTGCCCTCATCTCTGCCTGGTGGCACAGATCCACCTGCAGGATGAGAGCTGAAGGCACAACAGGCACAGCCCTGCTCCCAGCCCTCCCCTCTGCCAGTAGCCAGCACCAAACTCCTCTGCAGCAGGGAGGAGAGCAGTGAGGCCTTCAGAGAACCACAGAATCACTAAGGGTGGAAAAGACCTTCAGGATCACCAGGTCCAAGCATTAACCCAGCCCTCTTCACTGCTGGAGAGGAGTCAGGGCCAGGCACCAGCACCCATGTTCTGGCACCCAGGAGCACGGTGCTGGGCAGGTGGGGAGGAGCAGGGGAGGCTTTAGTGGCAACTCCAGCATGAGCAGCATTTCCAACACTTTGAGCCTCAGCTCTCAACAAGAACCAGGTACCCAAAGCATGAAAGAACTTGGTCCTGGCACTCTCCAAAGGGATGATGGCATTCCAGCATTCAGGAGCCTGGGGATAAATGAGCAGATGCAATTCCAGGCAGTCACCTTCCCAGACTGTTTGCTGCAGGCCTGCTGTTCCAGGTGCCTTGCATGGCTGCACACAGGCTGCCAGCCTGGCAGAGTGGCCAATCAATCAAGCATTTCAATTGTTTCACTGATTTATTGATGTCCCTGTACTACCACAGGGGCCATGACCCCTCCTGCACCCAGCAGCAAAAAGGCAAGAAAAAGCAGATCATGGTAGTTACAGACAATACCAGAGTGGTCAGACTGGAAACAGCTGACCCCAGAGTCTGTCTGTGCAAACCCATTTAACCTCAGGCATTTTACAGGCTGCATCTCCCACACTGGAAAAGCTGTGAGCACTGCTGGGCCTGGGCAGGACAGGGATGAGCCTTTAGGACTTCTGAATCTCCCACACGGGTTTGACCACTGACTCAGCAGTGCCAGCTCGCCCACTCCAACTCCCCAAGGAATCCAAACCAGACTCTCACTTCTGCCTTGGGAAATGATGGAGACAGGATTCTCCGGCACTGCCAGAGAACAGAGAGTGGGCATATCCCAGAGCCTGCAGGGTATGTAACCTCCTGAAGCTCTCTGTGCTCTAGGCTGAACTGTCCTTACAAGCCAGACCCACAGCTTTAGAGCTCAGCATCATGGAAGGTTTATTTAAAAGTCATGGAGAGCATAAAAAATATAGGTATTAAAGATATTTCAACAGTCTACTGAGCAATGCTAGCCATGCCAGCCCTGGCTGAGTCCATGGGGTTCACTCCTGCAGCACTGGAGCTTGTTTCTCTTTTCTTTTCTTCTTGGCTTTGTCTTGTTTCTGCTGGGTCTCCTGGACAACACTCCCCTTGGGTTTTTTTGCAGCTGGAACCTGCTCAGCTTCATTGCCTGCAGCACCTTTTCTTTTTCTGTTTTTCCTCTTCCTTTTCTTCTTCTTCTTGTCAGCCACAGCATCTCCCTCATTAGCAGAGGGGAGGTCCCCACTGCCCGCCTTTGCCACTCCGTTCTCCTTGCCCCCCCTGTTTGGGTGCTTTTTGCTGCCACCAGGCACGAGGCCTTTCTTATTCTTGGGGGTTTCTGTCCCCAGGGGCTGTTCCTCTGGGGCTGCTGGTTCTCCAGCTTCCCCTGGTACCACCCCGTTCTCCTGGACGCCTTTCTTGCGGTTCTTGCGTTTCTTGCTCTCTGGCAGGAAACCTTTCTTCTTCCGCTTCAGCAACTCCGCTCCCTGTGTGGGCTTACTGGCTGTCTTCTCCTTCTTGGGCTTCCTGCAGAGAGGATGCCAAAAATCAACAGCAACTTAATTTACAGCCAGGGAACAGTGTGATCCATGTGACAGGCAGTCCACGAACAGGCAGAAGCACTAGAATGGTGCAGGAAGCACAGGATGAGGATGAGTGTTACCCATGGGGGTGGGATAGTGCCTGCCTGTGGCCCTGGCTTTCTCAGTCTTCTGGCAACACGTGATCAGGCATCAGACATGTCAGCTGTGTCACAGCCCTTTCCCATCACGGACAAATCCCAAGATGTAAGCACACAGAACAACGAGCCCGGTATCATTCCGAACAGGCATGAATGGGCGTCTCAACCCCACCTGCCAAGGAGCTCCATTAAACTCCACCCTGAACTTGCTGCCTTGACTTCCTGTCTGTTCCCACCTCCCCACATCACTGTACACAAGCAGGACAGGCAGGCCCCAGACAAGGCAGGATGCCAGGATGCCAAGCACACTACCTCGTGATTCAGCCAGCGCATGACGTTCCAGTAGAGGGAGTCGAGCCGTGGCGAATTCCCGATGTCTTCCAGCTGCTGCAGAGTCAGCAGCACCTTCTCCACCTCCCTCAGCTTCACATTCAGCTTCTGCAAGAGGCAAGCAGAGGCAGCCTGCAGAGTGAACTGGGGAGGGGCACTCACAGCAGCAGGGCACAGGGCATCCCTAGGGGAAGGCCATGGCAGGAATTACCAATCCCGCCTGGCTCCTCCAAGCCTTCAGTCTGTTTGCACCACTTCAGTCTGGGCCAAACCTGGTGAGTCACACCACAGCATCAGGTTCTGGGATTGCTTGGAAACTTGAGTTCCTACCATGAGAGGCATGAGCCTAACAGAACTGTAGTGGCATAAAAAGAACTGGAGGGTCCTTCAGTCCCCTGTCCTTTCCTGTCCATGGCTGGGAGCAGGGACAAGAGGACACATGACTATGTACCCATCCAGGAGAAAAGCAGCAGCATGTCCAGCCTGGTTTCTAAAGATCTGGCACCCTCTTCTGTAACTCACTGCACAATCTCAGTCAAACCAGGCAGAAAGGGGTGTCTCAAAGGCTATTCAGCTCCTACAAGAGCCTTGGAATAATCTCTCTTCTCCACCCATTTTCCTATTAGGTCTTCACAAAGAAACAGGCTGTGGTCTGAGCTCTGGGCTTATCAGTAGGAAACTGGGCTTTGGCAATTCTGCTGCTTGTGGTGTTTTCCTCCAGTAAATAAGACCACATTAGGGACGTGTTTTGTCACCTATAGAAAATCTTTGCATGCTCAAAATTCATTTTTTATTAGGGAAAACAAAGCCCCAGAACAAAGCTTCACTTCTGCTCTTAAAGCTATTAAGTCTGGTTTTGGGAATCATGATCTCTGGAGTTCAGTGGAGAGCAATCACAGAAATCACCTGGGATAAAACCCACCCTTGCTGTACCCCAGGTTGTATTCCTGCTGCTAAGAAAGCAGATGCCACAAGTGTTTGCTGAACACTGCACAAATTCTCCTCTGGAGATCAGCTCATAAAGACTATGGGTCACTCCTTCAGACAGGAGGGCTCTTCTGCCCTCAGATCCAACCAGGCATTCCCTCTAGAGGTGCATTTGGTAGGAAATGAGGTGGGATGTAGCAATCACATGCTAAAATCCAAGTGTGACATTTAAAAGATCCTCAGAAAGCAGCCATTTGTCACACACTGGGTTGCACTCACCTGCCCTGTCACAGTTTTAAGGAGAAAGTTCAACAGCTCCAAGCTCTTGGCAACTTTCTCTTTCTCAGCCTTCATGATGGGTTTTCCAAGTGTTTTCAAACACTGAAAATTAAATGAGAAGATTGAGAAGAAACACACATTAGATGGGGAAACAAATCACACTTCAGAGGAGAAAGCAGAAAACAAGTAATGAATGGCAGGATTCACCTGTCAGCAAAGTAATTCTGGAACACAAACCCCACCAAACTCAGGAAAAGTTCAGGAAGGGACTTGGTGAAAGCTTCTGATACCCAGTTTAATTAAGAAACAGCTGGGCAAAGTAAGAGCAAGCAATAGTACAGAAACACAACCTCGCTGCTGTCCATAGTTTCTAAGCTAAAGCACAACTGGAGATGCCTTCCTGGAGAAAAAGAGGTACAATAATCCCTGGACCCCACCCTGGAAAGGCCAAGAAGCTGCCAGACACCAGACACCCCTGATGGACCACAGCTACTCAGCTTCAGGAGCTGGGATTTACACAAAAAGCATTACTGTAAAAATCCATTATGACTTATGCCCAGGAAATCCCAGGTGCCAGCCTATAACAGGGCTTGTCAAGCTTAAGTTCACTGAAGGAACTGAGGGAAAAATCTCCCCTGTGTTCTCTCTGTGCTGCAGGGTTTCTGAGACACTGAAAGGTCTGGCTTAGAGAAAAATCACACCAAAGATAGGTCAAATAAAAGCCAGTTATTTACAAAAAGGGCAGAAAATAGCCATAAAAAGGCAGCTGGATCAAAGAGGCAGCCCAGTGGCTCAGGAGCACTGATTCTCTGCCTGCAGCTGGTCCTTCATCCCTGCTTACATGGTCCTTTTCCTGCCCACTCTATTTCTGTGTGGACACACTCACCACAGCAAACCCCACACAGATCACACTGATAGGAAATAGGATTTGCAGGGACAAGTGTGCTGCAGACTGTGGCATGTCCCACCAAAGCCTGTTCCTCTAGAGAAGGCTGCACCTGTGGCCAAGCCCTCCTTTCCTTGGAATTTGGACATTTCAGCACAGCCAAGGGGCAAAGCCTACCCCATGCTCAGCATCCTCAGTTCCTCAGGCTGAGAAGTCCATGCCCCAAACCTGTACCCAGCAGTGGGATGTGATCATTCTCTCACAGATCCTGTATTCCAATCAGATTGGAAACTATTTAAGGACTCAGCAAACTGTTCTCTATCTACATCAGCATAAAGTTGGCAAATAAAACAAAAAATCCTCGCAGACACTGAGAGACATAAGAAATGTATTCCCCAAAGCAAAGTCTTTCAGTACTGACACTCACAACAGAAAAATAATGATGCCCAGCAAGAATGTATGGAACACTTTCAGCATAGAAAGTGGGGAGACAAGATAACATGTCTGCAAAAACAGAAGCCTTCAAGTAGAATTATTCACTGTCTGTACAGGCTCCACACCCTGCGAGTATCTTTTCTAAATAATAAAGATACAGTTATTTCCTGTTCAGGATGGTCCACTCAAGCCCTGTATTACAAAGCCATTCTGCTGGCTGGAATTCAAGCTGCAACTTCATCTGACTATCAATAGCTTGCTAATTACTCTCTCCTGATATAGACAGATGCACTGCAACTCTATTCCAGAGCTGTCATTAACCTACAAGGTCACACAATTCCACAGCTCTGAAATCTCCCAGGTAAAAAGAGAGACAACTACAGGGTGTGTGACTGGAAAAAAAATAAATCTTCACATGTAGGGTATAACACGCCCAGGGTCAGGCACATTCAGTTTATTAGGCTTACCACTAATAATCCAATAATAATAAACAAAAAAGGCTGATTTACATAAACATTTTCTTTGTCATTTGAAGAACAAAATATTGCCAGGCTAACGGCCTTCCTTGTGGTTAAATCACCTTTCAGGGAGACTGTTAGGTTGGGATCCTGATTTTGCTAAGCTGTGCACAAGTTCACAGTATGAGAAAATCAGCATGGATTGTCAGCTCCTTGGGACAAGGATCAGGGCAGTGCTGTGAGATGGAGCCAAAGTGAAGTCAACTGTCATTCCATCTTTTCAATATACAAACACTTTAGAATTAAAAAGGTGTTAAAAATAAATTGCATTTTCTCTTCACTGTACATGAGTGATGTAGACAACTGCATTTAAATCATGCTGGCTTGGCTCTGCCTGTTCTTGCTGCCCTGATGCTTTCAAAGGTTTGAAATAAATCCTACTGAAGTCAACAGAAAAGTGCTGTAGCTCTGAAACAAAACCTGAGGGGCTGATTTCCAGCAGTACACAAGTTTTCAGGTGCTGGGGAAACTGGGACATGCATCTAGTGGAGGGTACCCAACCCTCATGCAGACCTGTGGAAAGAAAAGAGTGGCTGGCCCAGCTGGAGATGGAAAACATCACTAGTCTAGTGATTAAACATCTATACTAAAAGCAGTGTTTTGCATGAATCTGGAAACCACACTTCCACCAGTAGAAACAGCCAGAAGCAAACTGGTACAATTTAGATGCACTGTAAACAAAGAGCTCCCTACTGAAATGGATCACTTTAAAACAGCTCTCAAAGACCAGGAAGGAACAAGAAGGGTGAGTGGAGAAGCCAAAGAAGCCGCAGATAATTCATTCCTACAGACGGGACAATTTTCTCAAGCCCAGAAGAAGGATTGGCTTTCAGGAGGCTGGATTCAGATAAAGTTTTACTGTTTCTCAACATATGCCTCCTCCCTTTCCCTTCTGCTACAAAGGGTGTAAAACTAATTTGCTACTAAAGCACAAAACCACCACCACCTCTCTATGTGGTAGGTTGGGACAGTCAAGCCTCCCTAAAGACTTGAGCCCAATTCCTGCTCAGCCCAGAGTCACTTATCTTGATCTCACCAGTCAGAGCACTTTCCATTAGCATTCCATGAGATGGTATCTCTGATGAGGCATTGCTTCATTCTCCTCCTCCCAACAGCAGGGAGTACACAGAACTGAGCATTTGCTTCCATGGGATTTGTGTTTTTTGTTAGCAGGAGACTCCAACACAAACATGCTCACTCTGGTGATGTAGAAGAAGCTGACTTTGGGCTGGGACTGCTGGCAAGCCTGAGGAAATGGCTCCCAGGGAATAAGTCCAAAGCCTCTTCAATGGGAACTGGGTCCAGAAGTCAAAAGCAGCTTTCCCAAGAATTTATATAACTTAATCTCAAGTAATTATAAAACTTCCTGCTACATAGGGTACCAACCATTGTCTGCATGCTGTGTTCTGCTCCCTCACTCAGGTCCCCAAGAGATGAAATCAGCTCTGCCACCCCAGTTGCAGAGGTCAATCATTTTACAGGCCTACCCTGATTTTATCTGGGGAATGTACACAATTCAATCATAAAATCAAAGCAAAAGCTATTATGTAACAGATGGCAAACTGCAACACATGGCAAACATGCCTTAAAAAGAGAAGTAGTATTTCAGTCCTCTGCAGCACCCTTGGGAGAGCCTTGAACACCGATCAGATCACAAACACTTGCACAAGGCTGGTAAAGATGTGTTTTACATAGCAAGACTGAGGCACAAAGCAAGGGTTTGCTTCCAGCTATGCTGCAGGCCAGTGGTGGAGAGTTAAAGGAAAACCCAGGGGAACTTGTCTAACCACCTATTCTGTGATTCTCTGCCATGTGCTGTTCCAGAGGTATCCAACTCCTTCTCTCCCTGGCCTCTGAAAGCATTCCCAACCCAAGGGTCACACAACCCAATTACGCAACTAAAAGCAGAGAGACCACATGATTTACACCCAACAGCTACACTGGCATCACTTGCTGATTTATGTTGCTTTTCTCCTGTTTTCTGCTTTTCTTACTCTGCTGCTTCAGGAACAGCCAGTCCCATTTCACAGGATATCTCAGTTACGGTTCCAGCTCAGCAATACCTGTGATGGTTAATCATGTCTGTACATCTGAGCTGTCAGCAGATCTGGGCAGGTCATTTTCCAAAAGGAAAATCTATGGAGGCAATTTTCACAGCTGGAGCTCCCATCTCACCTCAAGCCAACAGCTCCTGCCTCACCCTACGTGGATGCAGCTGGCAGAGATGGTTTTGTCTTGTTATGTCAGACATGCTGCTTCCAAAAGCCTCTGGCTGCTTCTGGAGGAGGGCACTCCTGGATCCAAAGTTCTCTGCTTCTCAGATTTCTGTAAGAAGAACTGCACACTGCTAGCATCCTAACAATCAGTGGGTTTTATTATATCACTCATTCCTGTAGCACATATGAATATATCCCAACTACTGCAGGATCCAGCCTTCACTCCACGTCACATTGCACTTCCCAGCATTCCCCCATCCTCACAAGGTGTAAAACAAGTTAGTCAGAGCACAGGAGGTGAATATCTGCAGTAATTCAGTCACACAGGTAGGTCAGAGAGCTGGCAGGTAGTTATAACCAGGCAGCTCAGTTTCAAAGTCAAGAACTCCCCTGTGAAACCTCTCACACAGCCCAAGTGCTGTATGCACACCTAGAGCCAAAGGCTTCATCCCAGCCAGTGCCCAACTTCCCTGCAGGAGAGATGGCAATATGCTGTTACATGGAGCCATGCAATGTTTCTGGAAGTCTCCACACCTGCCTGCACCTCTGCCCCTTTCACAAGGACCACTGGAGGACACACTCAGCCCAGACTCACAAGACACAGCATCATCTCAAGTGCCACAGAGTCCCCTGCCACCAGAGACAAGCTCAGTTCCCAGCTGGAAGTTTGAATACCATTTCCTATTTATGCATTCCCAGCATATCCTTCAGGGTAGTCCATTGTTTGAAACAAAGAGCCCTTGCCCTCCATGGGATCAGCCTGACAGATCCATCACTGAGAGCTGGAGAAGCCTGGCCAACTTGCATTCTTCCTGCACGCTGTGCTGCCTCCATCCATCCCCTCCTCCCACACAGCAGACCAGAAGCTGATGGATCAATATGTGGATTCATGGCTGGACACAGGGCCAAGTCCTTCCACAGACACCCCTCCATGACCTTACACCACTGGACAGCCTGGGGTTCCTCAGGTAACATCTCTTCCCCAGCAGCAGAGTTCAGCAAAGGTTCCACCCCGCAGATTGTCCCCAGCCACCACGAGGAAGTGCCAGAGATCCCAGCTGTGCCCCAGCTCCGTGCTGCATGCAGGATCCCAGAGCAATGGCACAGCCTGGGGTTTTGCTGGTGGTGTGGCTCAGGCCCCTGTGCTGGAATCACACCCAGAGGGGCCCAGCAAGCTCATCTGGGGTGCTACAAGCCGTGGCCAGCACCTGAGCCAAAGCACAAGACTTCCCATGTCACCACACAGGTGAGGTTCAGGAATTATTATTGAGAGGTTAAGAAGAAACTGACAACCAGCTGAAAGACTGGATTCTGTATGCTCACAGCTCCTGTTACTACCCCATGTGAGCATCCACTGTATGCTCAGTGTCCCCTCACCTGTTATTCTGCTTGTGCTTCTCCTGAGAGGAAAGAGGTAAGCCAGCATCATTCCTCCTGTCTCACAGAGGCCAAGTAACATGATGCCACACAAATGGCAGAGCCAGGAATCGAATCTGAGCTTCCCAAACCCAGACAAGCTAGCCCCAAACATTTCCTTTCATGATAATATTCACTGTACAACAGATCCCAAACCAGAACTCAGGGCTAAACCATGGAAGACAAAGAAGAGAGGAGGGAAGAGCAGTATGTCCCTTCATTCCAGTTTTCATCTGTCCAGAGCCAGATCCACTTCCAACACCAGGCACACAGGCACACATGGAGAGGTTGTCACCACTCACCTGACCAGCACAGCAGCTGCTGCTGAGAGCACTTAAAGGCAGAAAAGAAGCACTGACAGTCCCTCCTCCATCCATTTTCTCTCACTAGGTTTCTGAAGACTGAAAGTATAAATGTTCAAAACTTACTTCCTTTCACCTCTAACACAAACAAGTCACAAAGAAATGCTCCCAAAAGGTGGGAACCACCAAGCCTCTGCTTGCCCCTGACTGAGAAGAAGGGAAGGCAGGGGACTGAGCAGACCCACATGCTGAAGGGTGTAAACAAAGACATTTTTGGTGATATTTATTTTGGCAGTTATTAGAGGGAGGAGACAAAAAATCCAGAAGCCATCCTCACAGAAAATGTCAACACTTTCCCAAGTTTAATGATCTTGCTTTTTCTTCCCAAAGGCCATATGAAAATGCAGCAGGGAAAAACTACACAGGACAGCTGAGAGAACAGAGGAAAAGGAAGTCTCCACAGAGACATCCAGTATTGTGAAAGCACATTGAAGATATCAGCTAAATCACTACTGGCCTCATTTTACGAGCTAAGAGGCTGAGAAAGGGCAATGAATTAAGAATTTATAAAGATGGACAGATAAAGGTTCAGGCAATCTTCAAGGAAAAAAATTGAAGGATGGCTTTTTTAGAGACTTGATGAAGTCACTTTAATAATTTATCTCACTACAAATTAAGACACTGATAATCAAATGTGATGCCCTTCAGAAATTAAGGGCATGTCTACACTGGAAGGCCAGATAGTATATCCCTACACAGTCTCAGTAGCTCCAGATAGTTATTTTAAATCCCTCACTGAACAACATCACATTAACAAAACCCTGGAATGCTGTGCAACAANTTATATCCCTCTCTCCCCTCCACAGTCTCAGTAGCTCCAGATAGTTATTTTAAATCCCTCACTGAACAACATCACATTAACAAAACCCTGGAATGCTGTGCAGCAATGGTCTTCAGGGAGCACACAGGGAGTTCCACATGATATGGAAAAGAGGTCTTGGGTTATCTGTGCCATCCCTTCCCAGGCCATGTAATTCCCTATCTGCCTGCATTCATGCCTGCCCAGTCCAAGCCTAAGCAAGCACCTGAGTGTGTGCAGGCATCAAATGCACCTCACTGGGATTGTGTGTAATTATCTGAAAGCCTCCACAACTGGTGACCAGGAGTGCTTTGGGCTTGCACTGAACTCAGCTCTGAGATTCTGTGGGTGCTTTTACAGTGCAGGATGCCTTGATCCCATCTGGGTTTCAAACAGCCAACTGCAACACTGTCTGCTCTGCCCAGTCCTTATGACACCAACAAAACAAGCAAAGGGGAAGTCAGTTTGTCTCTTCTTATGATGTACTTATTGCAGAAGAAAGACAAAGGAAACCCTCAGGAAACCACTGTGTACAAGCCAGAGAAAGCAATTTTAACAACAGTTTTCTGAGGGCTGTACTGTTTTGAAGTTCACAGCCATCAAAATATGTATTTTCTGAACTATTCCCACTCCCTTTGACTTTCACATCATAACATCATAACTGGGAGTTTCAGCATAAGCTGGGAATTACACAGAATACCTCAGCTGAGGAGGGCAAGCTGGTCCCTAGGAAAGGGATGACAAAAAAAGGTAATGAAATTATGTATTCAGAACCTGGAACTTCCTGCCCTGAATCTGTCAGTGAGTTACTGAAAAATTGGTACAGGTTCAAGATCTCTCCAAAGGCAAGACAGCAATTTTGTAACATATAAAAAGAAAACATAAATATATCTAACAAGGGAAGCAAACACCAAAACGTGCCTACAGTGACAACCAGGAGAGCTGAAAGATCAAATTGAGATGCTGGATAGAGTAAAAAAGAGTGTGTGGGCACAGTAGCAAGCCCAGAGATCCCTCACCAAAACTGGGTGAGAGCTTCCTGTATAGAATGGGGAACTGGATCTCTCAGGCTCTGCAACTACTCTGTGTTACTCAGGGCAGCTTACAACAGCCAGCAGAGATGACCGTGGGACAGAGATGACTGTCCAACACAGGGCTGTTCTGAAGCCAATGAAGAGATGGTCAGATTGTCCATGCACAAAAAGGGTCTCTGAGATTCTCAGGAGACCCAAGTTTGATCCTTGGCTCAGCTCCCAGCCAAGGAGTGTCACCTGTAAAACAGGACCAACGGCTTTAGCAAACCAAATCCATTATGTCTCGGGTTTCTGCAAAATACTTTCTTCATTACATCAACAACTCACTGCTTTGAACTTCCTTTGTAAAGCTCCTTGAGACCAACTGATAAAGAACAAAGCTCTCCAAGAGGAAGATGTTTCTGTCAAATGTTCCAGCATCCCAGGTGAGCTCTGTCACTCACAACATGAGGCAACTCTATTTCTTTACACCATGAACAAACTGAGACACCCACATCCCCAGTGAGAACGGACTTGAACAACTGTAGCAAGACTGTGCTTTGTGTAAAGTAACTATCTAGGATTTGGGAGGCCAAAACTGTGCCAGAGCTGTTTTTCTGCTTCCTCACCTTTGCAGTGCAGGGCTGTGGATGACACTTTCTGCCCAGGTGACCCAGCAGCACGAGCCAAGACAACCAACAGCAAGCAGGGCTCTCACACAAACAAGTGAACTCCAAAGTACCCCATGGGACATGGAAACCTGCCTCACTGACAGCAAGGAGAGGGCAAACCTGCATCCCTCATGGCCGTGGTGTATGTTTTGTAAGCATGCTTAATTTAGGAACAAATAAGGTCAAGTTAGCTTATGTAAGCACAAGAGCCACTGCCTTGCAGCAGCCAGAGCTGCTATTTCAGGAATCTGTCTCTTCACTTCATGTTCCTGGCCGTTGATTCTCCCTCATCTGCCTCTTAGCTTTGCCTGCATAATTCAGTGATATCCAAGACTGCACTTGTCTCACATTGCTTCTTCCCCAGTTCCAGCTCATATCACTGCCTAACCCATCCCAGATTTCCCTGGTGAGGATGCTCCTCACCAAGGGATCTCAGCAGGTATGCAGTGCAATCCCCTGAGGCAAGACAGGATAAACAGGCAGACATCAGGAGATAATATCTTGTCCTCTCTGACAGCCTTAAGCCTGCCAGGGCAATCCTGCAGCTGGGGAGCTGCAGTGATCCAGGACACAGTGTGGCAAAGCCTCCAGGTGACAGTCTCCTTGTGAGCAACAGCACCACTTGAATTACAAGAGCATATCAGTTAAAGAGTTGCAAACCTGTCCCTGGATCAAAGAAAGGTACAAAATTCTTGATTATCATTTTTCACTCTTAAAACAGCTATTTGTGAGGGACAGTGGCAGGAATGGCCAATGACAAATACAGACATTTCAAGCAGAGGCAGGGCAATAAATATCATCATTTTCAAAAGCATCCTACAGCTTTCAGTCCAGGTTCTCATAGGTAAGCACCCACATCTGCCAGCATCTAATCACTTACATACTCACCTCTAAAATCACAACTGACCTAGAATGGCCCAGGGAAACAAGTCTCAGAAGAAAAGGGATGAGACTGAGCTGCAAGAGAAACTCAGAGTTCTGCAAACATCCTCCCAGTCCTCCAGCTAAGCAGGAATGTGTGAGGACAGCAGTGACAGAAAGGGCTGTGGTTTAGTCCAAGCTCTTCCCAACAAACTCACCCTAACTTCAACACTGGGCCTGGAACTTCTACTCAGCCTGCAGCTTCTCTGTTAGCCAAGCACATAACTTCCACCTGGAGATTCAGGACTAATAAACTCTTCAGCAACTTACTTCAGTGGTGGAATAGTCTCCTTGATAAATACATACTTTCTACAGATTCTAAATTTGCTCAGTTCCCAGCCTCTGACTTCTACTACAAGAGATTTTTTACTATCTTTAAAAGAGATCAGTGACACTGTGAATATTGTTTTACTACACCATAGAGCCACTACGTGTTTTTACAGCTCTTACTCAGAGAAGTGAGCATTTCTGCACCACCAAAAAGACACAGCATTCCTTTTGCAGCTTTAGAAAGTCTTTCAGCACAAGTGCCAGCCTTTGGCTATGAATCAAAACCATTATGTAGAATATAAAGCCCTCAACCCCTTCTCACTACAGTAATATTTAATGTGCAGCTGCCCCAGCCCCACAGAGCCACACCAGCTGGGTTAAGTACATGGGGGAAGCAGGAGGAAGGGAGACAAAACCCCCACATGTATGAACACCAACAGCAGTCTGTAAAAATGTGATCTCAGGACTTTTTCAGGCCAAAAAGAGAACCAGCAGCTATATGCCACTGTCACTGAACAGGATGGGAGGCCTCCTGCCCACAGGGTAAACCTTGGACAACCCAAACACACTGACAGTATTTCTCAGGAATTTTTCTTTAAACACACATGACCACAGACATGAGAGGCACTGAGGAAACTTTAACAGCAAAGCTTATTATAATCTTGGATGGGTTGCAAGTTGCTAAACTCTCCCTGACATGAACAACATAAAGGCATTGTAAATGTTTGTGGTTTCCCAGTGAATCACTGAGTTCTGCATGTGTTCAGCTGCTGGAGAGAAACATGGAAATGATCAGGTTGGGAGGTGTGGCATGTTTTGTGTAGCTGAGAAACAAAATCATACCTAACTCCACCCATTGGATTCCTGATGTAATCTTTAAATAAAAAGTATTTAATGAAACTGAGCATCCAGAATTATAAACATCTTTAAATTCCCTGTTTTAAACTTGCTTAGATTTTGTCCCCCCTTGACAAACATATCTAATAGCTCTGTTTCAATACAGCAAATTATAGAATAGCCTAAATTACCACGTAGCCAGCATTTGAGTAAGTAATGAAAGCTACCCTTAGAAAGAGGTCATTATTACAGTTACGTAGAAACCCCAAGACTGGAATCTCCCATGTCATCAAATTCAGTCACCACATCACAACATTAATTTGGCTGCTTGGTTCCCCCCACATCAATCCACAAGAATAAAAGTGAATGGCATTTGCTTCTTCAACCTCCTGTCCCACAGATCATCTCCCAGGTGACAGCTGCACCCAAACCCTGTCCTCAGGTACAATGTGCACTTGCCACTGACTCAGGAACCCTGCAATTTCTGTCAGTTTCTTCTGTACAAATTATTTTCCAATGTATTTTAAGGTTTCCCTGATGAACAATATTAGCAAGGGAGTCTGGTCCAGAAGGCCTGCAATGCACCAGGAGTCAAAAGACCTCAGTGCACCTCAGCTCTGCTTTTGTGGTCCTGAAGTTCATTCCAATACAGAACTTGCATGACATGTCTTGAAATTGATGTTCACAATACCATTCCATTCTTTTTCTTTTTCCTTTTTTTTTTTTTTAACACCTTAAATTGATCTGTATGAGTGTATTCCCTAAAATTCAAGCTCTGCCTCTTGGATCTATACACAACCTCACTGAGCTGCACCAGGAACATCACACTGGTGTTACAAAAATTCTGCCAGCCTGGCAGGCAGGACTCAGGGCTGGTGCCATCAGGCACAAGGTCTCTAAGACCACTGGAGCACAGTCCCAGACTGCAGCTCTGAGACCAAGCACCAGATGAATGAAAGCAGCACCCATTAGGTGCCATCTGCACTTCAAACACGTTGGAGCTTGTTACCTCTGTCACTTGGCTGATGCTTCTGGTGATCAATTCCTCCCACTCCTCCTCTGTAATGAAGAGCTTCAGTTCATGAAGCAGCAGAACTCTGTGGAGAAGCAAACAGGCCATGGCCTGAAAAAGAAAGGGGAGAGAAGAACATGAAATTCTCCAGGGAAGGTGTTAGCAATGTAAATACCCTGCTAAAGTCAACAGCCACACACACCATCCAGGGGAAGCCAGCTTACAAAGGCTGCATATCCTCACCAAACAAGTAGATCACAGACTGGTTTAGGTTGGAAGGGACTCTAAAGATCATCTCATTCCAACCCCTGCCAGGGACCAGAACAAGGATGGGAACACCTTCCACTATCCCAGGTTGCTCCAAGGCCCATCCAGCCTGGCCTTGAACACTTTCAGGGGTGGGGCAGCCACAGCTTCTCTGGGCAACCTGTGCCAGGGCCTGCCCACCCTCACAGGGAAGAATTTCTGCCCAATATCCAACCTAAACCTGCCCTCCTTCAGCAAAAGGCTCTGTGTGAAAACATTCTCTAGATTGTTACAGTCACCCCTCAGGAGCCAGGGTGGTGGGTTTTGGTTGCTCATATTGGGTTTTGGAATGCACATATATAAAAGAGATGGTTAAAGGGGAGTGGAGGGATCATTACAGTTCTAGATTTAGGAACAAATATCCAAAACATGCTTTAGCAGCTGCTCCAAGGGCATCACTGTCAGTCTCCCCAAGTTTTCAGACAGCACCTTCAAGTGACTGCACCCTTTACTGTGCCCTGACCAAGGCAATAGGCACAAATACTAAAAAATAAAAGCTGGCAGGACAGCAAATGCTTAATTTCAAAGGAAGTCTAGATGGGAACTGCTGTTCAGAGCAGCACTCGGCCTTGCCTTGGAGTCAAACTTGCTCATTAAGCCTCTACATTAACAGCAATGAAAAGAATGGCCACTAGAAAACCAACAGTAATCTGCAATCTTCTTATATATCCTTTTCTATTCCACAGTTCCTATTTTAAGGCTTTCTTAGGTACAAGAGAAAAATGCAGCATTAGTCAAAGGCAAAATAGAGAAATGCACAAAATACAGTAATGAGGATTAGTACAAATAGCTTAGAGGATTCAAGGAGGAATTTTTTGTAGCAGCACGGAGTTAGTGAGCAAATTCTACTCATATAAAGAAAAAATGTTGCCTCTAGCTGCCATGACACAGACCAAATATCAAAAATCAGAAGGATTTAGAAGACCTAATCTCATCCAAAGAAAGCAACGGCTGCTGTTCTTTAACCACACATCACAGAAAACCAATGAGCAAAGTTTGGAAAGCTCCTTATGAAAGACTCCATTGAGATTAAAAATCTGAGATCTCAAGGATAAAAGCAACCTGGTGATACCCAACCTGGCCTCCAGGCACCCCTTGGGTCAAACAGAAGCAACCTGAAAAACATGGAGCAGGAGGCAAAAAACTTGTACTGGGTCATTTCTAGGGAGCTATTTACTGCATAATTCAAAGTGAGCAAAGGGAAGAAATCCCAGTACGACCAGCCAGAGCTGAAGGTAGTCAAACAGAACACATCACAAGCTCAAGTTGGTCTGTGTTTCCTACACAACACATTCCAGCCTCCTGGGACAGAAGGGATACTGGAACACAGGTCACTCCCTGGAGAATACCAGGCCTTGTCTCTGTTTCACAACATCAATGTCACACATCCTTGGAAGATTACCTCCAGCTTGCACCAGTACAGCCAGTGAAAAAAATTATCCAAACAGAAAGAGTTTTCATTACACACAGAAATTCTGTTCTTTACTGGAAGGTGAAAATGCAGCCGGGAACCAATGAGACCATGTCAGAAGATTTATGCTCATTCAATGAGAGAGAAAGAACACCCTAACACCATCTTCAAGGCAGGCAGGCTTACATATTCCTTGTAATTATGGGGAGGCTGTGTCTCACAGAACAAATGATGGCATGTCTACATGCATCCACCAAATGCACTGGGAAGTCACTTCAGTGCAATTACAAAGAGAACGTGACCCTCGGAGCAGATGAAAGATTGTAATTCATTCTGAAAGGCCCAGGCAGGGTCACAAACCTCCAGGCACCAGCTCTTCTCTGATAATTACAAACACATTTATACTACAAGTGGGTGTAAAGCAGAGAGAAGGGTGGTGTTAGGTGTCCTGGGATATCTCAGGACTATAGGTTAACTCCAGAGGCACCAGTGACAAGGGCCAGCTTGGGAACTGCTCCAGGGTAGGAGCACTGCAAGTTAATGAGGAAAAGAACTGGAAGGAAATCAAAGCCATCCAATGGAATGGGAGCTCTGGAGACCTGAGATTCATACAGTGCACTGAGAAGAGTCCCTGAATGGGACCTACTCCTCAGTAAGCACTAAACTTGGAAAGTATTTTAAAAGAAAGGAAAAAGAAAAAAAAAATCCAAACCATTGAGCATTCCCTTCTGAGTGACATAAATGAGGAAGTCAGAACACCCAATCATCTGAGGATCCTGGCTGGTGCTAGCAGTCTTTAGTAATTCTGTCACACTCAGAGCTTTCATGCCTCCAGCCTGTGTATTAGATTCCAGCAAAGTGAAAATATGCTTTGAGTTTCACATAATTAAAATACTGCTATTGCTCTACTCAACATTATTCTTTTTCTGATTGTTTTTTAAACCAGTAATTTAGTACTAAGCACAAACAACTTTACTCATTTGAAAGAACAAAAATAAAACACTTAGTTGTTGGTTGAAATAAAATTTGGCTTAAGAACATCCGAGTCAGAGTAAACATGACACTAATACAGGGTCATCAGTACCATGCTATGCTGTAGTTTAAGGTTATATTCACCCCAGAGTCAATGACTTCTCTGTTCCTAGAGCTGTTATTAACATACAGCCTTGTACAGCCTATTCTTTCACAGCAAACTGAACAGTTCAACACCAAAAGTTAAACCACAGGGAGAGGGACTGACATCAGTGGACTCAGCCAAAACCATCAGGGGCAGAGCCAAAACTGAAATCAAGTTCTTCAATCCTGCTCCAAGGGTAAACCCAATAAGAAACAACGCTTCTCAATCCTCCTGCTGCAAATTCAAACCAAAGCAGGAGGGGCACCAGGTTTTCTTTAGAAGGTGCTTTAACCATCACACGTCACTCACAGCATCCATAAGCACCTGAATGTCATCAGAAGATTGCTTAACAGGCACATGTACCCAGAGAAAACAATCTAGCAACCAGGAGCACAAAGCTGCCACATCCCCTTGGAAAGGAACAGTCCTCAGCAATGTTTTCAGCCACAGTTCATCTGTCAGGGCTGAGAAGCATCAAACCACTGGCTGGGAGGGCATGGAATAGCTCCCTGTAGAATAGTGCCTGGCAGGATTTGCAAAGAGGATTTTGAACACTCAAAGAACAATCACTTTCATGACCTTCAGGAGCTTCACCAGGCAAAAAAAAAAGCTTTGCTTTATCACCTAATATAAGGGGGGCTAAGAGTATGAGTACTTTGCATAAGTAAGGAGAGGCCCAAAGTCAGTCAGATCTACAGAAGCCATTTCCTTGAGGTGGCAGAGAAACAGCTCTGCTGTTGCATTTCATTTTGCTCGTTTTATCTTCTCAAATACATGGACACAATGCAGCTGAAAGCAGACATGTTAGAGGTGTGGCATCCATGCACATGGGAGTGAACATTGATCACCCCACACCTGCTTTAGAGGGCTAGTCAGAGACACCACAAGCCACGTTCTTGCCCATCTCAACACATCCCACTTTTTGGGAATGCAAACACTCAATGTTTTTAATGAAAATAGCCTAAAAAAGCAAATGAGACTGCTCAGGGGATTTTTGAAGCCATCTCCTGGGAATGAGGATCTTCCCATCCACAGCCACTTCTGGAAACGTGTCACTGGAGCACCACCAAACGGTAGTGGCAATACTAGTAATCCAAAAAGATCTTTTCAGAAATGAAGAACAGTCACAAAATTTACCCATGTTCAGTTGGTGATGCAGAGGTTTCATTGAGACTTTTGAAATACAAAACCACACACAGAGCACCTAAGGAGGAGCCAAGCCACCCCAGCTAGTTCAAATCTTTTGGATCAATACTTTCAACCCTTGTAATTTCTCACAGCTCATCATTTACCCTTAATATATTCATGATGTGTCTTGTACACATGACCAGCTGCACGTTTTACCATCAAATCACAGACTAGCAGCAATTTGAAGTTTGGAGAGTACTTCCACAAAAATCCAGCACAGATCTGGAGCTCAAGCATGTGACAACCCAGTTGTCTCTCTCCCTCCTGCCCTCCCCAGCAACACTGGTATTTAAGATTGTCTCACAAGCATTTGGCAATTTTGGAGGCTGGCAGAACAATACTGTCCCCAAGAATATCAGAGAAGATTCTCTGCATTTTCTCAGTGCCAAATCAAGCCTGCTGTGTTCCTGACAGCCCTAGGAGAGAGCCAAGTATTATCAACACTTCAAAAATGGACAAAAACAGTGGAAGACTCAAGAGTCCCAGCTACCAAACTCCAGTCCAGTTCAGAAAAGAGGGTTGTCATCCCCCCATATGCACAGTCTCTGAAATGAGAATGTGTGAGAATAGTTACAAGCAGCTGACAGCTAGATTAGAGCTTTTTCTAAGGGGAATGTATGCTGCAGTGCATCCTGTGCACTAGAAGCCATCCAGTTGCCTTAATTTTCTCCTTAATGTCAGTTTTTAAAAAGAACATAAAATAGTAAAAATAGTAAAATAGTAAAAAAAACAAAAACAAAAAACAACAACAACAAAAAACCAAGGGAAGTCTATTCAAGCAGGCAGAGTAGATACACATACAGACTCCCACATAGCTCTATCAAGCATACTACTAAATAAAGCAGGAAGGCTCATTATCAGTCCATGTGGGAGCAGAGAACAAACAATAACTAAGGGCAGTGCTGACCCTAAGATCTTCTGTGGCTTTGTTCATTTCTCTCTTATCTACAACAATTACACAAAATACCATTTCGTGCAAAATGTTGGGATTTCTTTCTGGAACAGGCAATGTGCTCACTGCAGTAACCAAGATGTGCTGGCAATCCCCAGGTGTGCTCACCCACCTTAGTCAGATACTAAAAAGGAGTGTGAGTGGGGTTTGCATACACTCCAACTTTATCCTGCACAGGGAAGGACAAGACATCTGGCCTAACCATTAAATATGGTGATGGATTAAACCCCTTCCAATGCAGCCACTGTTTTCCTATTGAAAGCAGCTATCTAGCACAGGTAGGTCAGGAGTTGCCCTCCCCAGTCACCACCCAGGTGAGCTGGATGGAGGGAAACAGATCGAGATGTTTTCAATCACTGCAGTTGTGAAAAAGAACAAAACAAACGAGCCTTTGCAAGACCTTGGAGATTCTGTTTGCAATCCTGAAGAGATGAAGGCATGACCTAAATTCAGAGTTGTTTTTCCAAAGAAAAGCACTCTGTTAATAGAAGGACACTTGTTTCTGATGCAAAAATAAACACTTTTCAGTCCCAGGTGGTTTAGGATGCTGGCTGAAGGTGGCTTTGCAAACAAGTGAAAAAACCTGCCACCCAGGCACACTCCTGAGAGAAAAGACACTGAAAGCAGCAGCCACCACTGCCACCATCAGAGGAGCAGGAGCCTTAAGATGTGCCTGCAGTGTGACACACCAAACCCCAACTCCGAGTTTTCACACAGCTGTTCTGCTGGGTGATCCCAAAGCAGTTTGCAGGCTACAGCTGAGTAACCCTTCCAAATTCCCTGACAGCCATTTCCAGCTTTCAGGAAAGAGGCAGCAAGTTTGCCTGGCTTGCCTCAAGCATATGGCAGGACAGAAACTCTCACTAAATCTGACCCAGGACAGTATTGGAACTTATGACACCTCCTAACACTTTGTAAGAGAAGCAGTGGGGAGTTTAACTAGCTAACCAAAGACATGAAGATGGATTTTCATCATCTTTTTGGCTGTTGTTTTTGCAGCATGAACAAAGTTTATTAACATGAAACATGTTACCAGTGTGGTGGTAAGAGCATCTTATTCCCTTCATGTTATATACACACACACACACACACACACACATATATATATATATACACACATATATATATATATATATATATATAAAAACCCATTTTACCTGGAAAATTTCAGGTTTGTGCAATTCAAATACATTTTTAGAAGTGAAGAAGCATCAGGAGTTTTTAGTAGTATCAATTTAGTAATGTCATTCCACTGCTCTTGGTAGTCCAGGAGACAAAAATATACAGCTGGTATCACACCACAGAGGCCACTGGTATTTCAGAGCACTGACGTCTCCCTTCTGGCACAGAGCCTGCCCTGCCAGCACATCTGACTCAGTGCCAGCACACAGCAGAAAACAGCAGCTCTCAGTGTGTAATCCTCAGCATTAAGACTGTTCTACAGCAACAGGGATATGGCAAAAAAATAATTGCACTTCTAGAAATTCTCTCCTCCCCAAGCCCTTTGAGACTGCAATCTCATGAATCATATGCTGCACTTGTGACAAATGCTACCAGGAAAGCTGGGCAAAAGAACAGAGGCCAAGAATATGGGGAATTTTAAATACATTTTCTTTGAATTTTAATAAATAATTAAACTATGAAATAAATTCCTCAGCTATCTGTAATTTATTACATGT
Source organism: Nicator chloris (assembly GCA_013400495.1). NCBI lineage: Eukaryota > Metazoa > Chordata > Aves > Passeriformes > Pycnonotidae > Nicator > Nicator chloris. Next base: position 482,831 of record WAAE01010707.1, read on the forward strand.
TTAAAATAAACCAACCAACCCACTCCAAAATCCAAAAGCTCCACCTTAGAGAGGCATTGGTTACAGGAGAACAACCTTTCATTTATGACTACAGAGCAGGAGATCCAGAGCACCACAGCAAAAGCCCCTTCCAATTACTCTTGAAGCTTTTTTAAACAGAAAACAAAGCCATGAAGCAAGGGCCAATCTACCCCCACTTCTGCTCATACAGTCAAACCATTTTAATTTTGCATTCACACTGGATGTGGGATGGAGACAAAGGCTCCAATGGTGCAGTCTTGAGTTTCAGGGTTTCTTATTTCTCAACCCTGTTTGATTGATCCATTTGAGTATTTCTGAGCCCATGAGCTACAAGTCTGTTTGATATTGGTTTGGCAGCTGAATCCGAGTTAGAAACTCAGCCTTGAAGGTTATTCAAAAGGACAAATTATGAGAGGGATGGGATGTTCCAGACAGCAAATTCCCAGCAGGCTGTTCAGAGGCAATGGCTGGAGGTATCATGTATGCTGTATACACCATACAATCATGGAATGGTTTGGCCTGGATGGGACACCTTAAAGCCCATCCTGTTCCACCCCTGCCATGGGCTTCCACTACCCCAGGTTGCTCCAAGCCCCATCCAGCCTGACCTTGAGCACTTCCAGAGAAGTGTTGCCAGCTGCTCTGGGCAACCTGTGCCAGGGCCTCACCACCCTCTCAGGGAAGAATTTCTTCCCAATACCCATCCAGCCCTGCCCTCTGGCAGTGGGAAGCCATTCTCCCTTGTCCTGTCCCTCCATCCCTTGTCCCCAGTCCCTCTGCAGCTCTCCTGGAGCCCCTTTAGGCCCTGGAAGGGGCTCTGAGCTGTCCCTGGATCCTTCCCTTCTCCAGGTGAACAGCCCCAGCTCTCCCAGCCTGGCTCCAGAGCAGAGAGGCTCCAGCCCCAGGAGCATCTCCATGGCCTCCTTGGGGGAAGGCAAGAAGAGGGACAGAACAGGATTCTTTCCAAATTTAAGGACAGACAAGAAATTATGCTTCAAGACCCTTAACACGTATCCTCACGGAATAAGCACCAAACACCAATTATTTACTTAAAACATACGAAACTTATTTGAATGCTTTAGATATAAAAAGTGAAAGCCAGAGGTGCTTAAGAAATGTTTGCCAAACCACTTTTGCTCAATCCCCAAGATGTAACTGCAGTATCTCACACACAGCATGTGCACACAGACATAATTCATACATATTTCAAATCCAACAGGGAGGGAGGATAAGACAAAGCCCTGGCTGTGGCGTAAGAAAACTATTTTTGGTAACAAAGCTAATTTTCCCTCCTCACCACCACTGAAACAAGGCACACACAAATAGTAGAGCCAAGACTGTAGCTGTCTAAAAGGTTTCAGTGTGAAAAGTGCTCACAGCTTCTGGGATAATGGATTGTTAGGAGAATGTGGCTGGCATGTGGCTGGCATGTTCAGCTGTGCAGAACTGCCCATGCAAGGACACCTGAGCAACAACACAACTATTTCTTGGTTTAAAAATGAGACATCAACTTTTACCTCAAATTTACCCTGTTAGCCCTCTGATTAAGGGACCTGAGAAGAGCCTTCCCTGCACCCTGTTCCTGGCAGGCTCCTCTGTCCTGCCTGGCACAGGGACATTGTCAGTCACTAGACAGACTCCTGGTGCCTGAAAGCACAGTCAGAGAGAGCTCACACTCCCCACAAAGACCATGAAAACATCTCCTGTATGATCTCCTGGCTCTGGAGCTGAATTCAGTAATTCCTGCTACAACCCAGTGTCCCCAGACTAACAAATGGCTTTTTCAGTGCATTCCCCCAGCCAGCCCTGACAAGGTGTGATATTGCTGTCTAAGGTCTGCACTCAGGTGACAGTTTCCAGGTCTGTCCTCCTGCCTCCAGAAACAGAGATCGTAGAAGAATGCAGAAATAAAAACTTAGCAGAAACCCCCAGCCATCATCCACCATCCCCTGCTCCTACACCTCCACAGCTCCAAACATCATGCTCTGGGCCAGAGAGCAGGTTCCTCCCTCAGGCTGGCCTTGCCAAAAAAAAAAAAAAGGAGATTTACGAGCTCAGGAATAAAATTCTCCGTGCTAAAAAGTGATAAAACAAATGATGTTTTACAGCTTAAATTAAGTTCCTGCGACAAACGGATGAGAAAAATTTTGCAAGGCTGGTTAATTACAACATGTAAAGCATTTAAGTGACACCTAAATCACATTTTACAGCCTTGGACAAGACAGGCAATTTCAGTGTACTCCCACCAAACATCCTATGTCATCAAGCTCTTGTAATCTTCGTGGTTTAGAACAAGCCAACCTGCACTGCAGCCAAACTTCAGGCATCTTTACCTGTTCTTCCTTTCCAGTAAAAATGCAGATTTCCACAGATCTGGCAGAAACCTTTAAACCACTCACAACAGCTTACATATAATTAGCACATTGAAAATAACTGCCATACAAGACACGTTGTGCTCATTTGACCACCACCATCGTATAGATGATCTGTTTAGACTCTCTTGACCACAAAAATGATGAATGAACCCTGTGAGTTTAACTTTTATTCCTAAATCTCTCCCTCTCTCTGGCTGGTTTAAACATGCAGAACAGCATTTTGCAAACAAAAAGGGTTGTGTGTCCTCCTGGGACTACTTAACATCCATACAGTAATTCCACTGCAGAATTCCACTGCAGGTCAACTTCCCAGTCACTGTCTCAACAATGGAAAAATGGAAAAGCAATTACCTGCTCATCACCTGCTAAAGCAGCAGGTGAACTGGATCCCTTATCTTCATAAGCAAGGCTCAAGACCAAGACTCAGGGATGGCAAAAGTGCCTCCAAGTAGAGGAAATCCACAGGAGGTGGAGCTAGATCAGGCCTTGGCCCCTACTTTGGATACTCAACTTTCTGGTTTCAGGTTTTGCTACTTTTCTTCTGAAACAGAACAAAGCTCCCTGGAAGCAGAGACAAAACTGGCTGCAAAGGAATCTCCATCTTCCTACCCCTCCTGCTCACTCCCCTCTCCTCTCTATTTTTATTCATAAACCTCTCCACCTATCACTCAGATGTCCTGCTCTAGAGGCAGTAGCAAGGAGAAGTTACACAACCTGTTATGATTTCACTACTACTCCCAGGGCTCTGAAGAGCAGCAGTTGATTGATCAGATGAGCTGCTCACTTCATTCTGCTGTGACTGAGGACTTGCCAGACAACAGAAAGTTTGTCCCATTAATTACACTGGCACATCCTCCTCCTCCCCCACTACCTGAAAATGGCTATAGCATGACAAGCACTTTAACCACTGCTGCTCAATCTGGCTAAAAATGTGGATTGAGCTACACCCCACACAAAGCACCTTTATATCATGCAGCTGCACCTACACGAGTTCTGTCAGTCTAGACCCTACAGGTAAAGATACTCATTGATTTCACTGGCACAGTCACAACAGATGGGTTTTAAATGTACTTGAGACAGCAGAAATCCCAGGACTAGCAGTCCTGGCAGATCATAAATACAGCCTGCAGACCATATATACAGCATTTTCACACACAGAGGGTTCTTCATGCCCTAAACCATCATTGCTTTGTTTAACCAGGGACTCTGCAAATCACATTCTCTTCACTGCTGCCAAGGAATGGACTTTTTTGATGCTTGGTTCTCCTACAAACAGTGCTCTGGAGGGTGTTCTTGTCAGAGGAAAAGCCTCAACTTGCACTTGACTAACCAGAGGGGCCCATTTGGGAGAGTCTGCTCACTGCAGCAGGACTGTGCCTAATACAAGGTACAGCTGCTTCCTTCAGCACTGTTCTGTTGGCAGCTGGGAGAGGCAAAAAAATAATTAAAAGAAAAACTGAAGCTACTTCCTATGGTCACCACAGTCTAAAAAGATGTAGTGACACAAATGAAAAGTTGCTATATTTTAAAGGGAGTAGGGAGGAGTCAATACACACAGAGGGATCTGACAGAGCAGTTTTTCAGAGGATACCTGTATGTTAAATACTGGGGTGCACTGGCAGGTTTTCTGCCTCAGATAAAGGGTCTGCAGGACATCTGTGCAGTCAGAACAACAATCAGATAAAATAATGTACAGGACCCCTGGGCCAGGCCTGGCTGATGGTATTAGATACCATCTAATACTCTAATCTCTGAGTGTTTCACTGGCATACAACAAATGGTGAGCATTCAGGGCTGGGGAAAACCTTCCACTCTTCTTTCACCAGAGGCCAGCAGGCAGACCCTTGGGACACAGCAATCCATATATTGACTGCTGCTTTGGTCAACACAGAGATTCATTTATCCCTGGGGTAACCACTTACCATATCAAAAGGGCCAATCAGTCTTCATACTTTGCTCAAAAAAAAAGTCAATATATTATTACCCTAAATTCTTGGAAAATGAAAAAATGCCATAATTCAGTGAGCCATCAGGACACAAGATAAATCAGCAGCAGAACACAGATTAGCATCCATGAGCTCTGATGGTTTTTTGCTCTTCCTGTAATGCCCAGTTACAGAAGTGAAACACTGGTAGGGAATACTGGTACCATGGGACATACTGAGACCAGAAGAGAAAGGAACAGGAATGGACTCTGTGCAGTGCAACCAAGCCTCCCTTTCCCATATTAAAAATAATAACCTGAAAATATGCCCATTTTCCTTCTTCTCTCCCCAGTTAAGGATACAGCCACAATTTTAAAAAATTATCTAAAACAATTTGGTTTCTTAATATGACCCTGTTTATTTTGGAGCATTCCTGCTTTGCTTTTCAAGTTTCTCACTCTAAACATCAGAGCAAGAAATGTTCTTTTGTTAAGAAATCAAAGCAAAGACCCTTGCAGGACATCCCAGTGTCTGAGGCTCAAAAAAACATGACCAAGAAACTTCTCAGGAAATCATCTGGGACACTCTCTCAACTCTGGCTTTCCTCTTGAAAAAAAACCCAAACCAACCCATCCCCAAAGGTTCAATTTTGTCTATTTCTATTTAGCTTTATTTATTATTTATATATTGTAGTAGTGAACACCAAGAGGCTCCACTGACACCTCAAGTTACTCACACACATTGGTGAGACCAAGACCAAAACTGTCCCCCCAGCTGCCTCACCCTCACTGCTCCTCCCAATACTTTCCCAGCCAGTTGTCTCCTCTGCATAGCAAAGCCCTCAATTCAGAAGACTCCTAATAGGATTTTCTTGAGGCAATTCAGAAGGCAGCTACAGCATAATGCAGCCTATTTAAGGAGACTTTGCCAAAGTCTAATTTAATAATTTAGGAGATTTAAGAGCAGCACACGTTTAAAAAAAGCCCATGTTGCCTAGGCACTGTGTGCTTTTAGCTGCTGCCCCTGATACACTAGACCAGGTTTGATGTTGCAAGAACAAAGGTTTTCATCTTTTGAGAACATTTATCAGCAGATAATGAGAAATCAGAATTCCAATTCACTCCAACACCAACCACTGAAGTTCAGCTTTTGTGCAGTATAAAAAAATGGTACTCGCACGCCAGTAAAATTGTTAGCTTGGAATATTGAAATAAAAAGCATTGCTAAGCAAAAAAAGAGAAAAAAAAAGCTGGAAATTGTACTGGGTTGAACTTTGAAGATTCATTGTTTTGGATGCTCACCAGCAGACCTCTTTTCATTTTGCAGAATCCACTGAGAGAGGCACAATGACAAGACAGAGGGCACAGTGCCCTTGGGAAGGGGGACAGGGCTGGAAACCCTGTTCTGTATGGGGTTGCTGAGAAATCCTGCAGAGCCACCTGAACTCCTTTCTTGTGCTTCAACTTTTGCAGAGTGGCATTTTAATATGTGCCAAGGGAAAGCAGAAAGAGAAGCAGCCAAATCCCACTACTCCCACAACCTCATACTACAACAACAATGGACCTGCCACTTGGTACACAAACACTTGGGGACATCCTTGTCAGTGAGCAGAGCCCAGATTGGCATTTCATTTTATGCTGTAGAAGCCTTAATCTTTTTTTGCTTCCAACAAAACACCCTTCCAACACACCTCCTAGTACTCCCACACCAAGATCCCATAGCTCACTGTAAGCAGAACATAAATCATTCCTCAGAATTTCAACAGGATTCTATCCTGATTTTTTTTATATTTTGCAATATTAATATATCTTGAGTCCATATGACTGAGAGGCACTAATTGTATCACACCACAGACACTTCTTCCCCTCCTGTGCCATTGTTAAATACATAGCAATGACCTTGTCTCCAAGCAAACTTTTCCCATTTGCTCTACAAAAACACCCCAAACTCTTGGAGTGGCTGTGTTTGGGAGGCTGAGCACAACACACTTGGGCGGTTCAATCTCTTTTTAAAAAACTGTCAACTCACTTTTTAAAAGCTACCAACTCCCCATGTGTCAAATGGCAAGTTTAATTTAGTAGGCTAGGAAATTACTCAGAGTTGGAAAATCACTGCAATATGGTTTAGATCTAGCTCAGCAAGTCCATCCTACATGCAGGGCTGTTACTGCTCTGGAGCACTTCCCTCCTTGAACAGCTCTTACCAGCAGCTGTGTCTCCAGCAAGAATTAAAGTTTATGTGACCTTTTAATTTCCTTATTTCTTCCCAGCAACAGACTAGAATGTTTATTACTGAGGATTTGCTACATGATCACCAACACAATCAGCTGAACAGTAGTAAGCAGAATAAATACAGCCTGGATCTCCAGAATCACAATAAAGACACAAACAGAAGCTTCTTCATTTCTGCTTGTGCTACACTGAGTATGGTGGAATATAAAGATAACAGGGCAGTGTCTCCGTGCCAGTCAATTAATGCCTGGTGTCACTATGGATTTGTTTGTGGGCAATGCAGGCAACTGTCTGCTAGACACTTCTGGCAAATGACAGAGAGGCCATTAGAAGCCATCAAGAAGTACAACAACAACAAAAAAACCTGTATGAAGGAAAAACAAAGAAACATAAACAGCTCACAACATGCATGATGCTCACAAGAGACCCTGCATGTTCAGTGACAGGGGTCCCACATTCAACTGAAATCCACCAAGAGCACACCAAGTTCTCAATGCAAATACAAGTGAAAACTCATGCCATGGGATTTCGAGCACTCAGCTTTAAATGCAGTCAGGAGCACCTGAAAAATTTAAACAGACCTTTTTAAATTTTCAAGCATCTCACACAAGTAAGAGAGAAACACAGCTTAGAAAGCAGCTCCTCAGGGAGACACGTTTTGCTGTGGCATCAGACACTTTCCAAGGAACATCAGAGACTATTTATAGATGCTGTCAATGTCCTCCTGCTCACGAAAGGAAAATGGTTTTTCTGCACAATCCCAGTGCAAGAAACACTCTCAAGAATGAAAGGCTGGGATGCAATGCACAACCATCCTAAAGGTCTGGGAATTAAAAATCTCCACACAAAAATGTAGAGCATTCTGGCTCTGACCCAGCAAAGCATTTAAGCATTCAACTGCTTTCCCTTCAACTTCAGTGGACAGTTTACATATCTAGAGCTAGTTCATGTCACAGGGCTTTGCTGGCTCCTGATGAAATAGATCAAAAACACCCAAGAGCCCACCCATGGTTCAGCTTCACCTTGCAAAGCACAGACTCTCCTCGACCATCACCTTACACAGAACAAAAACAGGAACATTACACTGACTGGAGCCAAAGTGTGTCAGTTTGATGTACATTCTCCAGCTGCAAATGATTTCTTTTTGTTGAGGAGAGGGAACATACTGAACCAAGGAAGATGAAAAGGATGGATTCGACAGGCAACAGCCTCTCCAGCACTGCATCCCTTGGATATCACTGCCTGTGGACAATTCACCTCCTGAAGGTCTGTCCACCAGTGACACCTCTACAGAGGACACAGGCACAGGGTGTCTGACCTGTGCCAAGGGACAGAGGATGCTCTGAAGGAAGGCAGCCTTTCACTCATGGCCTATTGCTCAGCTCCCACCAGCTGCCTGCCCAGTGCTCATTCCTGATGCAAAGGAGGTAGAGCTGAGCTGGTGCTGGTTCTTATCTGGGGAGGTTTATTTTGCTTCATTACTAGTAACAGCTTATGCAAACTGTTCCATAACAAGCTCTTCCTCTACTACCTGCTGGCAGCTATCTGTGAGCAGGCAGGCAGGGCACAGTGCATTAATGTGGGGATCCATTCATCTCCCCCAGCATGAAGTGAAATACTCCCAAACACTCACACAGAGGGGTGCTGGCTTCCAAGGCTTTGCTGCACTTTTACTGCTCTTGCTGTATTAAAGTTTAATTAATTTTTAACTTAGATATTTACATAGAACATAAACTGTTCAGAAGGACAACTGTCAACCAGCCAAGACCTCTTTGGCAGGACTTTTAGGATCATATTTTACTCTTCTGGTGATGGCAGCTCTGGCACAGACCTGCTTCAGTTCTGTAAAATTATGTCTATATATATTTGATCCCTTTGGGGAGACTGCCAAAGCACCAAGATTAATTAGCAACTTACCTAAAATACACTCTGTATTAGATAGATTTTAAAGGATTCCTTGTCACAGACAGCTTTATAAAAACACATTCTGAAATACTAATGAATCTGTATGACATAAGATGACATTTTGAACTCTGTCTCAGTGCCCATTCTCATTTCCACACTAAGTAAAATTACTTTTATTGGTTTCATGACAGCTCTGCACTTACATCAGCTCTGCAGAGTTCCAGCCAAATCACAGAAAATAAACTCACTTGATGGACAAATATAGCCTCATTATCCAGCTTCCAGCTAGTGCAACATCCTCCATCAATATAGCTTTAAATGTAAAGAAGAAGGCAGGAATGTATTCAAATTAATGTGTGACCACAGTGCAAAAGTAATTGCAGAGGCTCTCAGCAATTGTGTTGATGTGTACACTCCCAGTGCCTTTACCAAAGGAAAAAGAACAAGGGATGGATATGAAACAATTTCCATAAATCCATGGAAAAAGTTTCAGACTAGAAGAGGTTTTAAGTGTCTGCCACGAGCAAGATGGAGACAACACCTTACTCCTGGCAGTAGTAATGTTTCATTTCTTAATGCCCATTTCCAAACTGGCTCCAACACTGCTGGCCAACAAGCTGGACTGCTCAGGGAAAAGCACAGCTGTTCCAGGCCAGGCTTCCAGAGAGGATGTGCTTCAGCCTGTTTCCAGCTGGGGGCTGGCAGGTGCCCTTGCCTGCAGGAGCCTGCATCAGCAGCACACATGGGTACTGCACTGCAACAAGCCACACGCTCTCCCTCTTCACCCCATCCTCACGCTCACAGAGAGAGGTTTTAGGGTAGAAACATTAGTTCATGGACTCATCCAGTCCTCATATATGGGAATGGGGGGATACTGCAGTGAGAACCTCATCATAAGTACCAGTGCAGCACCGAGGGGTTTGTGCTGCAACAGCATCAGCCCAGGGACAGCCCAGGACTGCACAATTACAGAATTAGATGTTACTGTAGCTCTGCTCATCAGACCAACACAGCTAAAAATAAACCAGGAAGACATTCCTCACCTAACCCTCAGGAGGGTTCTGGTATGTAGCTGAGTCATGCAATAATCATTAAATTAAACACATCTTGATCCTTGGTTTATGCTTCATCAGCACAAACTAAAAAAACAAGCTTTTGTGTATATTGAAAAAGCAACGCTACACCCACTGAAACAGGCACAAGGAAGTCATCTGAAGGTCAAGGTCTCCTGGAAAGTGACTGCAGCAGTAAGAATGATTTGTCCTAAGAAGGAGAAAGTGAGGACTAGCTCACACACCTTTTTCCCCAAACAGAATTTGAGAGAATATGTTAAGTGCTTGGGAAGACATCAGGCTGACAGGAACATCCTTCATCCATGAAACAGCTCAAGCCTCCCCCATCCTGTCAGCATCACACACATTCTGCTGGCTAACTGCACTGCCAGTGAGATCACCTGTGCCAGACACTCAGCACAATTAGGCACACAGTTGTATGCCAGACAACCAGGACAACTCAAAGGGATAATCAAGCTCCACTTGTGATGGCTTGTCATTTTCCCATACCAGTTATCACTGGGGTCTCTTTCCCCAGCTGCCATTTGTACCTGAGCTGCTCGGAGCACCGGTGTGTGACAGGTACGTGCCTGGCTACTGCACTCCAGGAATGGCAGCTACACCTTACTCTGGTGTAAGCACCTTGTCTCTAAGGGGAAGTTCTCAGATCTGCCTGGATGTACCAGAAGATTGTGATGTGGGCACTGGCCCCATTCTCCTACCACTGAAGACATTTCTGCAAGGACAAGGTCACCGTGTGACTGATTCTTAGGACCTCAGTCGGCAGAACTGCATTCAACAACTTAGATTAGACTGCACTACAAAGTCATTCTTTACCTCTTTCTTCCTTTTTTTACTTTAACTTGTAGCACTTGTCCCACATTAAAGGTCCTCTTGAAAAGCTTCACAGTTGCTGCTTGCAATCAAGTGATCTTGTATCGTTTCTAGTCCCTTCTTTCTACAACAGAGAACACTGCAAGGACACATGGCAGGGATGAGGCAGGCCATATTCTGAGAAGACAGTACAGCCTGAAGTTATATGTTGGTTTAACATACATATGGGATGGCAAGAATCAACAAAAGTTTGTGAAAGGGATCCCAACTGCTACCGTAGAAAAAAACAAAATAAAACAGCCCACAAACAAAACAAAACAAACCAACCCACCAAACCATCACAAATCCCACCAGATTTCTCAGTTCAATAAATGAGTGACAACCAAACCCTATTTTTTTTAAAGCCTGAAGCATTTTAACTTTCACACAGGCATGTTTGGGACTTTAACTTCCCACTTGAAGAAAGGCAGAGTTTGAAAACAGGCCAGCCAATATCACTGAGCATTCAGGGCTCCAGCTGCCACAGGCATAATGCATTTGAACTAGCAGAGCACGAGTCACAGGCTCCTGCAGCCAGTGTGGTTTCACAACGGGTGAGAAGTCCAGCTGAGAAGCATGAACTGCCTGGAACAAGGTGGTTTTGCAGATCCACTGTCACACACCTTGTATCTTTCTGATGTGCAGGTTTAAACAGATACTAAATGACTTCAGGGTAGGACAACAACCCCCCTTCCCTGGTTAAAACATCCCTTGCCTTTGTTCCCCCACTCACAAACAACACCAATCTCTCCATCTCTTTCCTTTTCCAGGGAAACTGCTGCATTACTGTCTCCTGCAGGCATCTGTGCCCCAGTAGTAACATCAGAGAAGCAGAACTTGGCCACAGGTACAAGCTTCAGTCTCAGGTTCAGTCTCAGTAAGATCACTGCAAATTCACCTTTACAGTTTAAAACTTGTTATACACGTTGAGCTTACTGCTAAGAAAACCTACCAACCCAAACCTATCACTGTGAGCCACACTTAAAACTGCCTTGAGAGCTCTCACCGCCCCCAAAGTGCTGTTTTATCTTACAAATTACTTCAACATGGAGCTGAACGACCTCACTGCTCCTTTAGGCATGTAGGAACAGTGTCAGAGGAAAAGGGCTGACAATGTCAGTCACACTATCTAAAGTTTTAAAGTTTTCTTTTCTTTTGCTAAATTCTGCATCAAGATGCAACCTCTTTAAATATCTCCAAACACCCTACTCCACAGCAAACACCCAGGCCAAAGAAAAGTACCTCCCAGAAAGACATGTAACCCCCAATCCCATAGCTACAAACACCTCTGGCTGTAAAGACACAGCGCTGCCACTGAGAGTTTGCTGCTTCTCCAGGTTTTAGAGGTGACCAACTGAGGGAGACAGGACAGCACAGAAAGGCAGCAACAGTGCAAGACCCAGTTGCCTGGGTCATCAGCTACAGCCAACAGTCCACATACAACCTCTCCTTTACAATATTCTTGTACCAACTTCACAGAAGCCATAATTTCATATTAATGAGCACTGCCTCTGATGAAATAAATCAGCTTTCACCCAGACACTCCTGCCCCTGAACAGACTGCCCCTGTGCCCTGAGCAAGTGAATTGACTGAAGTTAACTTTAACATGGCAAAAGGAGGAAAAAAAGTATGTGTGCAAGGGCAAGATAAGTTTTCAGCCCAATCATCCTCATGTCCCATTTTGTGACATAAATGCATGAACACCTGGGCAGCAGGCAGGCAGTGAGGTCCCCAGGACTAATGGAATGGTCTGGAGAGGCCAGACTGCTCCTCTCCAAGGCAGTGCCAGCTGAGCAGCATCTGAATGAACAGCATCTGAACTCCTGCATTTCCTACAGGATCTTCTCTGTTACTACTGCCCAGAAACTGAGTTTGACAGACCTGCAGCAGCCCACAACAGCAGGCACAGGAAAAACAGCACGCACAGAGTTCAGGTTTGGTGTTTCCTGGCCAGACCCCAGGCAGGCCCAGGCCTTGCTGTACACTGTGTTCTGCAAACCACCTCAGCCAGGCTGGTCCAGGGTAATCACTGAATGATCAAGCTTAACTTCACACTCTAAGTGCTCAGTCTTGTGCTTAGAGGCCCTAAAAACGTAGGGATCAGTCTGGCTGAGAGGAGATGTGGAACAGACCCCCTGCCTCCATGCTGCTTTCACAAACTTCCCAGGTGTATAGGGTGAGGAGGAAGGAACAGCCCCCTCACATGCTCTTCATTAATCACTTTTCATTTTGTTCACAACTACCTTAAAGCTCAACCTGAAGGTGCATCCCCTTCTCCCCCAGGCTGGCTGGGAGAGTGGCCAGCAGCCCTGCTGGGCCAGAGCCCCAGGGTCCATTATCAGGCCAACAAAAGACACCTGCCCAGAGCTGAGCCTCCACCTTCCCGTGCAGAGTATGGCTCTTCCCACCTGGTGTGGCCCTGGGGACACTCTACTAAAGCTATCTGCAGAGCCAAGGAGTCAGAATCCCAGTGGGATTAGCTGTCCATACAGATGCAGCAGCCATATTCAGAACAATCACCACTAAAAACAGGAGTGTTAGGACAGAAATTAAACCTCCAGTCCCTGGGACTAAGCTAGTTTAATGATTAGAATACTCAGGGCTAAAAGTGGAAGACCATTCCACTTGCCCCTCAGTCATCAGGGCTGGCCAAATTCAGAGTATCATGAGATCTTTGGTGTTTTCAGGACTCTTGAGTTAGTACAGACCTTTTGGAAGCTGAGTCCTTCCACCTCATTTTCCCAGAGGCTGCCAGGGAGAAGTTATCCCCCCTGCTTTACCCACATCACTTTGCCATATACACCCACCTAGCTTGACTTCCACCCTACCCACTAGGATACCACCAAAACACATTTGCATTGAGAATCAGTGGGAGAATTTAATTGAAGACCTGACAAACTGGACATTTGATGCTGGGAAGCCAGAATTCCTGAAAAGGAAGCACTGTGTAAAAAATGTAAAGCTGCAACTCCAAGCTCCACAGGCTTTCCAGAGCTCTCTCTCCATGTGTCTTTGTCTGAACAGCAGTATACCCATGTTCTGTACCCAGCTCCCACACACTCCACATGTCCTCCCCTACTTCTCCCACCCACAGGCAAACAAGCTCTGCAAACAAAGCTCAAGCAGCTTTGTGGAAGCCCTGGTAGAAGGACAATTCTATTCCCTGTGGAGAAGCAAAGATACCCACATAATGGAGCTGTCTGCTCGGGATGCTGTTCTGGTCTCCTGAGGATGGGATCAAGTATGCCTTACAATTAATTTGTTATTTGTGTAACACATCCTTATTATCATCCACTGAAATTATTAATAGCTCAATTCACTTTTTTTTTTTTTTTTTTGGTCTTGTCTAAATCAAAGCCATTCCTGTTGGGTAAAACAGTCTGAACTGCAATTTACACTGACAAAGTAAAGCAGCCCTACTGGAAACACATACCTACCCCTTCACATTCCCTCCAATGATCAGAAACAATAAAACAGCTATTTATGAAACAGAAAGATCAATCTAGGATGCACTTCTGCAGGGGGCAGACACAGGGTACAGCTGGGGGGTGGGAAAGTTTGAGACAGTGCTCCTGGCCTAGAGGGGTTTTGGTTATTAACTGTGGGGAAGGCCCCCCCACTGGAGTGAAAATCCAGACAGGCCTCATTCCCTGCTCCAGCAACACTGAGCTGTGCACTCACCCTGCAATGTTTTATTGATAACACTCCACTAATTTTGTTTTAGTCAGGCACAGGCAACCAACCATCAAAAATCAGATCTGTGGTACAGGTGGTTTTAAACTAAACACAGCAGCACACAGACTATAAAATGCAGGAGAGCTAGCAGGGCACAGAACAGACCCAAGAACCTGACCTCGAGGTAGCACGAGGAGGCAGGGACTCCATTAATACTGAGGAACATCTTACCAAGAAGGAAGCAATCAAGGAATAAGCAACTGGAGTCAACCACAATCAGGCCTCAACCCTGAAAGCTGCAGGCAGTTTTTACAGGAGATGTAACCAAAGAACCCCCATGACTGTGGATATATTGTGTGGCACTTCCACAACTTCACACACCTGAAGCAGCAAGGCAGTATTTGCAAAAGCTCTGCCCCCTCCGGAAGCCACTTCCAAAATTGGGCAGCCCTAAAAGCATATTATAAACTTTTTAACAATCATCTGAGCTGCCATGTTTAAGTGACTTCTCTGATTGATTGTTATACAGCTTTGTTTGTTTACTTTCATTCTTACCTGCTGATGTTGCCTGGCTGCTGCTGTGATAAACTCAATGAGAGTATCTACTAATGGCTTACACATGATCTGTAACAAAGAAAGACAGAGTCTCTTATTAGTGGTTTGCTGACAAACAGGTTTGTTTTTCAAGCAAAAGAGTCTCTATTTTACACAGCCCCTTGAGTAAGAAGAAAATAACACAAGAAAGAGAAGTGCCCAGAAATCAGCAACAGTTTATTTGAAAATTAACAGCTTTGCTCACATCAGCTCTGAGTGAAATCTTGATCACAACAAAAAGCAGCAGCAAAACTCTTCACCTCTCTTCACCTGGAAAAACCAGGTGGGCATTTTTCACCCCCTGTGTTCTGCCAAGTGAAAACTAAAGTCTGCATCTGGCTGACACTTTCTGTAGTGTCAATCCACTTTGTGCAGAGCCCCAGTCCCAGGCTAAGAAGAACATGTTGAGTTGCAGCCAGGTGTGGGTTGGTCTCTTCTCCCAGGCAACAAATGACAGGACAAAAGAAAAAGGCCTACAGTTGCACCAGGGGAGGTTTACATTAGGTAAAAGGAAAAATCTCTTCATTGAAAGGGTTGTCAGGCACTGGCACAGGCTTCTCAGGGAAGTGGCTGAGTCACCATCCCCAAAAGTGTTTAGAAAGAAATGTGGATGTGATGATTTTACAAGACAATTCTACAAGGAACAGTCATATGGCATCCAAAGGCTTTAGAAACCTGCAGATGGGATCTTAAGTTTACTGTAACACACAATCCTGCTCTCCCTCCATTTCTCAAACTTAAATATGAGGCATCATGGGCTGGTGTCCTAAGAAACCTGGCAAGCAGAGGAACTCTCATCTGGATGAAGTCCTCAGAGTCTGAAAGTATCCTGCCCCAGTTACACAAGCCTACATCTCCTCCCACCCTCACGTCACACATCAATTCTAAAAGGTTTCAGAAAGGGCTTCTGGCAGCTGTCTCTAGCTTGCTCTGACTTAAAAGCCCCTGAAGGATTGTATGACATTCA
This sequence comes from Nicator chloris, assembly GCA_013400495.1. Classification (NCBI taxonomy): domain Eukaryota; kingdom Metazoa; phylum Chordata; class Aves; order Passeriformes; family Pycnonotidae; genus Nicator; species Nicator chloris. Next base: position 498,450 of record WAAE01010707.1, read on the forward strand.
GGCCCATGGCCTGTTTGTTAAAAACTGGCTGTCCTCATTGAGGAGACCAGCCCTAGGCATAGGTCAAGCTTGCAGGAAATACCTCAAACATTTCAGACACTTGCACTGTTTGAATATCAGGCTTGGAGATTAGATTCCAATTAGACTTTACACTCCTCAGCCTTCATGAAAGAAACTGAGGATGCAGTCAGAGCAGAGCTGGACAGGAACTACTTTGGTTGTTCAAACAAGGTGACCTGTTTTGCCTTTGTGCAAACCTTGCTCATCCCTGTTGTCTTGAATACTGATAAAAAATTAGAGCTTCTTAGGCTATGTTTTAAAGAGCAGCCTGCTGTTCACCTGCTTTCTGCATGCAGTATCCCAGTCCAAACCATAAATAAGATCCTGGCCTCCTGCAATGTTGCTATAAAAACTGAATCTGAGAGTCTGAGCAGGTGAAAATGCAAGGAAACTGCACAGCAATTTCAAAAGTCTGCAATAAAGCAGAAAAGCTTCTCTCCCTACTTTCCCCAGAATTATAATCATTCTTTGGAGGCAGCAGAAGAGAACACAGCACACAGTCAGCAGCACTTACTGGGAAGCGTTTGAAGAGATCATGGAACATGGAGCAGGTAAGGGGACTGTTCCGTTTACTGAGGAACTGGGTCAGTGCCTGCTGATAGATAACAGCCACCTGCTTCACATCCAAACAACCTGGGTTCAAAAGCTGTAGGGAAAAAACCAGAACAAAAGCATTCTGAAACACAAGAATGAATCACTAACAATGAATAAATTAATTTTCATCAGTTCTAAGAGGTTTTTCCAACAACTAGTTATGCTTGAGCTATGACACAGAACCATGAAGAAACAGCCAAGTGGGCCCCAGATATGCTCTCCCAGGCACTGAGAGCCATATGACCTTGTCACTGAAGAGCAGCACAGCTTCCTAGGAGGGCTACACACACTCCCACGCAGTGTGGGGACTGTGCTCTAGGTTTGTGGTTGGCATGTCTAGTACATGAGGCTCACAGAGCACTGCAAGCCCATAGTGCAGTAGCTGGGCTGTGCACATGGTGTTCTCAGCTGAAGAGCTACTTGTATCTGTAGATTTTAGTGTTTGTACATATCTGTATCTACATACACTTAGCACCTGTGTCCAGGACTCCTAGGTACTCAGCAGACAAGCCCAAGCACTGATCAGGGATCCAGTAATTCCAAAACTGTGTCCATGCTCCAATATCCCCCTCTGGTGGGGAACAAGAATCCCAGACTCACACACAGATCAGCTCAGGCTACATGCATCTAAACAAACAGGAGTCATTGAAGAGCCAAGTGTGGAGCACTGCATCCCAATGTTCCTGACTGTTCTCATATTGCCAGCAAAGTACTGCTCTTTGGGAAGAGTGAAAAATTAGGGCCCAGGAGGAAAAAGCTGTAATCTTCACACCAGTGAGCCTCTGCCCAAGGAATTTTTCCACAGCCCCATGGAAATCTAAAGCCAAATTAACATGGTGTCACATTCTCAGGTCAAACTCCCAGTGCTACTGCAGCTGAACGCAGGCTAAAGTAGAACAAGGAAGATGGCTCTTGAAATATGACCTCAGTTTTTCTAGTTAAGTGTCTCTACTTAGCAGTTACTTGACACACATCTGCAGGGGAAATAACTGATTTCTCCTTCCACGCATATATTTACAGAAAAAAAATTTCTTCTATAGTTTTTCCGTAATTTGGGTACTCCATCCTAGTGTCTGCTCTAGTTCCACTTTCCTGCTTATTAAAAAGGTCCAAATTATGCTCACAAAGCACAGCTCACTGGAAACACATCACACCTCTGTCTCTGGTTCCCCACTGCAAAACCTTCCTGCCCTCAACACAATGTCAGCATCAGCAGCAGCACATGAACCGAGCTGTCATTTCCCTCAAACTGACAGCTCATGTCAGCTGCTGGCTCTGTCCCTACCTGCTCAGGGCCAGAGCTCTGCTCCCACTGGAATAAGAGGCTGTGAAAGTGCACAAGGATGCTGTGAAGCATGCCTCACTGTAGCCTCAAAGTCAAGTATGTTGTTTATATTCTCCCCCAGATCTCCCATTTTGTTTTTCTTTCACAAAAGGCCCAGCACTGCACAGGAGCTACTTGGATTAACACACTCCACCTCTCACTATGCCCTAGAAACACTGGCTGTCTTTTCAGCCTGCAGTAATACCTCAATGTGTGTAATTCCCGTGAGGGAGCTCTGTTTATTCTTCTACCCCACAAAGTGTCACCAAGATTAAGTCACTAATTCCTGTGCTCAATTTGAGGGGTTCAGAGGCAAGGTCAGGGTCAGCCAGTGAGACTGAGACATGACTTGCTAAGTTTCTAGTGGAGGTGACTGGAGTGAGGTGCCCAATATAAAGGGTCACCATACTCTGAGACCTGTGAAATGCAGCAGAGACAGAAGCTAAAAGGGGATCAGACTAAGGGTCCCCTAGTAATGGACACCTATAGCACAATCCAGTGAAGTCTCCCTCCAAACAACTACCACTGAAATCAGGGCTGCTCCACACACTCTTCACCCTTCACTCTCCACCTTAGCCCAAACCTCGGGGGAATAGGAGTTTCCTCTCATCCACCACTGTTCTGTGTCTTTCTGCTACTCAGAACCCTCTGGGAAAAACCTCAAGAGTGACTGCCAGGAGTTTAATGGAAAAAACAGGAAATCAGGGAGGAGAACAGCACAAATACACATGAGGCTTCTCTGGATATCAACCTGGACCCACTGAATCAGCAGCCCCTCTGCCTATGGGCAAGCACACACTGAAAGGCAGGACGCTGAGGGCCAGAAAGCAATAGGGAACTTTTCAGTGTTATGGAAATCATGTAGACAGGTACCTGCAAGCAGCAGGCCCAGTGACAATGAACAAGGAAGGCCCACTCAGCAGAACCAGGTAATGCAGCCTTAGTGGCAGAAAACACATCCTCAGGAGCAGCCTCGTGTCTTACCTGACACGCCTGCTTCGCTCTGCTGTCACTCTGTTTCTCAGCCTTGGGGGGAGGAAGAGTTGATGATGTGTTTCCTTTCAACACTTTGAGCAGGTATAATGAGGCACTGTAAAAGAAAACGGGAGAACACAGTGGTTACCACAGTGCCACTGCAAAGCTGGGCAGAAGCCAAGCGGTGCAGGCAGCTTACTCTGTAGCAAAGATTGTTACAGAATTTGAGAGGGTCCCTTCTCTCAGTCGAACCCACTCTGGCCAGACCTAAAGACAAAGAAATCTTAGGAAGCTGGAGAATTTAATTATGTGTCATCACAGTCAGATATCCCCACTATCAGCCTGATTTCCTCAAGCTCATGCTTTTGACTGGCACTGCTGGAAGAGTTCTGCACCTTGCCCAGGATTTCTGAGTCTGCACAGCTCAGCCAGTGCTGCAGCATGGCCTCAGCCTCAGCTGCCAAGTGCAGGAGAACTCAGGTGTACCCATTGGGAGAGCATGCAGACCTCTGTGCTTTTGGAAAATGCAGTATTTTCTGGGCACTGCTCCAGTGAGGACTGCCACTGCTGGGAAGCTGTCAGGGAGCCATGCAGCATACACAGCCAGCCCCACGTTGCCAGAAGTACCATGGTTCCTGCACAGCCATGGGGGACACGTGCTGCAGAGCCAACAATGTCTGATGGCACTGGGTTGACCATGCAACATGGTACCCACTGCAGACACAGCTGAGCTGAAAAATCCCAGATTGAGTATGAAAGTCCTTGTGAAACTGGCTGCATGTCACAAGAGAGCCTGCTGTGTAAATGGCACTCCTATTTACACCACAGAACAGCAAGATCACTCATCTTTCTAACAAATACATATCTGGCTTATCCTAATTTTCCTGTATTCTACAGCAAGGGAAAAAATACTGGTACGTGCAGTCAGGACTCGATCGCTATTGCCCTCATCGTGCTATCATGGAGACAGTAAACACTACATTTAAAGAACAATCATCACAGGTGGAGTAGGAACTACACCTATCCCCCACTGAATCACACACACTGCATTACTCCCAGAGGAAGCCTCAAGAAAGCACTTCCCACCAGCAGCAGCAACACTATACCAGACCACTTCTGTATCACAGAAGCTATAAAAGGCAATCACCAAAAAACAGACATGTCTGAAAATGCTTCAGACTGCTAGGACTGACTAGTCCTTATGTAAGACATGGATGCTGGTATCAAGGCTTCTGCAAGGCTCTTGCTTCCCAGAGCTCTTAAAACACATCATGCCTGCTCAGATCTCACAGCACCAGTAGAGATGCTCCTTATGAACACTCACCTGAAGTAATAGAGAGCCACTGCAGAGTCGGTGTGCTTGCAGGCTTTCTGGACAAGTCTCTCCACTAAAGCGTGCACATCTTCTTGCAGGGGGGCCACTCTCTTGCAGTACTGCTTATTGCGGCACAGCGAGTTCCTGCACAGCATTCAAACAAACCCAAAGCCATTACCTACAGAGAGAGCTCTGGGCAACAGATGGCCAGGAACACTTATCACTTCATCAGGGTGAGTGAGAACAAAACCAGAACACAGTGAGTGATAACAAACAATGCTCTAGCTGTGGGCAGCACATGGCTGTGGCAAGAAGGGTGAAGACACTTAACACTCTTCTGCTTCAAGCATAAATTTAGGCATCAGAGTCGACTTTCCTTCAGAGCTCCCACAAAGGGGACTGACTACCTCAAACCTTGTTACTTCACAACTGCTTCTCAACTGGGGCGAGAGAGCAGCACTGAAAATGCTTTAGAGTGCTGAGGATGTCAAGAAGTGGTGCACAGAGGACACATGTGACACACCATGCCTTATGTCTGTCTAGATGGTATAATCCCTCACTTCTGGCCCTGAACAGAGAATGTGCACTCTGCCTGTCTCAGAAATAACTTGTTGAGAGTTTGTTCCAGCCACAGCAGCAACTCTGTAAGCCTTGGGAGTTGTTGCATGGTCTGACTCAGAGGTCAGAGGCCCATGGAGGTATTCAGTGACATGGCTCCATACCCGCAACGCCTGTGTTTGTTCTTGAGGCTTCCACCTGCAAACAGCTTTGACACTTCAAGTCCTTTAGCCTAGAAAATCCAGATCCTAATTCCTTTCCTGCAGATTATGACACTGTGTATGTGTGTGGTGCTGGTAATCTAATGTACACTATCTCTAAGCATAGCAATTACCTTCAATCTTAGAACGACCAGCTCCTGGTGTTCAACCAATACCACAGCTGTTTATCAAAAGCTATTGTCAATCATCTGGAGGTCTTAGGACACTTACTTGAAGATGCTAGCTGTTTTCTGGAGGAAGTCAACCTCCTGCTTGTCAGAGTCTGAGCTCATACACTGTTCAATCAACTGAAGCAGGGGCTCAATGATATCAAACACCAAGGGGTTCTCTGCTTGCTTAACCAGGAACACATCAATCAGATCCAACACCTGCAAACACAGTTATCAATGTGAGGAGTACAGCAGACAGGGAAACAAGATGGATTTAGGACCTACCAGTAGGCTGTGGAGCAGCAGGAGGGGGCCGAAGAGAATTATTTACAGCTGAGATCTGTACACATTCTGGTATAATTTCTACTGTTAGGGCATGGGAAACTGAAAATTAAAATTTGAAACTGAAAATTAAGAGTTGTATGTTGGTTCCAACTCTATTTTGTGCAGTGACACCGTTTAGAAAGAACAGTTAGAAGAATCAGTGTCACCTGGCCAGACCTGCAGTCACTCTAACCTAGCACAGGTCCCTGTTAGCACCACTGACTGACAGCTCTCACCCCTGCAAGCCCCCCTTGAATTACAGACAGTGCATTAGCATCAAATCAGCTTTTATAGAACAGCATCAGAAGGAAAATGCAGCAGAGCCACTGACTCACTTCGTTCTTCAGCCTTGGCTAACCTGACTCCCATTTCTGTCTGGGAGTGGCTGGAGCTGTCCCTGGATGCTGGAATGTCCCAGAAGGTCCATGCTGACACCAGGCGGCCTGAACTCAGCATTACAGCTTCACAACACAACCAGCCAGGGGATTTATCAAAACCTCTCAGATTTTACAGGCATACCAAGCCAAAAAAAGCTGATGTTGCAAAATTACCCGAGGCATTTTATGCCATGTCTCATTAAGGAACACCAAGGTTGTCCAGTTAAAAAAAACCTGACGGACATCTTTGGGTAGCTGCAGGAAAGGATCTTATCAATTTAAGCATTTCAGATCAGCAAATGAAAACCACAGTGCACTTTTTGACAGCATAATGCTGGTTTTCAAACAGGTCTGTGAAGTCCCAATCACTGACCCAAACAGTGCTGTGCCAGGTGCTGTACAAAGCCAGAACAATCCAGTCCCAGCTCCCAGGAGCTCATGACACACGAAAATGTCCAAGCTGTTTAGTGTTAGGTAGCTCATGGCATGCACAGGCTTCAATTAACATGCTACTAAGCCAGAGATCTTCACACCAAACACTTCTCTCCCACCTTAGCCTTGAAATCCCTCCGTAGGATCTTCTCTTTCCGCATTCTGTCTTTCTCATCTTTCTTTGCCTGGATCCGTTTCTGCTGCTCAGCAAAAAGGGCTGAGATGTTCTTGTCAAGAGCCATCATAGCCTCATCATCCAGCTCTTCATCACTCTGATCTCCTTCCTTTTGTTTTTAGAAGAGAAAACACAACACATTAACTCATATACTTCAGAAAGACAGTGGGGAGGGAACCAGAGCCAAGACCAGACTCAAGCAGGGATGTAGCTAACCCAGAATAATACTGTGGGGTGGGAACACAGATGCTCAGACACATAAGAAATCTCACTTATATTTCCCATCAGATAATCCGGCTGCACAGCACTAACATGTAGAGAGGATAAGGAGAGCAAAGCGGCTGAGGTTTTGACCCGACTCCCTCTGAGCTGTTCCTCCTTCAGTTTTACCTTCAGTAAAGAGGTTTATATGTTGCTGTGTCTGCAACCTTTACTGGAATCATTAAACCAAACTATCACTGCTATAGTAAGTCTCCAGACCGGCCTTCAGGGAACACTCCTCCTCACAGGCCAGCCAACATACATAACAGTATCTCAGTGCTTTAGTTCACATCAATCCCATTTATTACAGGCAGGAGCACAAGCTGGGTCAGGCTAGACTGAACAAGCTAAAGTGCTCAAGACATACAAACTATAAATAAAAGGACAAGTGACTTATTCCCACAGCTCACCTAAGACCCTGAGCTGTTTCAAATGCCTTACAAAGGTGGCTGCAAGGGCTGAGATTGCATGAGTTCAGGCAGGATGAGGGCTACTAGATCATCTCTCACCATCCCAACCTCCTGGTATCTGTATCAAGGTAGGCAGCAAAAACATACCAAAGCATTCCCTGCTTGGAGAACTTTCATCAGCTGATTGCGAAAATTATCATCAACTTCTTCACTCTCCTCATCTCCACTGTCAGTGTTGTCTTCATCCGAGGAGTCCTCACTTCCTTCCTCATCCTAAGGAAGGAAAGTTCATCTCCTGAGCCCACCATACAGGCCCAACTCAATTCTCAGAAGTGTCACTGTTCAGAAATAAAACCTCAACCCTCCCCTCTCCTACTGCCTTCTTTCTAGCCCTCAGATCCAAGTACAGACACCTCAGATAATGGGGTACCAAGTCTCCACAAGAGCTAAAAGTGGAATATAATACAGACTTCTCTGTCATATTAAATAAGTATCAAAGAGAAGATTCCAAGGAACAGCTCCCATCTGACCCTCCTCTCTGCTGATGCCTGTAATGCTTCATGACTTGAATCTCTACAGTCCTTAAAAACATGAGATCTGAAATCCAGCTGGCTGTGCATCACAGCCATGATTCCGTCTGTGGCTGCAAAAAGGAGAGGCCTGTGCTCATTTCAGGATGCAGCTATTTCTTCTCAGAAAGGCATCTATTCAACCAGCCACACCTACAACAGCAGGCCAAGAGACTCAAGCATGCACTTCCACCAAGCCATTTGTGTGTTGAACCTTTCAAATAAATCTTAATAGTGACAGCCGTTTTCCTCAAATAGAGAAATGATGTTCATCTACTAACACAGTTCAGGGGAAACATTGAACACTGAGGATATGAAGAGTGTTTGTCACTGGCAATAGCACAATTACCATGTCCTGTGCAGATTTGGTCTTTTTGTTTGATTCTTCCATCACAACGACTGCACTTTCTTCATTTTGCTCTTGGTTAGGGTCAAAAACCTACAAAATAAGGAAACTTGTGGTTTTTTCAGTGTTTTGTTTTTAAGCCTTTCTTGTGTACAACAGACAGAAATTTCAGCACAGTAAACCAGCTGAATAATGGAATTTTAAGTAATCTGTCTGTTTGTTAACATGCCAAGTTCTTTCTGTAAGTAACAAAAAAGGTGGAAAAAACTGAAGAGGCTGGTGGCATCACACACCTCACTTTGTTACAAATGAAGTACCAGGTTCATCACAAAGTACCTGACAGCCCATCTTTGCAATACACATATTTTCTCAGTAGGCATCACCTTTCTTAGTGGTATGACCATTTCAGATTTTTAGTGTCACTTATTTTTAGCATCTCAATGAAAAAAGTACCTTTCTAGAAAAAAAGAAATGTTACCATTTATACTCACACATAAAATCTACCAGTTATATAAATTGACCCAGGAATTTCTTCAGCCTAAAACTACCAAATAATACAGCTTAAAGTTAGCAGACCTCAGGCTCCTGTAAAAAAAACCCAAACGCCTCCCCCACAAAAACAAAAAAAAGCCTCAATTCTCTCTAAACTACAGTTCAAATTCAGCAGCACACATCATCGGACATTTCCTAAATCAAGTAGACTTTAAATTAAACCCAATATCAAGACATGCTTGTACATACATCTGTTAGGGACAAAACAGGCAAACAGTACAAGGCCCTACTGGTGCCTCACTTACGTCCAGGATCAGCTGCAAGCCCCTTTTGGTCAGGTTAGGGCATATCCATACAAACACGCTCTTGGAAATCCGACGTAAGAGGAGGCTGGGCTGGGCAAGGAGGGAGAGAAGGATTTCCACCATCACCTCAACCCATCCTGGCTCCGAGTCATCTGCACAGGAACAAACAATGACAGGAAGAGACATTGGTATATCAGTAAGAAACTACAGAAAAATTCACCAAGGAATAAAAAATAAAATTGTCCTTCTAGCGGACTCTTAAAAGTACCCACTCAGCAACACACACCAGAAGGCTGGGAGGGAGAAACCTCAGGGAGCAACCACAGGGAGAAACATGCTTGAAATGGTCTTCTGACCACTGCAAAGGCTTAACAGGTAACAAAAGCTACTATTTATTAAATAATTAATTAGGTTAGCAGTTCTGCAAGTTTGCATGACACCTACTTGGCCACAGTAAAGCAATTAGCAGCTGGTCAGCAAACGTACATGCATTTTATAGTGTTTCCAGTGAAATCAGAAGTCACAGCAGCCCATGAAAAGTGATGGCATTTGAAATTCGTCCCTTAGCCCAAAAGTTTGGGAATCTTGCTCTACAACCAATCAAACCACCAAAGAATTACAGCTTTTATTTTCACTGTGCCCTCAAATTGATTTACACAGATTTCAGGAGAACAAGACCACAGCTGGAGAGGAAATCAAAAGATCAAGCCAAGCTTTCCTGGTCAAGTCCCAACCTAGAGGGTCCACAGGCTCTAAACAAGGATCAGCCTCCATCTCCAAACATGCTGTGTATACACAGAGGACAAATTTAGTTTGCTCAGAACTCAAGCTAAGAAGAAAACATGTTTCATGCCTGCTGGGTGTTTGAGCCCACAGCTTTGCCAGGCAGACACCACGAGCCACAGGCCCACATAGAGCAATGACTCAAGGAGAATGAAGTCCCTAGGAGTGCTGACCCAAACAAGAGCAGTTATGGAGCTCAGCTCTCCTTTCTGAGGCACATGGGAACACAACCCACTGACAGTGCAGAGAGCTGGAGCAGAGGATGTAGAACAGCACGGAAAGAGAATGCAGAAGGGATTCTCCTGGGGGTAAGTGCATCAAGCCACAACCAGTGCAGAGTGCTTCACTAATGCAGAACTGCCATCTTCTGTCTTTGACAGACACTAACAATCCCACTGCCTTTCTTTCTGTAGGCAGGACTCACCAGTCTTCTTCTTCTTCTTGGTTTCTTTGCTGAATGCCCTCTCTGTGCAGTTCAGAAGGTCACTCAGAACATCCACTGTTTCCGACTGATTCTGTTTGATCACAAGCAGACAATAAACAGGCTCAGAACTCCCCACTACCAACAAGAGAAGGACTATGCTCTAAATCTAAGGACCACTCTAAACAGGTACAAATATTACAATCAACTACAACAACTCTTTTGCAGAAAAAAACCCATGAAATTAAGTAAAAATTGCTCGAGTCAGCAGCAAATCAAGGGCAGAGCTAATGCTCAGACCAAGCTTTGCCCACTACATGTCTACAGGCAGTGTAAGAATCACAGTTTATTGGCTGCCAGTTGCCCATTTTCAGAAGCCAGAGGTTCTGAAAGGCTGGGTCTCTGAACACAGAGAAACTTCCCATCTTGGTGTTCAGAAAGCCCAGCTATCAGCCTATTTTATACTACAAACATATTCATCAGAGATCTTACTTTGAAAAGATGAACAGCCATTGAAAGGAGAAGTTGTTGGAAAGCACCAACTTTGGCAATGTCTGATTTGTTTTCCTTCTTCTGCAGATTCTTCGCAGACTGAAGTGTTCTGAAGAAAGAAACCTCTCTGAGTTTTCCACAATTACAACAGCAAATCATCTCGTGTGACCAGACTAAAAACGTGACCAAAACTATAGCACTGTTTTGCATACTTTTCATTTACTGGCACTGGATACTCTTTTAATGCACAATCTTAACCCAATATTAGTATCTCACTGAATGTGGGTTATAAAAAATCTGCACTTGTGCAGACTACATGCCTAATACTACAGCCAAGGCTAGAACTTTATGGGGAATCAAACTCAGAAGAGTCACTGAGAACTTTGTATAGGCATTATTAAGAGAAAAGATGAGCAGACTGTTACAATCATGTTTGGGAGAAGGACTATGAGCAAAAACAGAAAAGGACATGGCTATCACATAGTTGACACATAGAAGGAAGAGGAAGAAAGGAATGGGGTGAAAAGGAACAGAAAGACACTCTGAAACCCAGCCATGGATGCAGGATACTCAAAGGGAAGAAAAAGAACTGCCACTGACTGTGAAACGGCTGTGCTACAGCAACCAGAACAGCAGGAGGCAAAGAGAATACAATATCTCTTTTACCATCCTGAAGAGAAACCAAGACCAGGGCTTTCCCACCTTTCTCACTTCACCAACCCAGCACCCAGTTTCCCAAGCATCTCACCTCTCCCAGATATCCCTCTGTTCCTTGGTAAAAGGTTTCACAGCTTTGACATGCTCACTGGAAAGCAGCTTGTTGGCATACTCAACGAGGAGAAAGATCCACAGCTTCCCATCTGCAGTCACACCATGGATGTGCTTCCCTCTCAAGGCTGCAGTCTCTGCTGTATCACCCAAAACAGGCAGGGTGTTTAATGTCTGAAGTAACCTGCAAAGAAAGACAGCCACCTTGTTACTGTCAGAAGAACCAAATTACCTGCTCCCACTTTCCAAAATAGTACCCACCAGCAAAGCACTCTCATCCCAGAGCTCTAGTCACTCACTGCAGCCCAGACTGACAGTGCCCAACTTTCAACTCACACATGTAGGCAAGACAGTAATGGCCCCAAGATCTGGTGCTCTCAAGGACAAATCTTGGTGGCCTCAAGCCATCTGGTGCTCTCAAGGACACTATTAATCTCAGTTGTTTCTCACTCTGTGTTCCACCATGTCCTCGGCTTTCCTTCTACTGAGGTTTGGCAATCATCTAAAAACATCTGTTACCAACTCTATCTTCCTTAGTACAAGGAGGGCTGTGGAGTCACCAGCACCTCTCACGCAGAGTGGACAGAAAGCCAACAGCCACCAGTACAAACCCAGCACATCCCTCTTGGGTCCTTCCCCTTCCAGCTTGCAACAAAGGCAATGGAAATATTAAGGGAAAAAGCAGTATGAGTTCAACTCCACACCTGCCATATCATCCCATATATAGCAATCAGATTTGCCATGGACAAAACATGGATCTTTGAAAAATCCATCTCCTTAAAAAAAGCCATTTCCTGGTGCTGGAGTCAAAGAAATGCTCCAGGAGCAGCCTACCACTCCAAACTTCTTGCCCTGCTGTTCACAAGCTGATCTTATCCTCAGGAAAAATGAGAAATTTGCAAGCTTAAAGCATGCAATCATATCCTTACCCAAAGAAGTAGTTTTCTATCTCCATACGATCCCGTTCAGTTAGGGGCTCTGATGGAAGGACACTAGCCTCAGCTATCTGGGAATTCTTCTTCTTAGCAACAAAGAAAGCGTGGAAGAAGCAAAACCTAGAATAGACAGAAACAGGAACAAAATGAACACCCAGATTGGTCATAACAAAGCAAAATCGGCCTATGCATGCAAACCAAACAGCTCCATGTTCAAGGAAGTCCAAGCAATGAAAAAAGCCACTATTTACAATGAGACTGTTTTCTAAAGATACACAGGGTAAAGAAGAGAAAAAGATACTCAGGACTTCACAAAAGTGAAGCATCAACACTTACGGCCACAAAACACAATACTAAGACCATCATACCCTCCAAGGCACTTTAAGTGACAGATAAATACTTATTAAGACCTGATGTTAAAAATAGTATCTTCAAGCAGTTTAGGCAAGCAGGAATGGAAAACTGATTGAAAAGAAATGGGACTAATGTGATTTTAAGTGCCAACTACTTATGACACAGGTTAGTCCAATTATGCAGAAGGTATTTTGAAAACAAAACCTAGTCTCCTAAATGATTTATTATGCAGCATTTCCACTACTGGATTTGCCTAGTGTTATGGGGACAGCTTATCTGGAATACTGCTGTGGAGCTACACAGAATTATCCCAAGCACATTGTGTCTTTACATCAGTCTCACCTGGCAATGTCCATCACATGGCTCTCCTCTCTTCTTGTTGCACTTTCAGTGATGTTAACCAGTCGGTGGATGATCCATTTTCTCAATCGAGCAATCTTCAGTTGTGCTCTTTGAATAACAAGGTGGGCACAATCAGCAGTTTGAACACTAACCCAACATAAATACACACTGCACAATCCACTGCATCAAGAAGTGACTTTCAGACATTCAGGCTTTACACTAAAATTGGCAAAGTTACGTAGTAACAAAGCAACAAAAGAAGAGGTACAAAAGAAAAGATATAATCTTCTCAAGTTTGCTTTTTACTGTGCAAAAGGCAATCTATTCACCCCACAGAGAGTCTGTAGATGAGCAAAAGGTGCTTCAAGAATTGCAGCAGTCAGTAGAGTGAGGTTTATAGGTGCCAGTTAACACGTAAACGGGCCTGAATGAGAGTGTGTCTAATACACAGATAAAAAGAGAGGCACAACTCCTACAAAGACCTGAGAAGCTGTAGTGAAAGAGGAAACCACCAGACATATTCTCCAAAGCAATTGTCAGGGCTAGAAAAGGAAGAGAAAAGGCTCTTCTGGTGATCCAGTCTGCTTTGGGCAGGCTGGCTGGTTCTCAATATGCTTCCAGAATTTGCAGAATTGAATTTTATCCCAGCAGAGGAGTCAGATGTTGGGGCTAAATTTTCTGAGACAGAGGAAATAAACAATTGTCAACTCATGGCAAGGGAACCAGCAAACATTGGGAGGAAGGTGCAATATCCATGTACTCACATGTCTGCATTTTCCCGGTTCTGTTTTTGCCGGTTATTTGAGAAGTCTAAACAAGAGTCCAAGTCTGGCCTGAGAAACATGTCTTTGAGCCAGCAGATGTATTTTTGCAAGGCCACTGTCTGCAGGTGTCTGACTACCTTGGAAGCACTCAACAACACTGGCTTCCCTTGATTGGTAAGGGTAGAGAAGCCCATCATCACAGCCAGTTGCCTTTCTGGGTCATCGCAGCCACTCAGAAATGTATCTATATATCCCTCCATTTCTGCAGCAAACTTAAATCCCTGTGGAAACTGAAAAACATGGTCAAAGAAGCAGGTCAGGCACTTCACGCTCAGTCTGAATGGCTCTGTAAATACGAATCACAGAATCACAGAATGGCCTGGGTTGGAACGGACCTCAAAGCTCATCTCATTCCCAATCCCCTGCCATGGGCCTGGAGGGACAATTTCCACTAGATCAGGTTGCTCTAAGCCCCATCCAACCTGGCCTTGAACACTTGCAGTGTAAATCACACAAAAGAATTTGGCTGCAGTAAGTAAATTAAAGTCATGTGTCTGAATATTTGTCCTCAGGCTTACAGTCCGTCATCAATTTCACCTCATGGTCTTCCTCTCACAGCAGCAGCCATTGTAAGCAACCCCAGAATCCTGCCATGTACCAACATCAACCCTGTAACTTGCACCTTCCTGAACAGTGAGGCTTCAGCAGGATGGACCACATGCTGGCCTGTGCAACTAAGCTCCCAGGCTGATCAACTCTCTGTTTTCGGTGAAAGTTCCAGGATGTTTCTCACATCATCTGCCTTAGAGTTTCCCTAGATTTGGAAATTCCCCACCATCAATTCCAGTCTCATCTAGCAGCCCTGGAGCCTGCTGACCTACAGGTCTTAGAATAAATGCCACCTCCTTTCCCTGGTGTCTTAGAAGCATTGAGGCATTCTGAAAGGAGGGGGAGTTGATATGTTTAAGCTAAAACTCTTATCCTGAGGTGTGGCTGTTTGGTGCTAAGCCTCACCTTCAGTCCTGCTACTGCCCCACAAGGCATACAGCTGGCAGGGTGCTGGCCTTGGACACTGTCCAGCAGCACAGAGACAACCAGGACATCTCCCATTCCACCATGCACCCCATTCCCTTACAATTTCTAACAGCCCACAGCGTTCAATCCCACTCAACTTGTTCTAGGAAAAAAATAAATGCTTAACTGGAGAAATCTTGGAGAGGTGATCTCATTCCAAAAGTCCAATACATCTTTTTTTAAATTAATAAAACAACCTGTTTGGTCTACTGTCACATTCAATACAGTGACCTGGCAGGAGCAGAAACAGTAACGCAGCTCTAGACAGTAACACAACAGAACACTGTTCTTTTAAATAAAGGGGCTATAAACTTGTAATTAACTACAAATCCATCCAATTATAACATAAATACCCCTGAAAGAAATCTCATAGAAAACACAACTTAGCAAGCTCCTGATTCCACTCTTGGAGAACTCAGTACTTGTGCATCAATATGAAAACTGGGAGAAAAACTCCAGGAAAGACAATGTAAACAGGCTAATAGCTCACAATAGGGGGTTCATCAATCACCTCTCAAGAAAAGCAAATCAGATTTATTTGCTCCCTTGTTGATAAAAAAAGTCAAATCAGGAGGATAACTGCCAGTAAATACCAGATTCCAGCTTTGTCTAGTTCCATATCCAACAATCACCAGAATCCCATAAGGAAGTACAAGGTAACAGCATTTACTGCTCAAAATAAACAACCTATATCAAGAAACAAAACAAAACAAACACTGAAACCAGAATCAAACTCAAACTAAGATCTTTTCTACTCCCTGATCATCAACAACATTAGGAGCTTCTTCCATTCAGTCTCATCGTCTTCAGGGGATTTATACATTTCAGACAGGAATAAAATAAAAAAAAAATTATGCCCATGGAAGAATACAGCCTAATTTACTGTGCAACAAGCACAAAAAGTAAGAAAAAGGAAAACTACTAAGCCAGTGCATAAATCCTGGAGAAAGCTGGTCCATTTTAGGGAGGCACCATGGTATGCAGTACTTGCAGAGCAAACCCACACACCTATGGGTGCTCTGATAATAGAACAAAAAGATCACACAGACCTATCTCTCCCAAGAGACAACAACTATTTTTGGGTGCATGTGAGGAGGTTTGGGACTGTTACTAGAAAAAGCCAAGCTAAAAGCCATTTTTGTCAGTATTCCCCTTTTACTTTTCCTCTATTTATTGCAGGGTTGTGTTGTTTGCTGGCTTCCCTGTAGGTTAAAGAGGAAGAGGAGCCCCCAAATCCAATTCCAAATAAATTTTGTGCTTAAACCTCAGATGTGCTTATTGAAACAAGCACTAACAAACAAAAGCACGAGTTGTCCCTTTTTGTCTTTGCCTTCCAATGTTGATGTGACACCCAGCACAATGATAAACAAAAAGGAGCTTCTGGACACACAAAAGCAAAGGCACTGTTAAAGGACAACACATGACACTGTCAATTTGCTGAGGGCTGCCCTTCCTCTGCTTCCCCCATCATCAGAGCTTTCCTGGCAGCAGCAATGAAGGCAGGTGGAGCACTGCTGAACAGTTTCCATACCCTTAAAATAGGTAATGACAATCAAACACAGGCTATACTCAGTCCACTGCAACAAATGGTCATACAATAACCTTGTAAGAGTTCAAGGTCTAAACTTACATACACTTTTTTCATAGAGATGATTTGAAACTAGGAGTGGGGCAGAGGCGACTTGTGCTCAAGACATGGCCTTTAGCTTGTTCAAAGACCTACCTGAGTGGCTACCACGTGTTCTCCATAGTGCAGCATCACCTTCCCTTTGAGAACCACCTGCAGCTGCTCCATGGACAGCAAGGGGAGAGCACTGCCCAGCAATCGGTAGCACATGTAACTGCGTGGGAACAAAGAACATTCCCTCAGGCTAAAGCACAGCACTAAATCCACACATGGGGGTAAGACAGGGAGGAAGTGCTGGGGCAGGGTCCAGGAGCATGCAGGGAGATGGAAGTTTAAAACCTCTGGGTCAAGAAACAGAAGGATAACATGGGAGACAACAAACAGTGTATGTTAAAACAAACCTCACAGGTCCTGATTTCTCCTTCAATAGCCCATTCTCCACAACTTCATTCCAGAACAGTTCAAAGGCACCTTCCTTCAGTGCAACTTGTAGCAAATCAAACACTACACTGGGCAATTTCTTGTCTTCCTTCTCAGACTTGGCAGCACTTTTCAGAAGCTCTACAAGTCTAGAAGAAGAAATAAAATAATGTGAGAGATCTGACCTGAAAGGGAATTGCTGAAGGCCAAATTCATCCTGCTGAAAGACGGAGAACGCTTCCTGAGAACTGCAGGCTGTGCCTCCTGGGAGAAATGACACAACTATAACTTGGGATCCTGCATAACAATTAGCAGCACCTGCAGTGGCAAATACAAGCAGGAATCAAAATCACAGTCACAATTCTCTCACTGTTAGCCAAGAGGAAAATAATGTTCATTTAAACCTCCTTATTTAAGAACTCACCTGGAAATATTTTCCTTATTTACAACAGTAGGTGAGCCAAACAGTTTCTTCAGCTTTTTAGGTTTCAGAACACCAGGGAATTTCTGCATACCCACAAGCAAAAGGTGCAGGTTCTCTGGAGATGTGAAGGCTGAAGAGAGGTCACCTTGCAAGATGTCAAATAGGACCTCCTCAAACACAGTTTCAGGTACCTAGACAGGAACAAGGGTGAGAGCACATGAGAAATATCTGAGGGCATTTTACTAACTTGCAGTGAAGTAAGTACATTAAAGTAGCTGCATTGGAGGACATTTTACTAAAAGCTTGCAGCGTTCTGTAAACTCTAGAAATAGTCTTTATGGTGACACAACAAAAAATAAATAATGGATGCCCATGACTGCCAGACAGTCCCAGGTGCTTAACCACGGGGAGTAGGACAGTATGCTGTCATAAGACAGCAATTCTGGTCAACTGACTCCAGCTGCAATTGTTTTCTTGATGTCTGATTGCTCTGCCTGTACAGCCAGGCAACCCAGGGACAAGGAAACTCTCTATTTTTATTTAACGCTGCAAGTCTTCATGTCTACAAATAATACCCACTTCAAAGAAAAAGAAAATAAACTCTTTTGTTTTACTACATACTCAGAGCTCTTTACTCCTTGTCCCTACATCATTTCATTTCCAACAGCCCAAAATTCAACCTTAGGCCCAGGCTTGGTCCATAAAAAAAGCTGGTTTGCTGCTCAGGGTTTTTAGCATACATCTGTTCAAAAGAGTAGATGGTCTACACATCATCCAAGTAAGTGAAATGGGGAACAACAGACTGTGGCATTGTCCATGATGAAGTCAAACTAAGGTAAGCCAGAGCACCCTTCCCAGAATACAAGCATCTGCCCACAGGCAATATAGGGACAGCTCCCACAGTTTACACTCACTCTTCACACCCCTTATAACTTCCAGCTATGAACAAACTAAAGGAAAAGCTGACCCCAAAGCCAAGCCCTCTCCTCCTCCCACCCCACCAACCCCCAACCCCACATGCTGTGCCTGTACCTCAGAGGTGATGTCAATAAGAGTTTTGCGTGGGAGATCTCTGAGGTGTGTTTGGTGATTTGTCAGCTGCTGGAGAAGCTGGATGCTCTCCAGCAGAGCTTTCCGGTCCTAGAAAGCAAAGATAAGCCAAAACCAGAGGACATATATCAGAAATTAAGCTGAAAGCTCAGGTAATAATCCACTCTTTAGATGTTTATGCCTACTTGTAATAAGAAACATGCAATTGTTTCTTGATAGGCCACTCAGCTTTTACCAAAATCATGTTTTCCAGCTGGATACGACAACAGATCCCTTTCTTCCAGGAGAGGTAGGAACCTCCTGCACTATTTGACACAGTTCCTACACTCTACTCAGGAACAGACATTAACAAGGCACAAAGAGTCCATGGATGATGCAACAGAAATGAACTGAACTTAATGCTTCAAGTGCCCCTGCATTGATTACCCAGTGACCCAGCTCTTCTCTGTCAATCCTCTTTCCACACCAGAAGCCCCAGAACCAGAACGGACACACCTGACAGCAGTGTTACCTTCACAAGCCGCCCAGACTGGAACAGAGCCATAACTCCAAAAAAGTTCCCAAAAGCAGCATTTCTCACAAGTTTCTGAAAAACAAACAAGTAAAAATGTACTTTCCTGAGAGGCTAGATTTCACCTGCAGCTACATGGATCAGTGGAGCAAGATGGCAGAAGATCCAGCCTTGAACACCCCACAATGGAAGAGAACACACTGAAAAGCAACACCCCCTGCACAATGTTTAATAACTGTCCTAGAGTACCTCTTCATCACACTGACAAATCCCACCTAAAGCAGGGCCAGATGACAACGTCATCAACCTCCAGTCATCAGAAATATGTTATTTCATTATAGTCACTTGCTTTAACAAGAACCCCAAACTACACTATACAGTAAGACTTCAAAGAATAGAGAACAATTCATTTAAAGTAGCAGTTGGCAAATGTTGCCATGAGCTGACTTACTTTTTTCACTTTTTCCAGATTGTGTTTTTCTTTTATCTGTTCCAAAATGCTGCACAGTGGAATTTCCTCAAAAGCTTGCAAAACCTGAGGAGAGAGACGGAATAGCTGTTTGCAGTTCTTCCATTTCATGACATTGTATTGGGCTAAGCTAAAATAGAGCTGAACAGTTGTTCAGCATAGCAGCAGATGTGCTGCTTTATCAGGCCAGAATAAGGACAACCAGATCAGTGAAGATGTACAGAACAGAAGTAGGCTGGGAGAGCTGGGGTTGTGCAGCTTGGAGAAGGCTCCAGGCAGATCTTAAGAGTTTCTTCCAGTGTCTAAAGAGGCTCCAAGAGAGCTGCAGAGAGACTGTGGAGTCCCAGAGTGCCATGACAAGGAGGAATGACTTCACATTGACAAAAGGTCAATTTAGGTTAGATATTAGGAAGAAATCATTCCCTGTGAGGGTGGAGAGGCCCTGGCACAGGGTACCCAGAGAAGCTGCCTCATTCCTGGAAATGTTCAAGGCCAGGCTGGATGGAACTTGGAGCAACCTGGTCTAGAAGGTGTCCCTGTCCATGGTAGGGAGTGGAACGAGATAATTTTTAAGCTCCCATCCAATCCAAACCATTCTAGGTTTCAAACATTCAAACAAATATACCTGCTGATATTCTAGGGTTTTTCCCTGTACGTGACACAATAATAATGGGAACATTTTGCTGAAACTGCCTGACCCCATAAGAAAGGTAATCAAACTTTTCATCATGGGCAAGGCTCTGATCAAAGCAGGAAACACACAGACTCTTCTGCTTTCTCAAATTCGCAGGTGAGATGAGGTCACACACCACTGGTGACACCAGTTGTTGGGAGCCTTTGCTGTGTTACAGACTCAACCACTGTGGAGGAAAAAAACTCTGGAGTGTTTGTTAAAGGGTTACCTATCTGGATATCCCACATCAACTGACGAAGACCAAGAGCAAGACAGTTTTAAGAAGCAATAATAGTACTAAATGCAGGGTAATTAAAAACTTGGTCAAAGTTTGTACATTAAGGACGGTCCTTGAAGCAGGACTGAATTCTGTAGTATGAACGTGATATTAGCATAGTCCATAACTTTATAAGAGTTTCTAAAGCAGAGTAGCACCATTTAAAACCACTACGGTTATTTTGAGAGCCTTCCCTCCCATGTGCACACAGGAGCGGCCAGAAGGGAACCCTCCAGCCTTGCACGGACAGCAAAAGAGACCTCAAGCATGGACAGAGGCTGCCGACGGTTCTGATCCGCGCTGGGAAACACTGACCTGCGCCAAGGCCAAGCTGAAGCCAGGGCGGGCGGCCTCGCGGGTGGCTCCCAATCCCTCCACCAGCCGCTTCAGGGTGTACTTGAGCTCATCGTCCTGCAAGAGAGACCGAGCTGGGCGGTGTCCGGGCTGCTCCGAGCGCGGCCCGGCCGCCAGACCCGGCCCGTGCCCGTCCGCACTGACCGCGTTCCCAAGCGGGAGCGGAGGGATGAGCCGTGTGACCCACTGCCCGCCCGCACCCACCGCCCCTCCGGCCCCCGCCTCACCTTCTTGCCCTCCCGCAGGTGCTTCAGGAGGCTTTCAGTGGCCGCCAGCCGCACCTCCTGCTCCGGCTTAGCGATGTCCCAGAAGAAGTCGAGGAAGGCGCGACCCTGCCGCAGCACCCCGCGGGGATCGGCCACTGGCGCACCACCGCCCCGCTGCTCCATTTGCTCCATCTCCTCCATCTCCCCCATCTCCTCCATCCCCGCCATGCCGCCACTGCAGCCGCACGTGGGGCCGCCTGCCCGCTCCGCCTCTTCCGGGGCAGCGCGGCCGCCGCGGGCCGGGCTCGGCCGCTGTGTGAGCCGCTCCCCTCAGTGCCCCCGGTACCTCATGGTTCCCCTCATGGTCGCGCCTCAGCGCCTCCCGGCTCTTCAGCCCCGCTCCCCTCCACGCCTCCCGCTCCCCTCTGCCCCGCTCCCCTCAGTGCCTCCCGGCTCTTCAGCCCCGCTCCCCTCCACGCCTCCCGCTCCCCTCTGCCCCGCTCCCCTCAGTGCCTCCCGGCTCTTCAGCCCCGCTCCCCTCCACGCCTCCCGCTCCCCTCTGCCCCGCTCCCCTCAGTGCCTCCCGGCCCTTCAGCCCCACGCCTGTCCCCTCAGCCTCGCTTCCCTCATGGCCGCCCCTCACACCCCGCTCCCTCAGCCCCTCATCCCACAAAATAGGATTGCTTAGCCGCTGTGCCGCAAGCCAGCCGTGACACAGTCGACGGATACATTGATTGATTATTTCAGAGTTGCGCGAGATGCTGCGGTGTTCGGTGGTGTTCCACAAATCCAGCACACCACACCGAGCCTTTCACACCATTAGTTATACTCCGAAGTTCAGAGTTAGTAACTTTCCAAGTACTGCCCGTCTATCGGGATTGATGATAATTTACAAGCTGCGTAACCTCAGCTAACTTCTACACATGCTGAAGGGAAGGGTCTTCAGAGGGTCTTTAGAATTATAATGAACATGGATCAGCTATAGGATACATGGACCTCGAGTCTTTTGCTAAATTAGCGAAGTATACACAGACGTACACCAACACCCGAATGTAATATATCCTTAATGCTCATTAGTTCCAGGATGTCCTTGAGTAAGGGATGCTGGCTGCTGCCTGCCCCACGGGTTAGGTGTCCTTTCTTGTTGAAGGTATGCAAAGATCTTACATTAAAGAACATTCCTACTTAAGATAATCTTGACACATTCCACATTTTCCAACAGCCCCGCTCCCCTCAGCGCCACGTTCCCTCCCTGACCCCAGCCCTGCTCCTCCGCAGGACTCAATCGTCCTTCCTCTGCCCCAAGGGCTCCTGGGCTCCCCTCACCCGGTTCGCATTTCTGGAGGGAAGGTTGGATCCAGCCTGGATCCTGTCTCCGCGGGGCTCGACGGCGGCACAGGGGCAAAGCCTGCGGGGTGAGCCGGGATCGGCAGTGCAGGGTGAGGGACAAGACTTGTGGGCAGAGTTGGTTATCGTATGAGAATCTGTTATGTGGTTGTATTAGGAAACATTAAATTATGGCCTGGCAAAAGGAGACAAAGCAGTTGGTACAAATGGTATTTTTTAAGGAGACTGTGAAACTCTCGGGTACAGCCCGTTGTCTTAATTTGCAATAAAATCCAGCACTATCCTCCAGCAGCCTGCGTCTTGCTGCTATCCTGCCAGACACCGCTACCACCCGCGGAAGCACAGGGAATGACCCCGGAGCAGGATCCATCCCTATGATCACTGTGGATGACTGTGACACCTGGAGCAGGATCCATTTCCATGACCTCTGTGATCCCTGCCCGAAGTGACAGCGGTATGCTTGGGGAATCACAGCCGCGGGCTGCGCTTGTATCAGCACTGAAGTGTCCAACGCGGCTTTACCGCGGCCCAGCCCGGGCAGATCCCGAGGGGATCCCCGACAGACCCCGGGCACATCCACGGGCAGATCCCAGGCAGATCCTCCGCCAGATCCGGAGCAGATCCCCGGGCAGAGCCGCGGGCAAATCCCGCGCACATCCCAGAGCAGACATCGACCAGATGCCCGGGCAGATCCCGTCCCAGAGCCGACGGAAGCGAGCCGCGCCGTACACCTCCCGACAGGCAGCAGCGCGGACAGACCCGTCGGGGCGGCTAGCTTCAGGCAGGCACCGCGCGGGGCAGCCCCGGCCCGCGCGCCGCCGTATATAAGCGTTGCGGGGTCCTCGGGCGCGGTCCTGTCACGCTCGCACGGGGACGAGGCCGCGGCGGCGATGGCGGATTTCGATCCCTACGACGACCGGGCCTACAGCAGCTTTGGTGGCGGCCGCGGGTAAGCGGGGCCGGGGGCAGCAGTCGGCGTTCCCCCCGTAGCTGGGACTGGAGCGGGGAGCAGTAGCCCTGGTCGGGCGCGGCGGGGGTGCGGCCGCAGGGCCCGGCCTGCCCCGCTTCGCGGGGATGGCGGGCGAGGGTTGCGGGACGGGGGTGCTGCCCCTGGGAACTGTTTAGGCTCGTTCTGCCCCCGCCTGCCCTCCTCCAGGGCGGGGGGGGTGCCCTTCCGCTGGCCGTGGCGGACCCGCTTTGTGCGGCGGGGTGGGGGCTGCGGGTCCTTGGGGGGTCCCGGCCGTCCCCGCGCTGCTCCGGCCAGCGCCGCAGGATTCAGGGCCGGGCGGCTCGGGAGCGCCGGGAAGGGGCGGGAGGAAGAGGGTGTCGCTGTTCCCGCCGTCCCGGTGGCGAGTGGAGGGGGGATTTAGGGAGGTGCTGGGCCAGAGCCAAGGAAGGCCGTGAGGAGCTTGTGCGGAGCCGGACCGGGATGGGCGGAGGGAACGTCCCTGGAGCACTGGAGCAGGGCATGAGTGTTGCGTGCTGCCGGGACGAGACGCCCCCGGGAGCGGGCAGCTTTGTGGTGCCTGGGGCGGGAGGAAATGGGAGGGCTTTGTGGTGTCTCCGCTCGAGGAGCGCTGGGAGCTGCCGTCCTGCGTTATCCGGGGCTCTGGGTGCTGACTGCAAATCCCTGATCCTTAGGAATCGGGCTCGTCTCTGTCTGTTTGCTGAAGAGTGTTTTTAGGGGAGGAGCTACAGAGACAATAACCAGTAATTAAAAGTTTGTCTTAAATCAGGTTAAGAAGGTGCAATCAAACAATTGATTTCTTTGGAGGTTGGTGCTGTTAAAAGTTTTTGTGTGTACTGAGATAAAACAGTAGGCATAAATCTGTGGAATAAACTTCCTTGTGAGCAAATCTTCACAAGTGTATTACTGTGTAATCTAATCTTCCAGGGTGTATTTCCTGATCAACAGTGTTCATGCTCTTTTCTGCTCTTAGATTAATAACTTGGTTTCATTTCAGACTGTTTAGGTAACAGGGAGGAGCTGCTGGCATTAGAACAGCAGTAAGTTTTTCTTGTCTTTGGAAGTACTCTGACACTTTAAGCTTTTCAAGCTCATTTTCATGCACTGATATCCTTTGTGTCTAATTCAGGGATGTCCCAGAGCAAACAGATGATGTAGCTGCTTGCATTTCTGTTATTTTTTAGAATTCTGTAATGAAATAACCTTGCCAGCATCCTAAAGTGGTACTTGACCCATTATAAACTCAAATGTTGCTGCACTGTGTATCCTAGTCAATGTAGGCATAGTCTGTGAAGTAATAAAATGCCAGTTAAAATGTTATTTTATATTCAGATTCCTGTAAGAGATATTTGCTGTCTGGGAAGATGAGGATCCTTGCTTGGTAAACTAAAGGCATCCTGCAAATTAGTAGATGTCTTTACAGATAAGAAAATGTACTTATTCTAATTTACCTGCAGTTCTAAACATCAGGTACTACTAATATTAGAGACCAATGTATGCTTCTAATTTATGGTTATCACTATTAAGTTACTAATAGCTAATACACAATTTAACAGGTCTCTATGGATGTTGTATGAAGTCCTGTAATATATGAAGTGTAATGAAAACATCACTGTTCTTGAAGGTTCTGATTAAAGAATCCCATGTTAATTTGAAGTGGCTCCTGCTCATTTTTAGGCACTCTAGGACTGCAGGAATAGTGTAAACTCAGCTGAGATGTAGTAGTTTTTGTGGAAGTTGCATTTTGCATAACTTGGTGCACATAGCGAGTGAGCACGGGATTTTGGTGTGACAGATGGGAAATTGGTGCCCAACAGGTTCTAACATATGTAAGTTACCTGCCTTCTTCTCATAATCATTAAAATAATGGTGGAAGAGCAACTCGTGTGTTGAGATGGGATTTTGCTACACCTGAGATGTTTAGTGATGCACTGACTAAAAGCTGAATCATAATATTAGGGGATGCAGAAGTCACTTTATTCCTGGTGAAGAATATGATGCTGACATAAATGACAAAAGGCGTATTATAAGCTTTTTAGAAAGTATTTTGGAGCCCAAAATTTGACAGGACAACCTGCAGTTAAGCATTCTGAAGCCTAATTGAAACTGCAAGTCTGTAGAACTTCTCAGAGTTGAAAGAAAGGGAATGTTTACCACTCCTAACTCACTGCTAGGCTGTTTATTTAGATGTGGCTTGAAGTGCTGGGCACCCTACTAAAGTATAAGATTCACCTACTGAAGTGCTGCACAGCTCAGTGAAAATGGGGAGTTAGTCCTTATACTTCTGGCAGCTTGGATCCCAAGCATTAATGCTTATCCATCTAGCATTAAGAGAGATCTCCTAATTCTTAGGCTTGGGTAAGCATTTTGCCGAAGACATCTGATACTTCCTCCAGACATGTCCTGGGTTGCTTGAATAAATTGGGTTTGAATTTAGTGTTGTGGTCTTGGAGGGTTGACACTGTCATCTTGCTAATCCTTATGCTGCCCCAGAAAAGCTCTAATGTCAGAACCCAAGTAGGCTGTTGTCTCTGTGCTGTGCAAAAGGTAAATCTTGAGCTTTGATCTCTAGTGAAAGGCTATTTAACTCAAATACCAGGTTTCAAAATAGCCTTCATTTTGAATTTCTGTCAAATCTTATCTGGAAATGTAATTAAACTTTGCAAAAGAGTAGCTTTAAAATGAGAGTTTAGCTGTTTTCTATTCAATATGGCCAAAGTCATTGACTCAGCCCACCAAAGTTTAATTATGGGAATGTTGCTAGAAGCAAGCTTTCCTCTTCAGCTTTCTTTCTGCTTTGGTTTTCTGAGAGGGAAACTAAGTCATGTCTTTCAGATTCTCACAGTAAGATGACATAATTATTACCTAATTGTGTCCAAGCAAAAGTTTAGAGTGGGCAATGCAGATATTCATTCAGAACTCTGGTTTGCCTAGTTCAGATGTGTTTTCAATTTTCTACTGTTGTCCTACTTTGTTGCAAATGAGACAATCTTCTTCCAATCTCATTGTTTGGTTACTGAAGTCAGCCCCTTTGTTTTATTTCACTGTTTCACTGCTGGAAAAAATGTAGGGAAGTACAGAAACAGTTTCTTTGTGTTGCTATACCTGAGTTCCATAAGAAACTTGGTTTGAAACTTAGTTATTGATAATTCCTGTTCTTCAAATGGAAACTAAAATACCAAAGGTATGGTTATATATTTGATAACCAAAGCCTTAATATCAAATTGAAGAAGAATATTTAATTTTCTGACTTTAAAATCAGTCCAGATTACACAATAGGGCATGGATTTCCACCCATGCAGCCTGTGAAGTTCTGGTGCACTGTGGTAGAAAGGAGGTTTGTCTGTAGCACAGAAAATCCTTTTGGGGATTGAGAGTGTGGTTTTACAAGTGGCTCAAATGGAGCTGAGTGGAGGTTGCTGATGAAAGTTGTAGTTCCAGCCCTTGTTGTCCTTCTCATTCCCATCTTGGCAAAGTGCTCTTTGCAGCTGTCCAGATCACCTTCTTGATCTGGCTGAGGACTCGGCTCCAGGGTGGGTTTTTAGGTGAATCAGCTCCCTGTGAGGTGACTGGCAGCTCAGGGAGTGTCCTGAGAATATGTACAAGGAGAGAATGGTCCTTCGAAACTCAATTCTGATGTTCCTGTAGGACATAAACATTAAGATTTTCTTTCTTGGGTGCAGGTTAAATGTATGGCATGTTGATAGCTGTTCCTAATGCTGTAGATGATAAATAAGGACAAAGGCATGGAGCTGATTCTTTGTATTAGGGGATTATTTAGAACAGCAACTCAACTTTCTTGGGAGTTCCTCCTTAAAACTCAGTCTTGTGACTAAAGTAATTCACAATTTTATTGCAGCTTTAGTTCCCCAGTATGTTTTTGAATTGTTAATGAGACAAAGGCAGATGAGGAATATTGTCAAAAATTGTAAAATGCAAACCTGGGTGGACGCTAATTAAAGATATGTAGATTGTGATTCAAGTTGATTTAGCAGTATGTTGATAGTGTTGGTGACAAATGATTCGTGCATGGAGCTGCTAAATAAGGCACAAATGACAGGCTCACCTAGGAAGAGTTAAGGAATCTTATTCAAGCTTAATGCATTATCTGATGTAGTAAAATATTTATTCTTGAATAAAAAAAATACTGTCAAGTACCTTGCTTGCCCAATGGATTTTTTGACTGCATGCAACCAGCCAGAATAAAAGGAAATTATAAAATTACTTGACCTTCTAGATTTTAGGACAGACTCTGCTGCAATTGAATTGGTCCATGTCACATTGGCAAATCCTGCTTTGGTACAGCTTGTGTTCCACTGTGGTTTTAAATGCATGGGGAGCCTCAGGGAAAGGGAACAGACACAAGCAAAGTCCAGTAGAAGGAAGGTGATAAAGGGAAGATGGACAGTGTGGCAAGTAAATATTTAGGTAAAGGTCAGAGATTGCATATGTGGGACAAATAGTGTTGGAACCAGTGGCATCCTGTGGTCTACAGGTCTAGGAGCTTTAACTTCAGGTTGCCTTCTACATACCTTGCTCCCTGTACAGAAATTCCAAGTTGGCCTTTGAAGATTAAGCCCTGCAGGAAGTTCACACAGATGTGTTACATTAGTATACTAAGAATTTAGCTGGTACAATTTAGTTTCTAAGCACCCAGTGCCAAGAGTTTACCTGGTACTGAGGCAGAAGACAGGAAACGACCACCCAGTTTACCTCTGTAATTCACAAGACAAAAGAAGCAAGCATCCAGACAGCACGTGATTTTTTTCTGTCTCAGAACCCCTTGTTCAACCAAACTTACTTTGTGTTCAGTTCAAAGCATTCCAGTCCAGATATCCAACAATTACAGCTACAGTTTCAGACTTAGGGGAAGGTGTTTCTCTTAAGCTAAATGTTGCTGAGATAATTTGGATGATTGTGGAATGGGTGTTGGTAATATATGGTTTAGTTAAAAGCTTTGGATCCAGCTTAATTTCTGGATAAGCTGACAAACCTGTGCCATAGAAGTATTTCTTCATTGCCATAGATTATTCTTAAAATCTATTCTAAGATGGGTTTTTTTTAGAGGTAATGTTTTTGAGCAGGGGACAATAGAGGTAACCTTATGTTGCTTTCCTTAATGAATTGTGGGTTGAGAAGTTCATTCATCGCTTCATTAATGCGTTCACCTCGTAATGTGTTCAGTTTCTCACTGAAGTACTGCATCAGGTAATACTGGAGAGGAGTTGACCAACAATTCTGGTGGCAGGTACAGGCAAAAGGATAGAAAAACTAACCAAAGCTGTGGGAAAATGGACTTGGAGCTGAACACAGCACCTGAGCAGTGCCATGGCCTGCGCTCTGGCTGTGCTGGGGGGCGGTTCCAGAGGCACTGTGCTTCTTCCAACAGGTCTCGTGGTGGTGGCCTTGGTTCCCGCAGAAATAAAGAGCTGCCAACAGAACCCCCTTTCACAGCATATGTGGGAAATCTGCCCTTCAACACTGTCCAAGGAGACATAGATGCCATTTTCAAGGATCTCAGCATAAGGAGTGTACGACTAGTCAGAGACAAGGAAACAGACAAATTTAAAGGTGCGTGTTCAGAGTTCTTTGGTGGTAGATGAAAAATTAGTAGGAGAAAAAGTCACTTTAAAAGGGATTTTCAGTCTAAAGCACAGTTATTCTCTGCTTGCATGTTGACTTAGGCAGGTTTTCTTTTTCACTAGTATGTAAGTGTATCATTTGAATGAGAGTCAGTGTTTCATCATCTTGTGATACAGAATAACCTGAGTGAGGAGTCAATATTTGCCCTGACATATAAGAACTTTCTCAAACCTTGTCTGATATGAATTCTACCAGAGCTGACCCACTTAAGCCCCATGACCTTAAGTATTGAGTAATTCCTTTACTTCAGAAGACTCCCATTGCTTCAGCTCTGTCTTTTTTTAGTAGACAGGGAGAAAAGGCAAGTAGATAACCCATTCAGGCAGTTGTTATAGAGGATGTAAATTCAATTGCTATGGGAATTGTCTGGTGGAAATGGACTATATTTGTAAGTTACTTTAAGGGGTGGAAGAGGCTTACCTTGGATAATATGGGGCCTTTGAAAAGGAGTGAGTCCACTAAATGATGTGATGATACAAAATCACACTGCTGACTGCATAAGTAGTTCAATTTCTTGTTTAAAACCACTAGGAATGAAGTGTCAGTATTCCACTGAATAACTGCCTGAAGGCATAGATCAGATCTAATCTATAATGAGAACTCAGTGGAAAAGGGAATTAGGCTCTTGGCATTCACAGAGTGCCCAGAGTTCTGTTTCAGGATTTGCCCCGTCATTAACAGGTGCAGGTAAATGTGTTCATTGTTGATAATGATTGGTTTCTGAGCCATGTGCATCTTGCATGTGCACATCACAACTCATGTTTAAAAGAGAAGGAAGCTATTAGCAGGCACGCAGGAGGAGTAGCCTCTTACAAAGGCATTTTAAAGTGCTTTTAACTTGAGATTTGTTTCTTCCAGGATTTTGTTACGTAGAGTTCGATGAGGTGGAGTCACTCAAGGAAGCTCTTACATACGATGGTGCAGTAAGTACACTTGCAATTAATTTGTGAAATCAAAGACAAGCATAAGTCTCAAACTCTTTGGCAGCCCTTATGATACATCCTGAACAGATTCTCCCCTTGATTTAACAGCTTTTGGGTGACCGATCACTCCGAGTGGACATAGCAGAAGGCAGGAAACAGGATAAAGGTGGCTTTGGCTTCAGAAAAGGTGGCGGGCCTGATGACAGAGGTGACTTCCATTTTTCTAGTATAACAGTTGTAGTTGTGGCTTCTGGTGCTGACTGATGCTAAGACAAGGCATGCAAGTGAACATGAAGACTATATTGAAAGGCAAAATTTTGTATGTGTATATATATATATGTGTGTTTCTAACCAGCTGCTGCTGCCGCTCCCCAGGTGTCTGAAATTTAGCTGTGCTTTGTGTCCAGAGGCTGGATGTGTTGTCACTCCTAACCCAGGAAGTGAGACCAATACCCCATATAAGTTGTTGTGTCTTGCAGAGGACAATCATAAGCCCAACAGTCTGATCTGCTACTATTTGATGATGATGTATGAGAAGTGAGTAAGCACATGTAGACAAGTGCTTATTTTGGAGTATGTCTCTTGTTCCAGTGTAAAAACATTCTTGCCTGTAGTTGAAGGTTGGTTGAACCAGACTCACCAGAGGTTTCCATTGAATGTGTATTAAAGAAACTTTTCTGGCCACCTGTTCTTGGTTAACTTAAACTGACTGTTTGTCCCTGTGCAATGGAACTTGGTAGTACCAAAAGGGAAGGATTTTCCAACAGCATAACTTTGAATATTGAAGGACTGAAACACTGGTTTGGTATTCCCTTGCTCAGTCTTCCCCACAGCTTCAGACTTGAACACAATTGTGACTTTTTTCCTAGGAATGGGAGGAGGTTCCAGAGAATCCAGAGGAGGTGGATGGGATTCCAGAGAGGACTTCAATTCTGGTATCAGTATTAACACTTATACAGATAGGAAGCCTAAAAGGCACTGAAATGTTCTCATTTTCATTTGTCACCATTCCTGGTTTGATCAAATCTACTGTATGTGCCAACTTTGGGCATCCTGCAGCTGTGGTGGGTCTGTTGCCTTGAGAGCAAAGTGTCTCAATAGAAAATTCTATGAAATGACCATAAATGACAGAATTCCTGTCCAGATGTAGCCTATGGGTGACTGTTTTAAGCATTTCTCAAACATAGAACTAAGTAAATTTCTGAATAGTAGCAGAAACAGACAGATCATGTAAGAAGGCTGCTATTCTGTCAGAGCAGAGGCTTTCATCTTCTCAGGGAGTTGTGATGACATTATATGTGTGTCCCTGAAGTACTGGGACACTGGCTTCTCTAAAGTCAGATTAGTGTTCCAAAGCACTTGTAAATGCAAAATGTTCCTGAACGTTTCGATCTGTTTTGGTAATGCAGCTGCGGCAAGTGACTGAGCTTGCTGAGTGGAAGGTAGTGACAGAGCCACTGGGTTTGCTCTTGACTTCCAGTCAGTTCCAGCTATTAGAATGCAGGGTGGCATTAACACAATCGCTTTTGTCCTCTGAACTCATGGGTTTGGTCCATTTTCTGATGGGGAGATGTTGGCAAATACAACTCTGCAATGTCTGGTCTCTGCGTGAGTGGAATGAACGATGTAGGAGAAGCAAAGTGTGCCCTTGCCTCAGCATGGATTGGAGCATGATGCTGGAGAGAGGAGCTTGCTGCAGTGCTGCACTTAACCTGCCTTTGGAGCTAAGCATTCTGTGTCACAGCTTTGTACCTTCTTTGGCAGCTTCTCCAAATGTGGATGCATTTCAGCCTGTTAAATGCTGGATGAGTGATTTGTGAGCCAAAAGTTTAGCATTTCAGTCTTAGCTGCTACAGAAGCTTTTCTTCTCAGGTTGTACAGCCATGCTCTGGATCAGGTCTTTAAAGATGGCTTGTTTGGCACTGAAGTAAGGGACAGCTCTGCCAAATATCAAAGTGGAAAGGAAAATCTCAGTTGGGAACAAACCTTTCTCTTCCAGGCAGCTTCTGAAAATCTAAGTGTATTCCCTTTCCGTGTGCTGATAGCCTGAAGTATCCTCCTCCCACTGAAATGCAGGCAGTTGGAGAGATACTCAAGGGTAGTCACTGATACAGACTGGAACTCTGGTCAGTGACAGATAGTTCTTGATTTACTTTTTTTTTTGTGATACCTAAAGTGAAGAAATGCAGTCAGTTTAAAGTCTGTTTTGTTTTCTTCCCCAGACCTTTAATTAGTTTAGTAAATGCCTGGTCAGTTTATAGTATAGCTAAACAGCCCTGGGATTTTACTCCGTTTTATAAGTGTATTTCACTACTCCCCAGCTATTTTCCCATTTGCTTTGCTCCTGCAGATTTCATGCTGTACCCAGTGAGATGATCTGGCTGTAGAAGTACTCTGAGTACTTGTAGTGTTGTCTGTCAAGTCAGCTAATGATGTTAACAAACTGAAGTTGCAGCCAAGGTCCGTATTTTAAACTCACTTGACCCACTCTCCAACACTCCAATAAGCCTCTAAGTGGATAAAGCACTTTCTGAACTTGGCATAGTATACTTGGTTTCAAATGGAACCTGAGCAACTCCTCCAGAAGGTGCTAGAGCACTGTGAAACAATGTCTGCAGATAAAGGCGCTCAATGCATCACCTTGGACTGACAGCGGTGACTAGCAAGATTTTCCAGTCATCCAGATAAGTCTAGATTTAAAACATTGCAAAAGATGCTCTTTAAATTCACTGTCTTCCATCTTCAGGATTCAAAGATGATGACTTCTTGGGAGGTCGGGGTAGAGGAACCCGCCCTGGAGACCGGCGACCACCAGGTGCCTCCATGGGAAGTGGTGGCACTGGTCGCTTCAGAGATGGGCCTCCCCTTCGTGGGTCTTCCATGGACTTTAGAGAGCCAACAGAAGGTAAACTCCTGCTGGGTGGGATTTGGTCTTGCTCCGCAAAGGGGGCTCCTGGTTTCGTTGGCAGGCTCCTGCCCTTCACAGGCAGATCTCACAAGTGCAATGTTTTTCCTTTCAGAGGAAAGAGCACAGCGGCCCCGACTCCAGCTCAAACCTCGAACAGTCGATACTCCCCTCAATCAAGTAGCCAATCCAAACTCTGCCATCTTTGGAGGAGCCAAGCCCCGCGAGGAAGTAGTAAAAGAACACGACTGAGTTTGGGGTTGAGAGGGAATGGGGAGGCGGGAGAAAAAGCAAGACAGTACAGAGTGACTAGCTCTGCTGGAATGTCAACCCTGCAGTTTACCATTCCTGCCATCTGGTATTTGTCCTCTTTGAAACCGAAAACACAGAGCTTGTGAATGCATGTCAGCTGTTAACAAGTGGTTTTTAGTACGTTCTTGGCTTTGCTGTATCTAGTGCCTGCTTTGTGCTGAGTTTCCCTCTTCTGTTTCCTTCCAAGCAGCACAGTTGCCAGTAGATAAGGCAGTGTGGCTGCTTCCACGAGTGTGGAGGTCTCTGGACAAAGGTGCTGCTTCACTTCTTCCTTTCTGGGTTTGTTTTACTTTAGAAGCACAGGTTAGACTTAGTTATTTCCCTGTATTGTTTCCTTTTACTTCCTCAGTGTTCCTCTTCTGACTTGCATGTCTCGTTCTGTATTGCTGTGGCTCTGAAGAGGAAAACTGAAGAGTCCAGATGAGTTGAACAGAAATTTACAGTTCTAACCAAGTAGTTAAATACCATTTATGACAATTGGTGATACTCACTGTTCACAGCAGAGCCCCTTATTAAACTAAGGGGGGCAGCTGCCCTTTCACACGGGTTGCCAGGAAGGATCAATTTAATGGATGCCTTGCCTGGCAAGCCTGGTGAATAGTTGGTGGAATCAGTATGGATAAAGCCTCTGCCAGCAGCCTCTTGCTGCTGGCTCTTGACTTCCAAATGGTATGATGCTACTACAACTCTGAGCTCAAGGTTAGTGCTGCAAAGCCATGCCTGTTTGAGCACAACTGCTCACTGGCTCTTTCTGCTTACTTTTTTGGGTTTTACATGTTTGGTAAATTTTTAAATGAAGTTTCTACAAATAAAATTGACTTTTTTATTTTTGTTGAAGGAGTGTATACTTTGCCATGCAGTATTTGATCGTCACTATCCCCTGTATTTCTTTGCCCAGTGGGTTACAGTTTTAGGACCTCAGCTTTCAGAATATCTTGAAAATGGGCAGATTAGAAATCTTTCTGCTATAGATTCTCATGTAGAGGTTTGGGTAAAAAGCATTGCTTGTTACTACACCTCTCTTCACTTGAAATGTTTCTTGTCAGTGTTGTGTGGGAGGAGGGAGGGGAGGCTGAAGCAAAAGGAGAAATCATTAATGTTTAAAACCAAAACCTGGTTCTACCACACTGAAGTTTGGACATGTCCAGTGTATGGGAAAAGCTTGGGCCCATATGGCCAGTGCTGAGAGCCTTCAGCTAAACCAGCCAGCACCCCAGAGTACTTACAAGAGGAGGTTGGAAGCACTGCTGCCCCAGTACCAGCACCACTGCTAGTGATGGATTTCTTCCCTAAGGTTCCCAATGTAAGTCAGAGTCCCAGCAATTTACAGAACTACTCTTTCCTTCTTTCTGCCTTTCACTTAATCTGCTTCTGAGATAAGAACCATTTGTCTAACACTAATACTTAATTTAAGACAGACATGCATTTGTGTGGTTGTATTCCAAACCAATAATTGATCTATTTACATCTTCAATGTGGAAAAGATTTTAAGAACAAATTCCCATATAAAAAACTCACTTCTAGTCAAGACAGTTGACTTTTAAATGTAAAAACAAAGAAAAAAAAAAAAAGAATTCCAAACACTTAGCACATTCTGCTTCATAACAAAATAAATTTATGGATATGGTATTTTGTGAATGATCTTTTAAATAAAAGAAAACATTAAGTAATATTTAACATTGGTCTTTATTTGAGTCTACTCTACCATGTTTTTCCCCCCCTCAGTTTTCAAATATTGTGTTAATTTGTCCTAGAGCCATTCTGATACAAAATAAGGGGGGGAAGAGGAAAAGATAAAGGGGAGGAATCTAATCTGAAGAGTGCTGGAACAGTGAAGTAAAAATTAATTATGGGTGGAAGTGAGCCCAACTTATTTGTCCTGTGACTTCAGTGTCACTTGAGTGCATTGCTAAGGCTGCCAGGTGGGGTTTGGAATTCCTGCAGCTTGCAGGTCTCGCAGCTGCTCAGGCTCTGCTCCTCCAGATGGGTGCTGCTGCCCTGTGGCTGGCACTGGGCAGGATGTGTCCTTCCAATGTGAGTCCTGAGCAGTGTCCCATGGGCTTTGTGCTGAGACAGTAAATGGATCAACTGCTGCTGTTTTGCCAACTTTCTCCAGACTTTTCCAACTGACCCGTTTCCCACTAGGCATAATGGTTAAGGAGGCTGCTGCCCTGTGGTTTTGAAGTATGTGCTTTAATGTACTGCAGGGCAAGTTGAAAGAGGTGGAGCCGTGTTTTTATTGAGGAAATGAGCTCTGACCTCCCTGCTGGTTTTACTGCTTTTCATAGCCTGAAAAGATGGGTAGTGTTCCTGCTTCCAGCTAGTCAGTCCACCCTCTCTTTACACCTGCTCTTAACCACAGCTTGAGCAGAGTCCCAGTCCTGCACTGGAGCTGGAGCTGTCTGTGCCAGCACCTGGCTGTCAGCTTGAGCAGTGTGGAGGAGCAGGGCTGGTCCTCTGCAGCTCCTGCCACACTTATCCACAGCTGCTCTGTCAAACTGGTGCTGCTGGAGGCAGGGATTTCATCACTGCATGGAGAAAAGGAACCCTGATGAGTGAGAGAGGTGGCAAATGGGTCATCTTAGTTCTAGATGTCATTTTCTGTATCTGCTAATACTGCTTTGGTTAAGGGTTTCCTGCTAGTGAATGCAGCCATCCCAAAATCACTGTGTCTTTTTTTTTTTTTTTTTAATATGCAAATGTTCATGCATTGCCTGGTTTCTTTGGAGCATTCCACACTGTGCTTCCCATGTGGCTCAGGGTCAGACTCCTCTAGTCCTTTTTCTTTCCCTCCTTCAAAAATGTAGTGGGTGAACATTTTTCCTGTACAGAAGCTTATCAAATCAGCTTTTGTCAACAGTTAACACAACTGTATTTAATATATGGATGTGGCATATAAGTTTTGTAGCAGGAAGCAAGATTATTTCCTTCCCATCCTATCAGGAAAAGCAGTTGAGGTTTAACCTGTGATGCTTAACTTTACCTGCTGCTTAAAGCTAAGCCTGGCTTGGCAAAGCCCAGACTGAGGAGGTACCAGCAGTGCAGCAAATGGATCATTCACTTTGTGGCTATTCATGTTCTCACTGAGCTATTTCTGGTAGCTGTGCAGTGCTTTCTTCCAGCTTAAACTTAGAAAAATAAACAAAACTGAAGGCAGGAAGGCACCAGGCAGGTTTTGGAACCGAAACAGAGTTTGCTTTGCTACTGTAGGAAGTGCTTTGCCATGTTACTCCAGTTTGGTTGCAAGTGGGGAAGGTGGCAGTCTGGAAGAGCTGTTGGACACTCCAGCAGTGGACAGCAGCATTTAATGTGCTGCAAAACTCTGCTTCCAACCACCAAAAAAATAATCCCCACTGAACTCCTGAGTCCAGGAATGCCCTTGGGAGAGCTCATCCCAGTCCTCAGGGCAGCACCCAGTGCTGGCACGGGTGTGTTGCCAACTCGCTGGGCTGTGCAAGCCTGGAGCAACTTCTGACGGGGCTCTTTGTGCTTGTGGCAATCAACATTGTTCTGATGGCTGAAGGAAGAGGTGGAGGAGTGTTCACACACTCAAATAATGGGCTGGTGATGGTAGAGTCACATTAAATTCGTGCCCTCAAGTGTGGCTTACTGGCCTTCCTAAAGCAGCAACAACTTGTTCACCTGCTGAGATGTGCTGCCACTACTCAGAGTCTCCAGTGCTGACTATGAAACTGAAGTTCTACAGGTGTCCCAGGGCTGATGATGATTGTGGCCAAGCTTGCTGTCCCAGGGCAGTTTTGGATGATACTGGTATTTTAACTTAAGAATATTGTTATAGTTTCAATCCTGACTTTAGTACATAGTCTAGTAGGAGCGTTTGCTACCTGTAGTACTGGCTGCTGACTTGTCTTCAGGAAAGATGATAAAACTGAGAATTTTGGAGCAAATCCTGTAATATTGCAACAATTCCTCTTTGTAGGAAAGATTTAATACTAAAGCCAGCAAATTTTGGAATGTATGTGCAACCTCTTTATCCAGAGTGCTGGCATGTTGCAGCTTACAGAGCAGCCCTTGTCCTGGTGCCTGCTTTGGACAAATGTGCTTGGAGTGACTTTGGAGTGAGACCCCCTGATCCCCTGGGTGTGTTTTGGACACAGGCTGTGTGTGTCAGGCTGGCTCCAAGGCGTACTCACAGGTTTTCTGTACCAACCCCATTCCCTCTCTGTGCAGAAGCCATCTCGTGGTTATTTGCACTCACAGCAAGAGCACGGGCAGGGAGCTGTTAACATTGAGCATCTGGAAATCTGTGTTAAATTTATGTTTTGCATTCTGATGGTGCCTGTGTTTCACTACCAGTGGAGTGCAAAGGCTCTGAAGGAAAGGGACTGCTCGCCTATTCCAGCATAGTCTAGTGTAGAATCAGTTACCTTTGTACTTCTCAAGGGCTTCCCTGGGATGGATTCTTGGAATACAATTTAGTTGGTGTTGCTTGTCTTAAATTTCTGGAAAGGGGAGTTTCTGTGACTGAAAAAGAATTTGATTTCCAGCTGAGAGTGGAATTTTCTCATCTGGTAGTTGACTCCCTCATCTTAAATGCCACTTACCCACTGCAGGAACAAAGTATATTACAAGTGGCAGAGAGACATCTTTTACTTGGTGCATACATTTTATTTATATAATCTGTAATTTATTCTGTTGTTTGTGATAGCACTTGCTGTAGCAGTATTAAACCAAACTGAATAGGAGCATTTAGGATGGTGTAATCATATTTTTGACCCTGCTTGCTGAAAGGCTTTAATCCTTCAGTGCCAGACACTTGACTCTCAAGCCTGATGCACATTAGTAATAGCAATACCTTGATGACGTTGTATGTTCAGCCCCTGTCCTGTGCACTAGGGCCTGCAGGGAAGCTCTGCTGTTGTTCTGTCTGCTCACAGGAACCCGAGATGGACACGAGCCACCAGGTTCTGGTGGCACACGTGGTGTCTCGGTGGGCACACGGCGTCAGCGTTACTGGGTCTGAAATCGTGTTCCTCATCTCACTGTACCTGTTCGACTAAATCTAAAGCATTTTCTGGTTTCCTTTTCCATCGTGGCAGTGACACCTGTTCTGTGACACCACCTGCTTGACAGCAGGTTCAGTGTGACATCAGCTTCCCTCATTTCTGTCCCCTCTGCAGCAAAGTAAATCCAAGGGCTTCGAGGACTTTCAGCGCTGTTACAGGAACAACCCTCGTACCTGTGTGCTCACCAATTCCTGTGAAAAGCTCTAGAGTATCCCAGGGTTGATGTTTTGGGGATGTTATTGCTGGGAATGCTATCACCACCTTTCTGCCCAGTAGGTTTCAGCCAGGTTAGTGTTCCCTGTGGTCAGGATTTGCTTCCTACCACAAGATTGTTTTGTTCATGTCACCGTGCTCCCGAGATCTGCCTCTTTCTTTTAAATAAACCAAAAACTCACTAAGTACCTCTATAAACCCCTGCAAAATCTGTACTGTAACGAATCTGTATAATTTGTATTGCTGTATAAAAATTCAAATAAAAGCATTCAAACCTTCTAGGTTTTTGTCTTCAAATTGAGAATTATCGTGTCCGCGAGGATGAACTCAGCAGGGTAAGAACAGGAAGCTTTCTACCATAAGGATGTTTGGGATTAGTCTTTGCAAAGCTTACTTGGCCAAGGTTTTGTGAAGCACCCAGGGATCCTGGCTGTGAGATGATTTTCCACTGGGTGGTAGCAGCATTTATGTTCCTTCAGCAGGAACGGAGCCACTTTCGGTTTCAGCTCAGAGCCAGCTGCAGCTGGGGCAGGGGAGGAGGCAGCACTTCCCCTTTGCCTGGGGAAAGGCTCATTCCACTACAGCAGAGAGAAAAGTTTCTGGGTGTATACAAAACTATCCAGCACTACTTCAGCACATCAGACAATTTCCTCCAAGATGTGGCTTGCATTAGAGCTGCCATGAAAATGTTGCTAAACAAATGGAATACATTGTAATCTAAATTAATGGTTGGGATGAGTCAGATGCTTATTCTGTCCCAAAGCAAGAGGGGCTTGATGCTGGTGCACAGCAATGGAAAATGGAAAGCATGTTGGAGCTTTCCCAAACCTTCCAGCACTGGCTGTGTTTGTGCAGAAGAAGGGGTTTAGATGATGCCCTGTTTTCCAGTGCTTGTTTCACTGCTGATTTTTGATCAGTGTTAGTCACAACACCTGATTCAAGCAAAGTCAGCTGGTCTTTGAGCAGCCCCCACCTGTATTTACAAGAAAGTAAATCAGCCCTCAGGGCATTTGGCTTCCCAGGGCCCAGGTTGAAGATGACTTCTAATGAGTTTTTCTGGACCCAAGAGATGTCTGCAGCTTGTCAGCTTTGTATCAAAAGGTGAAAAAGTGAGTTAGGTTAACTGGTGAACCTGCCTGAAGGAGTAGGAACTATGTTATGGGGGGAAACAAACCCAAATTGAGATGGGTGAGCTTTGAAAAGAACACAAATGGTGAAATTACAGCATGGTGTTTCTATAACGTTGCAGTAGATAAAAACACGCTGCTCCTGTGTTTTTGACCTTTTGTCAAATCAGAAATTGTTTCTAGCAGCAGGTCTCGATGTGCCAGGGGGGTTTCAGGAGGGCAGAGCCCGGTTTCCCAGGCTGGGTGTGGTGCCTGAGGGGTCACTTTGTGTGTGTTGGTCTGGCCTCATGAAGAGCAGAACCTGTGGCTGTGCTGGAAAGTGCTTTCAGTGAGGATTCATCCCAAACCTTTATATCCAGCCTTTCTTAGGAGAAATGTGAAGAAGGGAGATAGGATCCACACAGAGGCATGTGCTGCTGCAGTGATTACCCTCTGATCAAGGTGCTTGGCCTCTGCAGAGGACTGGTGCCTTTGAAGGGCATCACTCTGCCCAAGAGCTGTTACATCACACTGGGGGGACTCTGCTGCCTCGCTCCTTGGGCACAGGAGCAGCTTCTGCCTGCTCTGGAGAGGCTGAGCGGTCCATCAGGGGACAGTTTGGGGACTAACACAAGGTGCAGCCCAAGCCAACCAGGGTAATGTCCTCACCACAGCACTGAGTCATACTTGAAGCTGAGACCCACCAGAGAACCTGTAAACAAATACGTGGCACCTTTTCAGCAGCGGCTGTTTCTGATGAAATTGATTTCGGGTACAAAAGATGAACTTCAAATGTCTCCAGCGTATTTCGAGTATCAGTTCTGCTATCAAGAACTCTTTTGCAAAACTTCTGTTGTCAGCTTATGTTTGAACACGTAAAAACCCTGCTGGAAAGCTGTTAATAAAGTATTTAATCGCTAAGACCTCTGCTAGAAATGCCAATTTTGTAACAACTCTTTTGGCAGTGAAAAAAACATTTCATATTTTGCAATGTCCTCTACACAGAGACCACCCAGAAACCATGTGAGCAATTAAAAGCTGAGTCTGCCTCTGTTTATCTTTGGTTTAGATTATGCTGATTTCAGGATAGGCATCAGCACCCAGGTTTTGTCTGGGAATGGCTCTAGAAGGTTCATTATTTTTGCATCTCAGGTTAGAATTGGAAGAGAGAAAGTCTATTTGCATGTACAGTGGATAATTATCTTACTGAGGCAATGTTTCCTCTGAAAGCTCGATAGCCAGATTTCATCCTGGAGTTGCAAAAATTGTAATCAGTTGGCTCCTTAACCATTTTTATCACAGAGAGTCACCTTCTTGCACAGAGAGCTGGGTGTGGGTGGCTGCTTATGGCAGCTTCAGAGTACCCTGATTTAAATATAAAGAAATTTCCCTTTACTGAACAATTTACATGTAAGGGAGGCTTTGTAGAGCCTTAGTGAGAGCAGCATGAAATGTTTTGTTTATGGTTGTAACCCCTGTGTCCCGTGGCTCTTGTACTGGTGTTGCATAACCACACATTTGTGTGTGTGTGTGTGCAGACTTCCCTAGGGCTGGAGCAGGATCCCTCTTTCATGGACTGTGACAGGGCTTTAAGCCAATACATAAATCCCCAATAGGGAATTCATGAACCCACTTTATTCCATTCAAGCACCAAAAAACTTGAGGGATTACTTTTTTTTAAGAATGCAGTGAAATTGTGGCTGCTGCGTGCAAACTGCCAGTGCTGAAGCCTAAGAACTGGTTTTATTCTCACAGCATTGGGCAGGAGCTCCAGGTTTGGGCATTAGCAAGAGTGACCTTGAGCTATTTGCTGCCTTTGAAACTTGTTACCATGTCTTCCATAAAAACGAAGAGAGGGCTTTGCAGTGCCTGCTTTGAGATTTCCCCGGCAGATTTCCTCGCCGCTTCCAGTGCGCAGGGTTATTCCTGGGAAGGCTCTTTGCTAAAAGGAAGCCTGAACTTTTTGGGGGCACCAACACCCTCTGAACCTCAAGGGAAGTGATCTCAGTGCTGGTTCCACGCTGTCCAAGCCTCTTCCTCTCCCCACAGGAGACAAAGTGACCCGAGTGGGTTTGTGCAGGCGTCGGCTCCCGGAGAGCGGCGAGGCTGCGCTCCGGGCAGCGGATGTTGGGGTTGGTGATTCACGGGGGGACAGGAAACCAGCAACTGCTCACGAGCCCTGGAGGAACCGGCCCCGGCCCCAGCAGCTGCTCCCAGAGGTGCTGGAGGAGCTGGGACACTTTAGGGAGAGCGGCTGAGGCTGTGGGTAAGGTGGGTGAAGGAGGGAGGGATGGCGAGAGAAAAGTGCCCGGAGTGCTTGGGGCTCGTCTGGGGACAGTGGGGTGTCCCACTGAGCTCAGAGATCCCAGGTTAGACCTTGGGGACCCTTTAAAGAAGGTCAAGGTCATCCCTGTAAAAGCTCTCTGAAAAGCAGCGTGGTGGATGTTGCCCCTCACTGCTGCTCCTGGCCATCACCAGCTCCAAGGCAGGAATTGCCAACTCTCTCTTCTCAGCCGCATTTGGACCTGGGATGAGTCCATGGCACACGACCTGCATTGTCTGGTTTACAGTACTGTTCCTTACATCTCCTCGTCCATCTGCTGATGGAAGCGTGGGTTTAATGGCATCATTTCTGCATTCACATCTTCTAAAATATTCTGGACGATTCGGTCTGTGCTGAGCTTCCCTCATCCCTGCATGGTCCTTCTCCTGGCTCCTGCCTGTAGCTTCTGGGACTGCTGCAGCCCACGCTGCTCCCCCCCCAAAGCCCAATCCTTAAAAATAGCTGATGCAAACGACACTTCCTGGGTTTTCCATTGATTCCAGAGCTGACTGGCATCATGCATATGAATGTATTTACTTTACTGCATGTAAGTGCTTGAAATAGCTAATTCTAGATCGAAAGAGATTTGGCTTTGCAACAGTCTTCTCTTGTGTGAGCAATGTTCAGTGTCATATGGGCCATGAGGCACATAAAGCAGAAGAGGATAATTTGGGGATAATCTTGCCTGAGACTGGCTCATTTTCGTGGTTCTGGAGCCTGTAGTTCCACAGGGGTTGCCTGTCTTGCTAACGTGGCATCCCCTGGGCTTCCAGTGGAAGTGAATGATGCTGTGAGGCTTCAATGCTGCCCGGAACAGGGAAGTTACAAATACAAGATGTGTCTCCTCCTTGTGCTGCCATGCCTGTTCTGGTTGGAGTTTTGCACCATATTTTCCAGCCAAGGTTTTTTAAAAGCGTTTTCCAAAGTTATAATCGATGTGAACGTTGGTTAATCAATTCTAATTTTCCCTTTTATCATATGTTCTACTGAAGTGCATCTATTGGCATAAAAGCCTGATCTGCCTGAATAGCTGCAAAAACCCAGACTTAAGTCTACAGCAGCAGCTTTTGTGAGAAGCCCAACACTGGCATAAATCTGGTAGGAAATGAGATGTGCAGACCTCTGGAAAGGAGCTTTTCTGAAGGCTCAGTGCTGGTCACTGAAGGTGTTCCAGCCACAGGAGCTTCCTTGGTCTGAGACTTTAATTTCTGAATTGATGGGACTTTCTGTGCAATCTGTGCCACACAGGCAAACAGAGAGAGGAGTTGCTTTTCTTAGACATGTTAGAGACATTGACTTGAGCTGAATATTGCATCTGTTCAACAAGTCAGTGTGCTGAATTTCATATGGTGAGTCTTTAAATACACCCTCCACTTCATATTTCATGCCAGTGACTCATCCTACCAGGCTGAATTAGAATTAATTTACTGCAAACTGGTGCAGACCACAAAACTTTCTGGAAGGGAGAGAAAGTGACTGGTTTATATTTGCCTTTCGAGCATGTTTTGATTGATAGAATACATAATATAAATACATGATTTTAGTCTTTATCTTGCAATGTGAACTCAGGGGTGGGCTTGATGTCTGCAAAGGGCTGAAATGTCTTCATCAGAAATCATCTCATGGAAAACCAGGCATTGCTGAGGCCACATCAACACATTCCTCACTCTCCTGGTTTCTCAGCAAAAAGTTAAAGTTCACTTTAAGTGCTCTCGCAGGTTTTTTTAAGTGAGCTTTGTGCCTCTTCTGCTGCTTTTGGGAAGTTCTTCCAGACTTTCCATCCATTAGGAATTTTATTTCTAGCCTGTGCATATCCAGCTTATATCCACACATTTTATAAGCCAGAATTGCCTTATTTAAATTCAAAAGTTTTTCTCACTTTGTTGTGCTGCTCTTGAACAGA
The DNA here is from genome assembly GCA_013400495.1 of Nicator chloris. Taxonomy (NCBI): domain Eukaryota; kingdom Metazoa; phylum Chordata; class Aves; order Passeriformes; family Pycnonotidae; genus Nicator; species Nicator chloris. The sequence goes on from WAAE01010707.1 coordinate 541,950, forward strand.
TGCATGGTGAGTGTCCATGTCCTCTTACTCTCCATTTCAGTGGAATTAAAAGCAGAAGACCTTTTAGTCTTCCTGGATAAAATCACCTCTCCTTCCTTTGGATCTTCACAGTGAGCCTTGTTACTGGGGTGAATCCTTAAATTAGCACAAGACCTGGCACAGAGTAGATAAGCTTTTGCAAGTTCATGAAATTTTCCAATTTTATTTTTTTTTAGTAAGAAAAAATAAAAATATCTTGATTGCTAAAAATATCTGAGGCCAGAGAAAGAGCAGCCCCTGTTTGGGGAGAGGAGCTTCCCCCTCTGCAGGAGAGCACAGCTGTACCCAGACCCCAGGATGTTGCTCTCCCAGGAATTGCTTGTCTGGAGCAGCTGCTCCTGAGGGATTGGTGGGGTCACGGTGCTCAGGGTGTGCTGTGGTCCCACTGGCTTCCTCTGCACAAAAAGGGGAAAAACAGGCAAAAGGAGGAGAGAGAAGTGTATGAACAGAACAGGGCATTGCAACACTGTCTGAGTGTCACTCCTAAACTAGATGGGAACCTGTTTTCTCCCCAGGTTTGGGTTTAGCATCTTGAAAGCTGGGCTGGCCATCCATGAACCCCACATGTCCTTCTGTGTGGAATTTGTTCTCTCCAGCTCCCCAAGGCAGAGCGCAGGGAAGCACATTCAGCCTTCCAAATATTTTATTTATATCCTGCTAGCCGTGAGTAAGTGCTTCCAGCCTTCTGCTTGTCATAAATCTGTTCATCACCTCCTTCTGTCAGCAACTTACCAGAGCAGGGCTTGTACCAAAAGAAAGGATTTTCCACGGACTTGGGTGTTTGGGGAGCACAAGTGATCTCTGGGCTGATGGTGTGTATGTGACTTGGGGGCTTTCTTGGGGCATAAAGCTGTGATGGGGTGGGACACACCATGTCCTGTCCTTCAGCCCCTCACATGAGCACTTTCTGTGTCCCTGGTCAGTGGGGGCTCAGGAGCAGACAGGTTTTGCTGCCTCACTGCCCATGACGAAAATAAAACTGGCTCTGGAAGGGAGAAGGCCTGCCATGCAATGGGACAAACTAGGTCAGTGTTGTCAGGTGCCTTCATCTCTGCCTTGCCTTCACTTTAAAGAAAAAAAAAAAAGAAGAAAAAAGAAAAATGCCAGAAAACCTACGAACAAAGCAGCAGCATTGCATCCCTTTGTATTTTAGTCACCAGCATTGGACCAACTTCCCTCAGCTGCCTCTTGGAGATGCTTTAGAGACGATCCACAGCTCATGATTTCCATGGGGAATGCTGAGCAAAGGAAAAATGATGGGAGAAACCACATGGTTTTGACTAGGCTCTTCCGGGTTCTGGTTCTTCACCTCTGGGGTGGGTGCGTGGAGGTCTGAGCACTTAAATTTACAATAATTCATCTCATCTCCTTCAGAAAGTGCTGCAAAAAGCTGCAGGGAAAGAGAGGCCTCTGGGGGCCTATAAAAGGCAAAGCCATGGTGGAGTGAGTGCTGGTAGCTGCCAGGTCCTGGAGAGCCCAGGGAAGCTGGAACAACAGGAATAAGCCCAGTTTGTCCTCAAGCCAAGGGCGCTCTCAAAGCCCCACCGAGGTCACTTCTGCACAGCCAGAGGGTGTTTGGGAACCCCTGAGAAGGTGCTGACACCAAAGCCCTTCAGCCACTGCTCCTGGCTTTGCTCAAGGTCTGTCTGACTGGAACTGAGGGACTTTCCTTCCTCTCCTTTCCCTGCCCCACACTGATTTACACCACGATGATTTTCCCCATGCCCTGGTAATTAGGACCGTGGCGCAGGACTGAGACCTCACTGGCAAACTGGACCACAAGCCTCCCACCACAAACCTCCCACCAAGGTGCTCAGCTGCTGTTCCACGTGCCTGGCAGGGGCAGGGGGTGTTGCTCAGCCCCCACAGGCTCAGCTGCCATAGGAGGCTTTGGGTTTTCTCCGACGTGAACGGGCTGTCAGAGCAACTTCCAAACTTCTGCGGAGTTTGGGCAGAGAAATGTGGTTTATTCCACTTTAATCAAGCAGAGGCAGAAGGTGCTGAGCAGGGCAGAATCAAGCTGCTGCTTTCTGTTGTCTGCTACTGGCATTTGTTTCACTATTTTGAATTATTTTAATTATCAATTGCTGTAATATATCTTTCCTCCTCCATTCACCGATATAACACAGGCTTAAGTTGTAATTGGAGAGGCTGAAGGTAGGAAAGCTTCCTGCCTGCCAGAGCAATGATGTACTGGCCTTTGGCACGTTGAAGCATCTCCATCCCTAGGGAAAGAAAGAAAGTTTATTAAAAACAAAAATAAAATTAAAATAGTCTGTAACTAAAGAAAATCTGACCCTGGAGAATGGGAATGGGCTAAATGATCCATCTCAGTGCCAGCAGGCTGCTCTCTGTGATATTTGTAGGCTGTTTTGTGTTTTAAAGGAAGAAGTGGAAGCCAAATCACGCTGATGGGTAAAAAACCTTAGCTGCTGTTTGTGAAAAAGCCTGTCATGGAAAGGAGGGGAAGAGCCGGTGGCTGAGCCAGCCCAAAGCAGAGAAAGGCGTGGGGAATTTAACACTGGAAGTCACTCTGAGCTGCAGGAAAGAGCCAGAACACGTTGTGCAAAGGTCTTGACCATTTAAATATTGCCTCCCTTTTGCCCTCTGTTCCAGATATGAGAAAAATTCCTGTCTGCTGACAGCGTTTGATGGCAGTAGGGTGGGTTTGAGGGTTGGGAATGAGGAATTCCGAGCGGTGCAGGGAAGGGCCCTGCCCCTGCCGCCCTCTCACCCAAGCCCGCAGCCCCTTCTGCGTCCTCAGCAGCCCCACGGCTCCGTGGGGGCAAAGGCCACCTGGCTTTTGGGGGTAAAAGCTCTGGGAGGGATGGCCCCACAGCCCCGTGTGCCCTCACAGCTCACGGGGCGCCCTCGCCGTGTGTTTCAGGCGGGCTTTGGCCGGGCCATGGTGCCGCCGGAGCTGTGGGCGGCCGCCGCGCTGCTGCTGCTGGGGGCGGCCGTCAGCCTGTGCCTCAGGTGCCAGCTCTCCTCAGGTGAGTTCTGCCCGCCCGCCCCGGCCTCCTGCCCGCCGCCCCGGCCGGCTGTCCCCTCGGAATGTCCCCTCCGTGGGGGTGGGTTGTGCTCAGCTGGGGACCCTTTGCGGGGACGGCTCGGGCAGGGGGGAGCCGGGAGGGAAGGGGCGCCCGGGTGGGCTGCAGGGCCCTCCCCGGGGTCAGCGGGGTGGGTGGCGTTGGGGCTGCCCCTGGGAGGATCAGCTCAGCTGCACAAATCCTGCTGGGGGTCTGGGACAGAAGGGGATCTGCAGGATGGGTTCATACAGAGAGTAGGGTGAGCACCCAGGGGGGGTTGAGCCCCTCCCGGAGCATTTTGGGTGGGTTCCAATGGGGGAGAGGCTGCTGGTTGGGGTTTGGGGGCAGGACTGGTTGCTTTGCTTCGTGGGGTTTGAGACAAAAACCACAATTAAAACATAGTTTCGAAAAATTTCGTCAAAACCCTACTGCTGCTCACTGCCTCCGCTGTCCTGACGTGCTGAAGAAGTTTTGTGAATGCATTTAATTGGCCTTTCTGATCTCTAACTCCCAATTCATCCTTTCTAAGAGCTTTTTGTTCCCTTGTCTTCCAGCTACCAAGCGGGAGACCCAGCTGAATGAACGGAGGAGCCAGTAAGTCGCCTTTCCCAGTCATGCTTCTCCCCCAAAAAACTCACCCAGAGTGAGCCCCAGAGCCAGACCCAAGCTGAAATCTGGGTTTGTAAAAAACAAAATAATGCCAGGATGGGATGCAAGCCCCAGTGTGCCCCAGCCCAAGGTGCTGCTGAAGGGGCAATGCCTTTACAGAGAATAATCCAAAATGAAACTGAAGCTCTGACTGTGATGCCATTGAATCATTAACTAGTTGGAAAAGGTCTGGGAGAGAAGGGCAAGTTGTTATCCTGTTCTGTTGTGCCCTGAGATGGGATAGAAAGGTTATTTACCCCATAAGGAAGCCCCTGCCCTTGGCTGGTGCTGGTTGGACCGTGTACCAGAGCAGGCACTGACCTGCAGCACAAGAAATGAAGGAAATGCAGTGTACACGCGTGCACTGCCCCTTATTTCCTTCAGCGACAGACAAACCACAGTAAATGCTGCTAAAACAAGAAAAGTTGGGTTGTAAGCTTTGTTACAGGAGCAAATGAGGTGCAATGGGGCTCTGCAAAGGCCTCCAAGGGGCTGGGTTTTTGTTTCTGTGGGGAAAGGCTCCGGAGTGATCCATTGTAGACTGATGGAGCAGCCACTGAAGGCTCCATCCCCCACTGGCTCCATCCCTCAAGGACTCTTGCTGAATTGTCCCAACTTCTTGAAATTTATACCTGGATCAGGTGGTTTGGGTTCAGGTTTGAGGTGTTTTGTGGTCTTTTTAGAGCTGTGGTTTGGGTGTCTTGCAAGCAAAGTGGTTTGGCTCTATACCCAGCTCTCCCACCAGCCCTGGGCCATGAATCCCAGCTGGGTATGGGGCAACCCCTATGAAAGAGAGGGGAAAGGTTCCCAAAATTGGAATTAATAAGTACCTATGTAGAAACACCAGCAGTAGAAAAAGTGTTGAATTCTCTCATGCTCTGAAAAGCAGCTCTCCTATTAACTAAAAAGTAAAGATGTTACAGGGCATAGGTTATCATTGATAATGTTATTATTCATGCTGATGTTAAGGGATGGTGGGAGGGGCAGAGGCAGCAGTGGAGGTGAAGCAATGGGGTTTGAAGCCATTTCATGCACAAACATCCAATTTTTTTGTGGATAAAAAGGTTCTGGCCTCTGGTGGCTGAAGCATCAGAATGGGAATTATCCTAAAAAACGTTTTTCTCATCCCTGGATCCCTCCATTGCTGATGTTGGCTGCTCTACCAGCAGTCCAAAACCACATCTTGTCTTTAGAGGACCAAAGAAGAGTCCAGGAAGATGCTCCCAGGGCATACAGGCCCTGCATGACACGCTGAGCAATGCAGCTTGGCATCTCAGAGAGCCCAGCATGGTGCTCTCTGCCCTCCAAAACTCAGGACTCTTGTATGTTTTCCTTGTCATAAGCCCCCAAATTTGGCTGAGCTTGTCCTGCTGTTTTTTCCAGGCTGGAAAGGCAGCCGGGGTTTGCGGTGATGCGATCCCGTACCGGTGAGTATGAGCATTGCTCGTGGCTCCTGCCCCGGGCTGGGAGGGCCCTGCAGGCAGAGCACAGGGGGAAAGTAATGTTCAAAGGGTCACCTTGAAGCCAGGCCATGAAATGATGACACCTGGATCGTCCAAGCCACCTTAGATGCTTCTAGGTATGTGAATTCTGAGCTCTAGGAAAAAAAATGCCCTTTGCATTGAAAATAATTCCCTGAAGCAACGTCGTTGGAAAGTGCCACCTCAGCTCGTGGGGCTCTTGGAAGAATGCTGTGCACCCTGTGAAAACAAAGGTGTGGGTGCTGGCAGTGACTCACTCATCATCCCCCCTCACTGCTTCCTGCAGCAGGTTGGGTTCAGAGCTGAACTTTTGAGTTTTATGCCACAACGAGCAGCTGCCAGGTCCGTGTGAAATGTGTCTGTCTGCAGATGGCTCTGCCCTGCCCAAGGACTCTGCTGGCTCCAAGCCCCTCAACCCCCCTACAAGTCTTTCATCCCAGCCCAACCAAAGCTCCCGACTGCACCTTGCAGTGTGGAGGGAGGGGAATGGCCCCCAAACCAAGCAGGTTTGGGGAACCAGAGGTGACAAGGCAGCAGCTGGGATTGTTGCTTCCTCCAGCGAGGGCTTGCAAACTCTGTGGTCTGCACAGACACCAGCTTTTTCTCTAGTTCTTTCTTGTTTCAACCATTTCTGAACATTCAAGGAACAATTTGGAAGCTATTTTAGGATGCATTAGGAAAATGCTTTCTGGTCCCAGGGATTCCCCTCTGGTGGATATTCTGTGCTGTTTGAAATATCTGCTGCTGCCATAATAATTAACGTGGTAATTTTGTTGTTGTTGCCAGCTGCAGCCCGAAGGCTGGAACAAATTAAGGAACCTGAAAACTTATCAACAGCAAGGTAGGAAAAAACCCAAATAAAATCTAGCTCTAGAGCCAATGTTGGATGAAGTTCACCCATCATACATGAACGTTTGGGATTGCATTCTGAGCCCTACCCATGTGGCTTGGGCTGTGTTTAGAATCAAAGAATAGTTTGGGTTGCAAGGGACCTTTCAAGGCCATCTAGTCCAACCCCCTGGTGAGGAGCAGGGATCTTCAACTTGCTCAGGTTGCTTCACTTATTGTCAACAGGATGTTTAGACATTTTCTGGATTTTCTTCAGTCTGACTGCATTCTTCTGGCAACTGATTAAATCAAACCCAGGAAAGTGAGCTGTGGCTGTACATAATAGATACATGATGGAAAAGAAATGGCCATTATTCACTTACAAGCAGTTTGGTGTGATAAATCCCCTTCTCCCCATCACCAAAGCCCCCAGTAACTACACAGCCATGATAACTCTGCTGCAATATTCAAGCACAGTTATTCCCATCTTGAGATTTTACCCCAAATTCTTAATTTCCCCTTGCTCTGTGTGTGTGCTGGATAACCCCACAGGGAGGTGCATGGATGGTCCTTGTGATGGTGTGTGACTGCTGGTAGGGCTGGCTCAGACCTGGGATTTCAGGTCTCTTTTCTGTCTTTCAGGAAAGCCATTGAAGAGCTCAGTGCTTCCCATCACACTGGATATGGTGAGCAGCTTCCTGGGACAGGCACAGACACAATGAATCACAGAGTGGTTGGGGTTGGAAGGGTCCTTAAAGATCATCTCCTTCCAGCCCCTGCCATGGGCAGGGACACCTTCCATTAGACCAGGGTGCTCCAAGCCCTGTCCAGCCTGGCCTTGGACACTTCCAGGGATGGGGCAGCCACAGCTGCTCTGGACATCCTGTGCCAGGGCCTGACCATCCTCACAGGGAAAAATCTCTTCCCAATATCCCACCTAACCCTGCCCTCTGGCAGTGGGAAGCCATTCCCCCTTGTCCTGCCACTCCCAGCCCTTGTCCAAAGTCCCTCTCCCCTTCAGAAGGGGCTCTAAGTCTCCCCAGAGCCTTCTCTTTTCCAGGCTGAACAACCCCAGCTTTCCCAGGCTGTCTCCAGAGCAGAGGGGCTCAGCCCTTGCAGCATCTTTGTGCACTCCTCTGGGCTTGCTCCAACAGATCCACATCCATCTTAATTTGTGTCTGTCCTGGGTCTGAGTTTAAAGCCCAGTGCTCATCCTGCTGTGGTTGACTCTTGGTTAGAGCCACAGGCACAGATTATTTAAAATATCACCCCTGGCTGTCCCAGTTCCTGTACCCTGGAGTGTCCAACCTTGCAGCCATGTCCCCTGACCTCAGAGCTGAGTGGGGGTAGAGCTGCTGGTGCTGAAATACTTGGTGCCTCCGTTGTCAAACTGCTCCCATCACTCAGCGTGAGTTGGTGTGTAATGTGCCCCTCTCTTGTCCCCAGGGAGCAGGGACGAGTCCAGGTACCAGAATTTCCTGGCAGGTAAATGCTGCAGCTGTGTGTCTGGGGGTTTGGGAAGGAAGGCTGCCCGGGGGATGGGAGGTCCCAGGGGATGGGAGCTGGCAGGGAGCACACAGGCAGCTGGCACTGCAGCTGGCAGAGCTCTGGCTCAGTCGGTTTAGAGATTGCTTTGTAAGACACATGCTGATCCCATTAATGGGCAGAGCAGAGGGGGACAGTGCTCCCGAGCCCCCTGCTCCCTCCCGAAGCAGTGTGAGCTGGTGCTTGCCCTAAGAGGATTATTGGTGTGGGGGGCTGTGCTCTCCATTGCCAAGCCAGGGAGCATGTTCCCCATCTCCCTGCCAGCTGCCAGGATGTCTGTGAGAAGTGGTGAGCTGGGGTTTTCTCAGGACCTGGGGTGGATCAGGGCTGTGTGCTCCAGCCACTTGGCTCTGCTGTGGACAGGCTTTGGGGCTGTGGCTGTGCTGGGGGTTTGTCCAGCTGTGGCTGTGCTGGGGGTTTGTCCAGCTGTGCCCAGGGATGGCTGTTCAGGGTGATGCCATCAGACCCCGTGACAGCAGACCCTTGTTCTTGCAGAGAACTGCCTGCAAGAAGAGACTACCTATGTGTAAGTACCCTGTGCTCTCCCAGCACGGTCCAGTGCAGCCATACTGGTCCCAGTGCTGTGCTGGTGCTCCCACAGCTCAGCCTGGGAAGCCTGTGCTGGGCAGGAGGAGGTAACAGTGCTGCTCTTCTCACAGGGAGCCCATATCTTTTGATTACTACTACAACTGCACCAGGCTCTTCGATCCACCCCGTGGTAGGTCTCCAGGCAAGCAAGGTGGGTTCCTTCATCCAGCCTGGCTGTCCCATGGCTCCAGGGAGCTCGTGAGAGTGTTTTTGCTGAGCTCTGTGCATCACTGTGTATGGCCTGAAGCAAGTGTGGGTCCGGGAGACACATTTATGAAAAGGGTGTAGCAGAGCTGTGGCATTTGAGGGATGTCCAAGCCCCCATCAGTCCATGTGTTGCTTATAAACATGACAGCCCAAAGCCATTGGTGATTGTGCTCCTGTGGGAGTGACCACCTGATTCCACTGTACTCAGACACCCCATCCTTTGGTCACCACAGGCTGCCACAAAGACTGACAATTTTTTAGCTAATCTACATTTCATTGTGGGAAACAGCCCCCTCCTGCAGGTGCTGAGCGATCTTCCCAGGTCACTTACACTTCCATAGGTCCTCTGTCACTCTTCTTCCTTCTCTCCCTCAGAGAAAGATGAGGATTCCTATTCCTATGAAAATGTCACCATTGGAGTGTCTCAGGGCTCCAATCCAGGTAAGGGTGTTGCTGTCACAGTTCTTGTGTCACACACAGTGCAGGGAAGGATGGTGACCTGCTCAGCCAAGAGAAACCTGCTTGTTCACAGCTCAGCTCTTCCTGCCAGCTCTGTGCCATGGAGCTGGCGTGCAGGGGCTGCTGCACACAGAGCAGGCCTGGAACATTTCCCCTTTCTGCAGGAAAATGCACATGATGTTATCTCCACCTTTGACTTGGTGGTTTCTGCAGCAATTCAGGAGCTTTGGGGCCTGCATCTCCAGGTTTTTAGTGTTGTTTTAGCCAGGATGATTATGGTTCTAGCCCCTAGCTCAGGTTTCTCACCAAATCCAGCACAAGAAGGCTGCAGCCAGGAAGCTGCTGGAGGATGACATTGAACCACAGTGTCCCTTCAGGGCTCCCAGCATCAGTCCTGGGATGTTGCAATCAAAATAGGAAGTCAGTTTAGTTTCCTTCTATAAGTTAACACACGCTTTCTGCACTGCTAGAGCCTGCCCTGCTCCTGCCTGGCTTTGTGCAGAGTGATTAGAGGAGGCAGGAGCAGCAGGGACCTGTCTGATCCCCATCCGTGCCTGCAGATATCCAGGCACGTGGCCAGGGCTGGAAAAATGATGAGGCAGCATCAGCAGATCTGTGCTGGCTGGGAACTCAGCCACGTACCCAGCACAGTCAGGGTGCAGTGGTAGGAGGGGGTTTCACAGAGGCCCCTTTTTAGTCCATTTGCTGCTCAGTGTTGTCCTGTCCAAACCCTTCCTTGTCACAGATGACGCTGTAGACTATGAGAACAGCATGGCCATACACACATGGAAACTCCAGCAAAGCCAAGGTATGCTCAGCTGTTGTTTGCTGTTTGGGGATGGGGCTCATGGGCAGAGTGTGCCTGGTGCACGAGGCCAGTACAGACCATGCAAGGGCAACACAGCCATCACCCTTGAGTTAATTTTTCCCCCAATTGTCCATGACAAATATCCAAGGCAACGTGCAAATTGCGACACACTCCTGCAGCTGAATGCTGCTGTCTTGGGACGTGGTGTTTGTCGTACTCAAAAGGCCACAATTCAGGTGGCTGTGCCTCAACCCTGTCCGTGGGATGCTACAGGAAGATGTTGCTCTTCAGGTTTTATATCCTCTTACATTTGAGGTTGCCCCAGCACAAGCACAGCCGTGTAATCCCCTGTGACACAGAACTTGGTGCACACACCCCGTGGGGCAGCCCTTGACTCTCCTGCTGGAGTCAGGGGGCCTGTTTCTCTAGCTGACCTTTTAACTACAGTTTAGTTTAACGTGTGGCTTCCTGTGAGGCATGAGGGTAGTTGTGGCCTGGGGGATGGTGGGGAGTGTACACATATACATTTAAGAGCTTCGTGTCTCTGGTGTGAAAGTTGTCTAAGCAAACTGATTCCTGTTTGATCACTCTCTAGATTCAATCTTTTTTGGCTCTGAAGAGCTGCCCAGAGTGTTTGCAAATTTGCTGTGATCATTTTGAAGCCTCCTCAAGGAGACCTTGATGCTGATCTGAGTTTTCTTAGCCCAGGCACAAAAACATGTCAGCACCAAAGGCTAAATATTGGCAGGACACATGGTGTGTCAGTGGTCTGTGTGTTTTTACATCAGCCCACTCACTGTTAAGTGCTTCCCATCCTCAGCCACAGCCCCGCTGACAGAAAGCCTGGATGATGAGCCAGACTACGTCAACGCTGGTCCTGTGTCAGGCCCTGCCCTGCTGTCAGAGCAAAGGTAGAAACAAAGTGCATGGTTGATATGTTAATGTAGGGTGGAAGGATTTGGTTTATGGTGTTTATTTAGGGGTGGGACGATTTGGTTTATGCCAGAGGGAGTTCAGCTGGAGCTCTGCCCTTGCTGGCAGCACCAGCACAGCAGCCCACAGGGGCAGTGGGAGTGTGCGAGCCCACCCTGTGCAGTGCCTCATCTCTGGCTGATGCCAAGCTGACTAACAAGGACCATGGAGACAAATTTGTCCAAGTCCATGTCCCAGCTCCAGCACTGCTCTCCTCCAATAGGCCCAGGAACTGGGAACTGCTCCGGGGCAGCTTGAGGCAGCGCTGCTACATGGTGTCACAGGGACACCCAGAACCTCCTGCTCTGAGCAGGGGTTCCCTCAGCTCAGCCCTGCCTGCTGTGCTAAGACCACATATCCTGCCCCATTGTCAGCACTAACCTCTTGCTGCTGATAAAGAATTACTCAAGACAGATAAAGTAAAAGAACTGCAGAGAGCTGCAGGAAGGTTGCATGACACTGAGGAACAGTGCATGATGTGCTGGTTAGTGCTGGTCACCCTGCTGCAGCCTGGACTAGGACTCCAGCTGGGACATGGACTGGGACCAGTGTGGCTCTCCTTGTTGGGTTTTTATTCTCTTTAGCACCTACAGAGACCCAGTGGGATTGTCTTTGTGCCATGTGCCAGCTGCTCTAGTTTTATAGGGTTTTATATTCCCCAGACTGTAGGCACCAGCAGTGGGCAGACTCCCAAAATCAGATCTTCCTGAAGCCATGCAGAATACTTAAGATTTGTCCCCACCATTCAAAGCACAGTCATCCTATTCTGCACACTATGGCATTTGCTTCTGCTGGACATGGGAAAACCCAGCCTGAGAAACCTGATCCTGCCATATCTTGCTGCCAGGCATTTTTTGCCATTATAATGATGCCTCTGTTGAGCCTTTGCTAGCAGAGTAATATTCTGAAATCTCAATGTCCAACCAACAAATGCCAGCAGAAGTTCTCCACCAAGGGAGGCTGAATTGAGAAATGGGCTCCTGGTCCCTCTGTGCCTCCTGCTCTGATCAGGGATCATCCTCCAGGAGCGCCACTGGGGTTTCTGCTTAGACGTGGACATTTTGTAGTGTATGCCACTACTTGCCCCTGGAAAGAAAATGTAGCAGGCAACAGAGTTAAGCTGAAAGCAGGGACTAAAAGTCAGTGGACTCACTGTTTTTTCTCCTCTTGTTTCAAGTATTCTGCATAAAGTCTGAAGAAACCTTTTGCTGAGCTGTAAGAGCACACCTAGAGAACATGCACGGAGGGAGAGGGGAGATTTCCATCCCTCAGTGAAATCTCTTCTCCAAACTGTGCCTGCAGTGACGCAGAAGGGGTGTTACTGAAAGGAAGAAATGCACTGCTTGAAGCCACACAGAAGTCCAACTGCAAAACCAGCAACTGGAGAAAGCACTCTGCCCCCAGCGACCACGGGCAAGCCCCAGGCTCCTCATCCCAGTCTCATTTCCCTGCATGTCCACTCGAAGATGGCCAGTCTGGGCAATGTTTTCTCCTGTCAGGCATGAAATGAATCCTTAACTTGCTGAGCAGTGATGCAGCCAGCTACTTAATCTGTCAGGGTGACTCATGCACGATGGTATTAAGCCACAGGGATTACGTTCTGATTTAGTTCCTGTGCTCTCCTATAGAAGCAGTTTCCTACGCGAGAGGAACTGGCAAGGCAGAGCTGTGTTTATAACAGCAGTGGTTGTCTGGAGCTGAATGAGATTTCAACCTGTTCACAAAAGCTAAAGAGGATTAAAAGCCTGCCTTATCCATGGCTTGTAATTCACGGTGTTGGTCTATGCCAGTTCACCCCATGTTTCAGTATCTGTTTTATGATGATACAAAGAACCAGCAGCAACTGTGAGTCAGATCCAGAGCCACCAGCCTCAGAAACTGTACCAGTCCCTCAATAGGGTGTTGGAACATCATCCCAGAAACAGAATCCCTATCTCCTGAGCCCTGATGTACAGATCTGGCACTTCTGGAACACTTATTTATTAAAACTGAAAAGCTTCCAAAGGAGATGGCGTGTTTTGCTATGGTTTGCAATGATAGATGTCTGCATGATCAGGTGACACAGAAATGGGAGGACATGAGGTGACACGGAGTGATGTGCAGGATCTTATGGGGTGAAAATATATTAAAAGCCTTCTTCCTCAAAATCAGATCAGAAAGCTGTGTTTCAGGAAAGAACACAGCCCACACTCATGGTGAGTGAGCAGAGAAGGGGAGCTAAGGGTTAGAGAGCCTGGAGTGGGAGAAGGGATGTCAGGTGCTTCCTGCTGCAAATGACTTGGCTCTAATTTTAGCAGAATCACCAAGAGAGACCACAGGAGCCCACCGTTGGTGTAGCTGAAACAGTGGGTGGGTTGGAGTTTGGCTCGGGAGGTTTGCTAGTGGTTCCTACAAATGCTACAAGTTTCCACAGGACTTTTACAACAGAGAAAATCTAGTGCATTTCAGGGATGCACACAAGGCAGGGAGCTACAGCCTGGTTTTCTGCTCACTCCAGCCCAGCTTCTCCTCACACATTTAGGTTTCCTGATGCTCTGCAAAAAGTCTGCACAGGTGCATGGCAGCAGGGTCCCTGTGAGCCAGAAGCAGACAGTGACAGCCTGTGCTGGCTCTGCACAGGCTCCCAGGCAGGCAAGGGGTGCTTTTGTCACTGAAATTGTGCCTGTACCTCACAGGGCTATGAGACTGTTGGGATTCATCCTCAGCACCTGAAGAAGCTTCCACTTTCCGTGAAGTGCTGCAGAGTGTGGATTGCTCACTGCAAGGGTGAGCTCGTTCTGAGTGATGTCTGGTGATGTTACCCTCTGGTGATTCATCTCCCAGCCAAGGGAGTCATTCATGAACAGGAGATTAGCAGCAGTGACAGATCCTTGGCACACAGCAACAGATCCAGCTGGAGACCTCCCAGAAAGTTCTAGGCATTAGGTCAGTGCATGGTCAGAACATGAAAATACAAGATTTACTGCTCTCCTCACAAAGCAGGGAGGCAGATTACACCAGTTAGATTTTCTTGGTACAAGGTTCCTCCATTGCCAAAGTCTGAGTTTGGAAGTTGTGGAGCCAAAGCAGGCAGGGCAGAACTGGATGTGGAGAATCTTCCCTTCACTTCCTGGGGTCTGAGCAAATCCCCCTTTGCAGCTTTCCAGAGCAGTCAGCTGTAGTGAGGGGTAAATCCTTGGCTTTGTAAAGCTTCTGGAGCACTTCTCAGCCAGTCATCTCATTACACTGGAAGGTATCCAGGGACTGTTTCAGGAACAGTCATTTCAGTGTTATCAGTCTTGCTCTGAACAACCTCACAGTTTTTCTTTGCAATGAGTACAGATGTGTGTGTTCACTGACATGCTGCCCTTTCGGGACTGGCTTTAGGTGTGCAAGGATTCCTGGTGCTCAGCCAGAATTACTGGACACTGTGTTGTTTGAACCTAATGCAAGGAGACTTACATCTCCCCTGGGTCCACCTCTCTCTCTCTCTTCACATTAGGCAGTCAAGTGAGAAATTCACTTCCTGTTTTCAATTTAAGATGCTTTAGAAAAGTAGTTCTGGCTGGTGCAGCTTTGAAAATGGAGATGTGCTAAGTGCTGGAAAGCAGCAGCTCTGCACTCAGAGGGGGAACAAACCTTTGGAGAGCAGGAGGTGTTGGTGGCCTCTGGGATCAATACTAGTCCTTTTCTTAGGAAAAGTGAGTGTGATTATGTCCCCACAGAGCTGGAAAGGTTTATCCCAGAAGGGAGTCTGCTCCAAACTGGAGCTGTAAAATGCAGCTATTGAATATAGTTGAGAAGAAACCCTTTGAAACCAGGTAGGAACAGGAACCATGACCCTCCACATTCCTCACCCTTCCACTGGCACCACCACTTGGGCAGGCACATCCCACAGGGTAAGGACTGGCCTTGAGACATCCAAATGCAGTGTTTGCTGGTTTATGAAACATCCACCTCTTCCTTCCCCATTCAGCAATGAACACATTTAATGAGAAAGCAAAGACAGAGTAGGCTGGCTGCGATGTACAGTCACAGGAAAATTAACCTTATTTAAATTTTGGGGGACAAAAGCTGTGATGCTGTGTCTGTAGAGAACCCAGCAGCTTAAGCCCCAGTACTAAACTATTAGTTGTGTATTTAATAGAGTTTGTGCTGATAGTACCTCACTGGCTGGGAACCAAAGCCTAAGTTCAATACATATCCAGTGAAGAAAGAATGTACTTTGAGCATTACATCCATTATTCCAGGCACTGTTTGCTGTATTCCCTGCACTTTAGCTGCCAGTTCCCTTGCTCTCCTGCACATTGAATCACAAAGGTTTGTCTGCAGGCTCTGCCAGAGGACCTGCAGGAAGACTTGAGGGGAAAGTCATGATGCCATCAGCTCTTGCTGCTGCAACTTGTGACCCCTTTGGCTTGTCAGAGAAGGGGAGGGTGTGCCCAACCCCTGCCTCGGTGCAGGCTGAAGCCAGCTGGTGCTGCCAGGAAACATCCATTTGGCACCGAGACAGCTGCAGTGGAGAACTGCACACTTGTGGTGGAAATCATCAACAAAATGGGCAGAGTGAAGTGCAAGCACCGGCAACTTGTGCCTCTGCACTGTTTTGTGTGACTGCTGTAACCAGACCACGCTTAATTGCAAGGCTTTGACACAGCACACTCCTGGAAAAGCTGGCAGCACATGGCTTGGACAGGAGCACTCTGTGCTGGGTTAGGAACTGGCTGCATGGCCAGGCCCAGAGAGTGGTGGTGAACAGTGCTGCATCCAGCTGGGGACAGTCACCAGTGGTGTCCCTCAGGGGTCTGTGCTGGGGCCAGCCCTGTTCAATACTTTTACTGATGACATGGATAAAGGGGATTGAGTCTTTCATTAGTAAATTTGCAGATGACACTAAGCTGTGAGTATGTGTCGACCTGTTGGAAGGTAAGAGAGCTCTGCAGAGAGACCTGGAACAGCTGGATGGATGGGCAGAGTCCAACAGGATGAAGTTTAGTAAGTCCAAGTGCCCAGTCCTGCATTTTGGCCACAACAACCCCCTGCAGCACTCTAGGCTGGGGACAGTGTGGCTGGACAGTGCCCAGGCAGAAAGGGACCTGGGGGT